>CM076581.1:830743027-831155239 GCA_034641835.2 Pinus albicaulis | reverse complement strand
CTGTTCCAAATCTTCTTCCTTCAAAGACAAGAGACAATTGTTCCCTTTTCACTCCATCACTAGCTACTGCTTCGCTGGGCAATTCATACCGACCCCATTTAAAACTAGAACTGATACATGTCTTCATCTCCCACAATCTAAAGGTCAGAAATTTCTTGTGCACAACCATGTTGTCTTCCCATGGGTGTAGGGTCAAGATATTACCGTTGGGCCTCAAAATAGTCTCTATTTTCACTCCATTATTCATCAATATCTTCACATTTTACCCTCATGTCACCTCCATTCCACCTCCATATCATTACATTCACCTCATTATTGGGTCATAACTATGTTTTTCCAAAGTTTATTAATTCTTAACATTTTAAAGTGAATTTATGGCTAAAACTTAGAAAATAATATGCTTATACTTATACCTAACAATTAGCATGAGTTTGTTGACATGTGTAGGCTCAAAGGAAGCTTCCAGGGCATCTTTATGTAGCCTTGAATGATCAAATTCGAATTTGATAAGATAAGCCTCATGGAAAAGATCATGGAGGAGATCATGGAGGATAGGGTTATGTGTCTAAGATGGTTGAGAAATGTATGGAACTAAAAGAGAGATTAGTGGATCATCATTATGAGTTTGTTATCTCATCTCATTGTATAAATAGGAGTACCTCCTCCATTCCAAGGAGAGGACTCTTAGAGCATTGTATCCAATTGATGATGGAATAGAATAAAGCTCCATTTTTCATATATTTCCATTATGTAGTTTTAGATGTAAATTGTGTTAATGTAGAATATGAATTTATGGAATTTATGTAGTTTTAGATATAAGTTTCCTTAATGTAGTATATGGAATAATTTGTCTTGTTCTTAAGATAATTGAGCTCACTCTAAAAGGATGAGAGAAACATTTTATTTCATATTAGATTTTGTTTCATTTCATTGCTTAGATGTTTAAGGATTTGTTTGTGATTGATGAATGAGTTTTAAATTAGAATCTTAACAACATGTGAGAGGATATCCAAGGGTCTAAGTTAGGCTCTCTCTCTATTTGATTTGCATGATAATTGAAATTCATTCTTTTGCTTTTATGTTTCAAGTCATTTCATTTCTTATGCTTATGAATGAATCTTAGTTTAGTTTGGATTAGTACATGAGAGGACAATCAAAAGACTAAGTTAGTCTTTCTCTCTTTTTGAATCTGAACAACAATTAAAGTTCATTCTCTTGTCTTTATTTCAAGTTTCTGGTTTTATGAATGATTTCTCTATGATACTGTAGGGAAGGACAACCAGGACCTCCTAAGTTAGGAGCCTCTTCCCTTGCATATTATATTGAATCATAAATAATTTAGTTAGACATAGAGTTAGTTGCCTACTCCTGCATATATATTGCTGGCACCATCACAAGCTCACGAGTTTCCCTGGTCGATAATTTAATGCAACAATTTGTTCAAATAAATTGCCCAACACTTCTGTAGGCTGGTTTGGCTTGAGTGTGGGTGGAGGACTACTGTATTTGTTTCCCCTTCTTTAGTTTGTAGACCAATCGATCTCCTTCTAGGTTGGCCCTATAGTACTTGCCACTCTATGTTGTTCTCCCATCTAGATCAGAGGTCATTCACTCGGTATGGGTACATAGAATACTCTTTTTGCATAATAATATCTTGATTAGAAATGGAAAAGTCTTCAGAAACTTACCTCGGAACCCCTTGAAGGATCTTCGCTTCGCTTCAGAGTAGGAGACAAACTGATTGATGGAAAATTATGCCACAAATCCTGCTAACACACTGTCTACCCAATGGTCCACTGTGTGAGTGATGGTGTTATCAATCTTTTCTAGCTGCTGGATTAGTTCTGGGGTCCAATATGTGATTCGCTCGTCCTTCCAACACTTTTGAAGCTCTACCAATCTCGCGAGTGATTCCTGGAGCTCGATCACAATCATTACAAAGAGGATCTCATAGATCTCTGTGAAAATGTACTTATTCTTCCACTCTTCAGTGGTCAACCTCTCACTGCGATTTTCTTTTATGGAAAATTCCTGAACTTGCTATTCAAACCATTCATCAATTTCCTTTCTCTCCAGCTTCCAGTGTGGCCTTGGAATTATCCGATCCCTCTCTCAAAATGCTCCAAGTCTTGGCAACAAAACCATTTTTTTGCTCAAGGGGTCCTGATGCAGGTTCGGAGGTTCAAGGTTTGCCAACAAACTCTTATACTACTGGCCCTTTCGGTAGTGACCTACTTGCACAGGCCAAAGTCTCACCCGAAGTAGTATGGGTGGGTCCTGGAACCAGGTTTCCACACCCTAGGAGATGGTAGGTAAGTCAAGACGAGCTGTGTTCAGTCTTATATTATGGATCCTAGATCTACAGATTCCTTTCGCATCCACGTGCCTAATCACAATGATACTCACAGTAATGAACTTATATAAAGATAACACAGCTATTCCATATCTTCTTGCAAAAAATGTAACAAAACAATCCTAGATCGCAACATAACAAGTAACACAAGTATATTCACAGCTTTAAATCAATACCAAATCAACATATATTAATTAACCAAGCATCATAGAGTAATTCAAAGATATTCAAATATCCAACCATACTTCCACATTCATTAATCCTTCACATTCACTTACAATACCCAAATCGAAACCTACACACATATCAGTAGGGTCCACATACAACAGGATAGGGAATCTCCCCGCACACAGCAGCAGGAGTCCTTCCCCAACAACCCCAACTTCGCATCTATCGATCGGGCACTTAGCATCAATCTCTTATCATTCTTAGTCTAGTCTGCAACTCAAAAAGGTTCAAATACTTATACTATTTTAGCCTATGCATCCAATGGTTCGCAAACCATGGTTTGCAGTATCTTGGTCTACCCTTGACCCATTTACAATACTTTAGGGGCTTTGACCCACCCCCAAACCCCTACATTAGACTAAATATAATAAAAAATATACAAAATCGACCAGTTTCGCAGCTTTGTAGGAGACCTTGTTCCAACAATGAAGGCCTTATTGTAAAAGGTTGGCATTTGATGACTCTTGAGAGAAATATATGGTTTTTTTGAGATTGAAGAATAAATTGGTGTTGCGGAGTTTGTGAATGGCTTGTCTGGATTGATGATGGATAAGGCTTGCTTGTAAGATCCCTCAGCTTGGTTAATGGTGATGTGCTTCTATTAAGTTATTATTTTCTTATGTATCATGCTGTTTTATCCTTCTATATTGCAATAGAACAAAGGTTTTAGACTAAGAAATGTTTTCCAAAGGCACCTTAGCTATGTTTTTTCTTCACTGCCTCTATGTTTTCCTCTGCTAGGTTAGTTCAGAGAATTATTAGTTTCTCTCTAGACCCACCCAAGCTTGATTATCTAATGAATGATTTGATACAGTAGATATAAAAGATGTTTTATGGTTAGCCCTACTTGTTTGATGTCACTAAAACATTGTTCTTGAGATCTTTCTTTAAAGTACCACTAATTAGGTTTTTCCAAAGAGGCTATGTTTCGATCATACCCTTTTTCAATTCTTGAAAGGTTGATTTGGAGATCTTTATGGCTATGATAATGATGTTTATGAGTTACCTCTTCTTTGATTAAAGTTATATGTTTATCTTAAATGTTTTCCAACCTTGAAGGTGAAATCAGTAGAAGTTAAAATAAGTTTCTTGCCTTCTATATTTCATTGGATTGTTTGTCTTAAATGCTTATTTTCTTGAGTTTAATCAAAGAGTTATTGGTGTGCCATGTCTTATGATTATTTCTTTATGCTAAATAGTGTTGAATGCACTTCTTGTTAAAGTATTTGGCAAAGGATTCTTAATTTCCCTTTGCCCTACTTTGTTCACAAACTTGATGTTCATTTCATCTCACACAAACCTTGATAATCCATTTGACCATGTTAGATTTTCCTTACGATGCTCCTTGATTCATCGTTGAACTTTCCAAAAATTTTATGGACTCCATAGCCCAATGACTTGAATATTTCCTCACTCCATCTATTCTACTTGATCATCTACCTAACCAAAAAAAACAAACAAACCCTAAACTTAACAACTAGCCTAAAATCAAACCCTAAAATCAAACAAGTTCACATCCTTTGAAAAAAGTAGAGAGAGCCCTCTTTGGGTCCAGGAAGGCTAGGTCCTAGGACTCCAAAGACTATTCTGATGCTACCCATGTTCATTTGTTCTCACCAATCTAAAAATTACAGGGACCTAACATAATGGTAATCACAGTGGGACTTTCTAAGTAAGTAACAAGCTTATACATCCTTAGAAAATTCAGAAGCCCTTATCATACAGTATCTATTGATTTATCACCACCTCATTGCCTAACATAATGGTGATCACACTGGGACCTTCTCATTAAATGATATCTTAGACATCCTTAAGACCTTAGAAAACCAAAGACTTCCTTAGACTGGCATTTAGTTGTTGATGGTGGACAACAAGTACATCCTTAAAACATTAAACACCATCCACCTAGTTACTCCATTGGTCTTCAGTAGCCTTGTTAACCCCACTAGTTCTCAAAGACTCCCCTATGAATGCATTAATCAATTCTAGTATTTCTGATGGTGGACAACAAAGTCAAAATCTTTCACCTGGAAACTCCACAACTCTCAATAGACCTAAAGAATCCACTGGTATAGAACTCTAGAATGGTTTAAAAGATACAATGAACCCTTTCTAATTAACAAACATGGATCCAAGAATGCAACGAAGATATGCCCCAATGAGTAGAGATCATATCCCTGGATTCCCACACAAAATGCCTCAAATAAATTGGATAAAAAACCTACCTATATTTCAAGATGAAAAATTTGATGACCCCTCATTACATCTCATCAAATTTCATATACATCTATGGAGGTTAAAAGTTGAATGGCATGAGGACTGCCTCATGAAAATTTTTATGGAAACATTAGAGGGTAAGGCTAGGGAATGGTATGAAGGCTTGGACCCTGGCACCTTGTTTTCTTTGAAGTATTTCCACAAGGTATTTTATTAACATTATAAAGAACATTGTCCATCTCTATCATTAGTTGAAAATTGTTTTGATCAATCTAAAGAGCTCATACAATACCTTGTAAACATTGATGAATATTTAGGAAATTGTCATCCTGAATATCTATTAGAAGAAATTCATGCATTTCATACTCAAGATAACTATCATGAAAACCAAGAAGAGTTGGTTGAGGATGAAATCAATCAGGAAGTAAAGGAAGATCTTCAGGATCTCTCTGAAGGCACAAGTAATGACTTACCATCTCTTCTAGGAGAGGCTCAAGAAGACATTCAACCTCAAAATCAGCCTTCACAAGAGAAAGAGAATTGATTTAGTTCTATCCAAAGAAAGTGAAAAATGCCTCCTCTTTTAACTAAAGAGGAAAAAAATCAGATTCTAAACATGCAGCCAGCCTCTAAATCTTCATATGAGTAGAACATTTCTATTCACTCTCCTAGTAATCCCAGCTACCACAGATCAGAAAACAGATGTGTAGATCAATCCAAAGAAAAACCATCTGATAATCCAATATGTTTGATTGGTGAAATTACTTTTTTTGATGATTTTCCAAAGTTTGATATGTATGATGATAGTGATGTTATCCAAATAGAAGCTAATCTTGCAGAGAAATCAGTAGTTGGTTTGTGGGAGGAAGTTCAGTTTTATCCACTTGGAAACAGTAATCAACCAATAAACTTCAGCTATGACACTGATGAGGAAAGTCTAGAAAATTTGGAAGTAAGTGAAGAATATATGCCTCTTTGTTCTAATTCATTATAGCCCATCAATAATAATTTTCATTTGATTGGAAATCAATAGTCTTTCAATTTTGATGTTGAGGTTGGGGAAGATAATGAACTCCTTGAGAAAGTTGTTGATGAGGAGCCTTTTCCTGAGATAGTTGAGGAAATCAATGGTGACAAAGAATTTTCCTTAGCCCCATATTTGCAGCCACCAAGTCCCATTGAATTTCAAATTGCAGATGAAGGCTTGGAAATTTATGATCACATAAGAACTGTTGCACCTCCTTCTCAAGAAGATTTATTGCCAAAGAATACCCCTACTCACCAACATGGTGGCCTTCACACAGAGTTCATTCCACTCAATCAGAATACATCAAGTTTGTTGGAAGATAATATTGAAATATATGATGAGGCTACCAGCATAGATGATCACGAGGAAGAGGTGGAGTTTCTTGTCTAAAAGAATCCCAAGCATAGCCAAGTGAAGGAAGGAGTAGTCCCAAATGAACTCTATTTCTCAAATCCTCTAAATTAGGTATTATTCCAAGATCCTTTTTTTTCTTGCTTAGAGACATTTGAAGAGGGAGTGAAACATATTAGGAGCAGTTTGATGCAAGTTTTAAAGAAAATTTTAAGCACTATTGTTCAAACACAAGTGAGGTGGGAGTGGCCTTTTTATTTTTTCAAAACCCTCAAAGAGCTGAAACAATTTCCTCATGGAATCATCTGATTGATTGGTTATATTGGAAAAGAGAGTTCACCAGCTGAATCTATATCATGTATAGGTTATATTAGGATATATAGGCATGCAAATAAGCTCAACACTATGAGCATATTTCTAGTTTTAAGTTTTAGAATACTAATCTTGAAAACACAAAAAACAAAGAAAAGATGAAAAAGAGGGCAGATGAAAAGAAAATGTAAAACCCCATACCAAAAGAAAAAGAGTTTTGTTGAAAGTGTGCAAGCCTAAATGCCACTACTTGTTAAGAAAAATAGTCTTGTTCAGTCATCTGGCCTAATTATGGCTGAACATGTTTTAAATTTCTGCTGATAGGTTAGTGAAAGAAGGCTTGTCAAATCATTTAAGATTGACTTATTTGTAGGAATAGATTAGGAATAAAAGATGTTGGTTCTCAATGTTCAAATATGAACCAAAGAGAAAGATAGGGATGACTGACAAATGATGAAACATAGCCCTCATGCTTTATAGTTTTGTTTCTACAAAATAATATCTGTGTGCAGCTTGTCCCAATGCCACAACCCATGTTAAATCAGATTGCTTAATCTTGGTTTAAATCATGTTTTAAGTTTCATGTCAGTAGATTATAAAATGAATTATGTCAAACATCTTAATATTGATAGATGAATAGTCTAGGTAGATAATAAAAGAGTTCACTATCATAATCTAAACTCTTGGAAGTGATAAGGGTACAAGTAGATAATTTTTTTTGCTTTCAAAAGAAAAAATAATGTCAAGGGTTTGCCAATCCATGTGAACCCACAAGAAGAAAATATTATAGTCCAAGCTATGATTGGTTGAAATCATAGCTTCAAAGAGAAACATCAGAAAAATGAAAGAAGAAAAATATGCCCAATGGATGAGGCATTGGTCTTCATAAACTCAGAGATTTGATATCTAAAGTTCTGGACACCTCCTGAAAAGGAGATTCCCTCCCCAAGTGGAGCCACTGTTAGTCATTAG
The DNA here is from genome assembly GCA_034641835.2 of Pinus albicaulis. NCBI lineage: Eukaryota > Viridiplantae > Streptophyta > Pinopsida > Pinales > Pinaceae > Pinus > Pinus albicaulis. The sequence continues at coordinate 831,147,779 of CM076581.1, read as the reverse complement.
TAATTTTTTCTATTTGTAGATGACTAAATACTTGTCCTAGATTTATAAAAACAGGATTCATGAATATTGTGAGTTTCAAAAATCTCACTACCTTCATTATCCTTAAAAACAAAATTTTCACTATTTCACTACTCTGCCACTCCCTGGTTAGCCTATCACTCATAAAAGACCCCTCATGGGCTCATGCCACTCATCTTTATCCTATTTTTCCACCCATAACCTCGACACTCTGTTTTTCTTTTGCCTCACCCCTCTACTTGCCATCTAGGATTACCAAGTAGCCTGCTCTTTTTCATGTTCACCAGATGTCTCAAAGCATTGATGGTCTCAAAACTATCTCTGTAGGCTCTTTAGATAAATCAAAAACATTGGATTTTGGACCTTCAATACATAAATTTGTAATTTAATTTATTTTTCACACCTGAAGACCCCAAGCCAAGCTTTCAGTCAAATACCAAGTCAAAAGAGCCTCCCACTAGGTCATTAGGGTTTCATAGGTTGTAGGCTTATCCTTGATGCTCTAAATCACTATTTTTCATGTGCTAGAATCTGAATCAAATGTGAAAGAAGGTCAACACCTATTTTTCCAAGATAGATCAAAAATTTCTCCAAGGAAGACCTCCTTATCAAGTTCAAATTCTACAAAGGACAACTATTCATTTTGACATTTCTGTAGGAGTGTCAAGGTGACTATCAACAGAAAATTTGTAAGGTAAGAGACCTGCTCCTATTTTGAAGACATTCATAGCAAAAGGACAGGGACCAGTTTATGTCCAAGGAGAAATCAAGGTTTCTAAGCCTAATTAGACCAGCAATGTGCCAAGTAAGGAGCCAATGAAGCAAATCATATGGATAGAGGCACACCAATACAACCAAGCATGGATTGAAATTTTTTAGAAATCATAAATGAAAAAGGGAAAAAGGTGAGGTGAACTGAACAGAAATGAATGAACTTGAAAGGGCTATAGAGAACTTAGAAGACAGCACGAATGATTTTTCTCAAGAAACCCAGAAATGTAAGGTTTTGGAAAGATAGGCAAGGGAGATAAAATGAAGATGATATGCCTCCATGATGACAGTAAATAGAAGGATTGAAGATACTGTTGTAGGTGACTTCCAGAATTTCCCAAGGTGAAATCTTTCACTGCTTCAAAATAAAATAATGCAAAGAGTATCAGTGAAAGGAAGGTCAAGTTTTCATTGTCAGTCATTCACGCTCAATAATCAAAGGAATAAAGGCATAGGGTTAAACTCCAAGCATGGAAAGCCAATTTGATCATGAGGTTTCTATTATGTAATTGAATGTGTCAAAATCCAAGAACATCAAAAAGGGCTAAATCAGTATGTCATGGCACCTACAAATCAGAAGTGGCCAAAGAGGATGTAGCATACATAATTGTGAATACTATTGTGACTGTAAAAGGTAAGTCTATCATGCCCAAGGATCAGTGAAAAAGGAAAAAACCATGTTTTTAAGTCATCCACACTCAAAAATGTCAAAAAGAGTAAAAATATGATTACAAATTCACCAATGCAAGAAAAAAGAGGTTTTTCAGTGCTAAAGTAAGGAAAGGTCCCCCAGAAATGTTTTAAAAATATTACCATTACTGAATGAGCTAAAAAGATGTGTTGGGTTTCAAAATAACAAAGAAGGAAGTTTTTTGTTTTCTTCTATGTAAAAATGAGTAAAACAGACCCTCGAGGCTAAATAAGGACCATTTAATTTCTCCAGCAAGCTTCCATCAAGAGAAAATGGGCCATTTTAAGTATTTTTTAGCCACCTACAACAAAAGTTCAAGGGATTATCAGTTAGATAGAAATTCTCAAAAAACATTAGTAAAGTAGGTTCTTTGATTTAAATTTATTTTTCTAAAGCTATAAAGGACATTTTTCTCTCCTCTCATCTCATTATGCATTTGCAAAAAATAGTCAGAGCATTCAAAATAAATTTGAGATTTTCAGTGAAAAATTGGACAAGTTACCCGGCGCTATGCTTTCGTATAGGTGCTACGCTTACAGCACCCGGCGCTACATGTTCGTGAAGTTTTACAGTGTAAATTTACACTATTCTATGCATTCAAGGGAATGTGCTATGCATTCATACGGGTGCTACCCATTCGCCTAGAATTTCCTGGCAGATACCAAAACGCTTGCAAGCACTACGCATAGGGAAGCCCGACAGGCCTAGAAAGCATTCAAGAATTGCACTTAGGGCTGGGAGGACCCAAATCTGCGTGCAGGCACTACACTTTCGCATGAATCTCCTTTTTACACTTGAAAATGAAAAAAAACATCAAAAATATACCTCCAAGCTACCATGAGGGGTTTTCAAGCAAGGCTAAGGGGTAATTAGATGCCCTAAACCAATTTTCAAGCATATTTGATGTTTTAAATGAATGAAAGGAAACCCTAACAAGAGGCCCTGAGACCTAAGCTAGAAATCGATACTTATCATTCACTTCATCTACCTAAAGAGGAAAATCATTGATAAAAAGGTGACCACATTGTTTGGAATTTTCTCATTCACCTTAAGCTATCCATAGACATATCTCATTCATAGCACTCAATCCCCTCATTTACTCATTCCTTCATTAGCCTAAAAATTTCCGTCTCATTTACCTTCCCTCCACATCACTACACATTAATCCTAGGGTTGGAAAAACAAATAATAAACATATTAGCAGAAGGGGCTGCCATTTCACCATCCCTTCATGCCAATTTCATTTGCATCCCTAGGGTGTCAAAGACAGAAATCTACAAAGCCAGGAGGCAGTAATAGTAAAAAAGAAGGCCAAAGGCCAAAGAGGCATGAGCACAATCAAAGGTAATTGAGGAAGAAAGAAAATTTTAGTAAGGCCGATGCCAATAAGGAAAGCAACAATGATGAATCAAACAATGAAGAAAATGAAAGTGAGGAGGGAAACAATGATGCAAAAAATAATGAAATAGAAACCAATGATGATGATAGTAATCAGAGAGAAATGAAGAAAAAAGTGAGGCTCATGACAGTGATGAAGACACTGAGGGAAATGGTAAGGCAAACAAAAATCAAGGTAATGAAAATGAGGCTGATATAAATAACGCCAATATTAGTGAGACAAAAGAAAACAATGAAGAAGAAAGAAATGAAGAACGATACAGTGAAGAAATGAGCCATAATGACAATAGGTCAGAGGAGGTAGATATCAGTGAGGAGGAATCAAGCAGTGAAGACTGAAACAAAGTAAAATGGAGCTCAAAGCAATGAAAAAATCAGTAAATCAAAGAAAGGAAACAAGACACATGCCAGTATGGTCAGTAAGGCAGATACAAATGGGAAATCAACAAATGAAGAAAAGGGTAGTGAAAAAAACAATGAGGCTACTAACAGTAAGGCCCATGAAAAATATGATGGAACCAAATGAAAAATACCAATAAAACCTTGTAATATTGGCTCAAGCTTCTCTATATGCCTCCCAAACCCCATGAGGAAGATATTCACCAATTTTGGGAACTTTTTGACAAATTTTGATTTTTTGCAAATTTTGAGGCCTCTAACCGCAGCACCCTTGGCGCTACGCTTTCACCTTAGGCATCCTCAGGAGGAAAAATTTGCATTTTTGGAATCCTCGCCTAAATTACAACATGCTCACCAAATTTCAGAGCATTTGGAGCATTTTTGGTCTCTCAAAAGGCTAAAAAACTCCTCATTTTTCACCTTTTCTGCCTCGTTTTCAGGCTTGGCACTGCGCCTAGAGAATTTTTGGGAGATTTCCATTTTGGATAGGTAAATTGAGCCCGATAAGAAAACCAAGGTTATTTTTTGAAATTATACTCATCAGGATTTCCAACGGGCCATCACAGAGCCAATTCCAACATTTGGAAGGTCATCAAAACTTGGATGCAAGTGGACCCAGTTGCTCCTGTTATAGGCGCTATGCGTTCAGACCTCACTGTGCTTTTTTGGCCAAAAAGTCAAAAAAACACACTCATTAATGGTAAAATGATATTTTAGTGTTTTTTGAGGCAAATCACTCCAAATTTAGGTTCTAGGAGTTATTTTTGCATTTATTTCATGAGATATTTCGTGCCTTGGGCCTTGCATGGTCTCTTAGGCATAAATGACATTTACGAATATTTTTGACCTTTTCAAACCCTAATTAGGGTTTTTTCCTTCCTTTTCTAGATAAATACATCATTAGGGCCTTATTCTAAAAGGTTGTCATTTGATGACTCTTGAGAGAAATATATGTTTTTTTGGAGACTGAAGAAGAAATTGGTGTTGTTGAGTTTGTGAATGACTTGTTTGGATTGATGATGGAGAAGGCTTGCTTGCAGGATCCATGAGCTTGGTTAATGGTGATGTGCTTCTATTCAGTTCTTGTTTTCTTATGTATCATGTTGTTACATCCTACTATATTGCAGTAGAACAAAGTTTTTAGAATAAGAAATGTTTTTCAAAGGCACCTTAACTCTATTTGTTCTTCACTGCCTCTATGTTTTCCTCTGCTATGTCAGTTCAGAGAATTATTAGTTTCTCTCTAGACCCACCCAAGCTTGTTTATCCTATTAATGATTCAATACAATAGATGTCAAAGATGTTTTATGGTTAGCCCGGCTTGTTTGATGTCACTAAAACATTGTTATTGAGATCATTCTTTAAATTACCACTAATTAGGTTTTTCCAAAGAGGCTATGTTTCGATCATAGCCTTTGTCCATTCTTGAAAGGTTGTTTTGGAGATCTTTATGGCTATGATAAATGATGTTTAGGAGTTCCCTCTTCTTTGATTAAAGTTATATGTTTATCTTAAATGTTTTCTAACCTTGAAGGTGAAATCACTAGAACTTAAATAAGTTACTTGCCTTTTATATTTCATTGGATTGTTCGTCTTAAATGCTTATTTTCTTGAGTTTAACCAAAGAGTTATTGGTGTGCCATGTCTTGTGATTACTACTTTATGTTAAATAGTGTTGAAGGCCCTTATTGTTAAAGTATTTGACAAAGGATTCCTAATTTCCCCTTTCCCTACTTTTTTCACAAACTTGATGTTCATTTCATCTTACACAAACCTTGAAAATCCATTTGACCATGTTAGATTTTCCCTATGATGCTCCATGATTCATCATTTAACTTTCCAAAACTTTTATTAACTCCATAGCCCAATGACTTGAATATTTCCTCACTCCATCTATTCTACTTGATCATCTACCCAACCAAAACAAACAAACAAACCGTAAACTTAACAACTAGCCTAAAATCAAACCCTAAAAGCAAACAAGTTCACATCCTTTGCACAAAATAGAGAGAACCCTCTCTAGGTCCAGGGACCTAACAGGAAGTATAAAAACATGTGGAATAAAATAGATGAATAGTTGAAGACACCTTCTTTAAGAATTTTAACAAGTTTTTCATGGATTGTATCACAAAGGTGCACTTGTACATATGGTCAAAATTCCAACACTTTAGTTTCGACACTTTTGATGTATTGTAGGAAATTTCCCCAATTTTTCTCATTTTTTTTAATCTTGCCAACAAGCGTTGCTCTAGCAACGTTTTTGGAGTATCATCAGAACAACGACATTTAGGAAAATTATCATAATACCGACGTTACATGACAAACCATCATAATACCGACGTTACAAGAAAAACCATCAGTATTTCAACGTTTAGGAGATCGACGTCGGTCTTGCGACGTTTAGGGATACCGTCAGTCTTGCAACGTTGGGGGAAAAACCATCGAAATACCGACATTTAGGAGTCATACGTTAGTCTTGCGACGTTTAGGAGATGACCGCCGGTCTTGTGACGCTTAGTAATTCCATCGATATTGCGATGTTGAGGGCACAAACGTCGGTCTTATGACATTTAGGGAAAACACTTGGAAATTTAATTTGGTGGCTACTCTATCTTAATCGACCTATTCAAATTTTTTTTCCTCCTTCGCTTGTTCGCTCAGTTTTGTTGTTCAAGGATCAACAACTATTTCTCCAGAGGCTTTGAAGGATATGGAAGCCAAGTATGTTGCATTTGTGAGGCATGACATGTATGGTACAATGGGAAAGGGTCCACTACTTTTGAAGGAGAAGGATATTCTGCTAATTGTAATGATCACCCTGCTTCCCATTAGATTGGTATTGGGGTTCATCATTTTTTTCACATATTATATCATTTTTAAACTTTGTACCATCTTCTCTGCTCCCAACAGTGAAGATGATTAGGACGATTATGTTCACATGTCGGGAATCAGGAGGGCTATTATAGTTGCGTCTGGACGTTTTCTTTCCAGGGCTCTACTTTTTACCCTGGGTTTTTATTGGATTACGGAGACCAGAAGAATACCCGATCCCGCCCTTCATTCCCAAGATGGCCTCTGTGTGAAGTAGGTGCGAGAGAATGAAGGCGACATTGTGGATATTTCATATCAACCAGGGGCAATTGTTTCAAACCACATTTCCTTTTTCGATATTTTATATCACATGTCAGCTTCATTTCCCAGTTTTGTTGCAAAGTAGCTAGACTTCCCCTTGTGGGTCTTATGAGCAAGTGCTTAGGTTGTTTGTATGTTCAGCGAGAATCAAAATCTTCTGAATTGAAAGGTGTTTCAGGTGTAGTGACTGAAAGGCTTCAAGCAGCTCATCATAGTAAGCTATCTCCAATGATCATGATTTTTCCAAAAGGAACAACTACAAATGGAGACTTCATTCTTCCCTTTAAGATTGGGGCATTTTTAGGCAGGACTCCAATGCTTCTGGTGATCTTAAGATACCCATATCAAGGCTTTAGTCCAGCATGGGATACTATATCTGGAGTGCGACATGTAGTCTTGCTATTGTGCCAGTTTTTAAATTATTTGGAAGTAACTCGGTTGCCAATTTATTGTCCATCAGAGAAAGAAAATAATGATTCTAAATTGTATGCTAACAATGTCCGTAAGTTGATGGCACTTGAGGGTAACCTTACAATGTCAGACATTGTACTACCTGAAAAACAGATTTATCATGCTGCTCTACACGGTCGCTTTTGAGATAATAAATCTGTGGTTGAAGGTGTTATCCACCTATAAATTTTTTGGCAAGCAAACAAGTGGCTAAATATTTTTCTGAGCCTTCAATAAATACATTTCCTATGAAAACATATCATTCTTGAAGCCTCTGTGTGCCCTTTGCCTTATAAAATATCTTCACTATTGTTTCCATCCAAAAAGCCTCACTGTCTGTGAAAAAATTAGGCTCGGAAAAGCCTCCATTTCCCCCTTTGTATCCCTGCAAATTTCCCCTTTGACTCCCAAAATCCCTTCCTAAGTCTTCCAAACCATCCAATTCCCCTTTAAAAACCTAGTGAAATCCCTTCATTTGATTTTAAAATCCCTCTTTCCTCCTACCGAAACCTCTGTTCAACCTTTAAAAACTCTGTTTTTAAGCCAAAAACCCATTTTTTACCATATAATAGGCCTAAGCCAATTTCGGCTAAGCCCTAACCACTTCCCCTCTATGAAACCCCACACTAAGACCAAGCGCTAAACCCCAAAGAGCTTATCACAATCAAAAGTTGAATGGAGCGCGTTTTCTTTGTTAAAACGAAAATCTCCCAATGCGATAATGTTTTGTTTTGTCAGCCTTTGGTGAAATATCCACCTTAGATCTATACAGATCTGACGGTCCACACAAAGCTCACCGCATGCCCCATAACATTCCTTTGTAATCCCCTGATGGCCATCTCCACCGTCAATTCCCCTCTAAATCCAATGGTTATCGCATCATCGAAACCTTTTTTTTCTCCAATCACAACTCTTCATATCCCTCATTGGCCAATCCTCGATTAAATCATGGCCGTTGAATCCATAAGAACCAATGGCCAGGATTTGATCTCGCTTCGCCCCGTGTTCCTCGATTGGTCACTCTTGATTAAATCTTGGTTGTCGATCTTCCACCCATCCGATGATCCAGATGTAATCGCTTCATGAGCCCATTGGAGTTTTGGCCCCTGCCTCCTCTAATTCCGATTGAATCGCAGCCGTCCATATTATTTGATCCGACGGCCAAGATTACTCTCGCTCATTCGTTTAGCCCTGCTGCCTCTGCCTCATCTTTAAATATCCACCGTTTATCTCCTGGGATCCAATGGTCAGGAATCCTCCCGACCACTAACCAAATCCTCCACCTTTGCTTTCCCTCTGCAAATCTCGACTGTCCATCGCGTTGATCGGACGACTCACAGTCAAACCACCTTTGATCGGCCCCCACCTTACCAACCGGGAATCTCACCTTATCGCACTCCATCCACCACCATTATATCTCACAGCCCCAGATCTGACGGCCAGCATCCATATCGCGTAACTTCGGTGTCTGAGGTTTAACAATTTAAATTCACGAGATATGGGCGGTTTTATTTCGCCACGTGTCGAGCGGCAAGCGATATCGCGTGATTTTGGGAAAAATTTGAAACCACCCTTTTTCTGCACAAAAAGGTGGTTTTCATTCTAAAAACCAATTCCCTACTTTCGCTCCCGAAAGACCATCTAAAGATCTCAATCGTTGATCTGTTCAGATCAATGGCCCACACTACATTGCGTTCTCCATTCACATTTTCTCATCGCGCTACCATGGAGTTTCATCGGATCATCTCAGTCATTTATCTCATCTTGAGATCTAATGGTCAATGTTAAATCACCCTCTTCCCATGCCAGGTCCCACCATCCAATCCCATTTCATTGCATTTTCATTCATTTCCTTGGTATTTCGCCAAAGTCTAAATTTTCATGATTTACATTAAAAATCATTTCTCCCACCCAACATTAGAAATTTAGTGTAATAACATTAAAGTTTATTTCTATTGCCTAAATTTCTAAAGAAAACGCCCCCAGAAAATCACAACCTTCGATCACCACCTCCAAATCTGATTGAACGGTTCAAAATCATTTCGCCAGCAAACCTCCATCAGATTAGATTTTCACCATTACACTGCATTTTTCATCCATTTTCCCTTGCATCCACCGCATTCATCTTTTCTGCGCTGCCATTCTCACAGACTTCCCCTACATCCATCCTCCCTCTCACATGGATTTCTTAACATTTTTGTGTGTTTTGCAGGGTTACAGGCTATGGAAACCGCCATGGATCACAGTCACTGTCATAGTGACACAGAGCGCAGAGGAGGCCATTTTCAGAGCCAAAGATTGCAGGAAGACTCCTAAGAGGGTTTTAAATGCATATTTTATCCCAATCAGGTGTATTAACTCCGTTTAAACCTCCAGCACCATAAGCCCTTCAAATTCATAGAAAAAGAGAGTTGATGAAGCGGCAAAGTGTATCAGTGAAGGATCAAAGAGTTTAATGCCCGTTATCGAAGATTTTAAGCCTTAATTCAGTGTTTAAAGGGAAAATGTACCATATGGAAGACCTGGTGATTAACACAGAAGGCATAGTAGGGCCTAAAGCATATGAACAGATCACATCAGTGTTTCACATCAGCAAAAGGTTCTTTCCCTTGAAAGGACAACTTCCCATACTGTTTTTTATGCTACATCGAACTCCTGAGAAGATCTACATCCTCACAGAAGTCCTAATGCTACTAGAGCATTTTTTATGTAGTATGGAAGAATTGAAGCCATTCATCTACCCTTTTCTATTCACCAGATTACTACAGAGTAATGCAGCCAAAAAGTACACCAAGAACATACATGAAGTTAATATCAACCTGTGGAAGAACACTATTTCTTCCAAAGAGTACCAAAAAATCAATGCATAGATATTAAGGTAGAATGGGCCTTGAGCCCTCTTCTTCTACTTATATTTTAATGTTTCATTTAGTGTTTCATCTACCTCATCTTCCCCTCTTTTAGCTATAAGATCTCAAGAAAAGCACATTGTAAAGGTTGTTGGTTGTTGATCGGAGATCTGTGAATTCTAAGTTGTTTCTCTTGAGATATAGTTCTGTGTGTAAAGTTGTAAGATAGGCTGAGGGGATGATTTCAGACTGAATACCAAGTTGTTGGAAAATGTTGTATATGACTGGTGTTGCTTTTTAATATGACAAGCACATTTATTTGGATCCTGATTTAAAGCAGCGGTGATGTTTTCTGCCTTTGTCTTTGTTTTCCTTATGTAATTCGTTACATTTCATTTATCTGGTAAGAATAAAAAATATGGCTTAGGATATACTCATGTATGGTACCCTAATTCTCCTGCTCTTCTTATCTTTGATGTTTTCTACTGATTTTGTTGTCTGAGAACTAATTCAAGTTAATTTAACTAGTGTAGTAGTTGTTATTCATTGCTAACTGATGTATGAATTTATGAATATGTTCTTAGATGTTATTGTTTGGTTTTGATTGAAATAATTGAGATACTGGTAGTTTAGAATGTTGTTTCTATCTCAATAGGGTCTTTTTCAATCAATTGAACCTTTCTAAGTTCCCTTAAGTTGAAGGTCGAAGCATTGAAAGTTCAAAGTCTTTGTCTAATCTCAGGATTTTGCCTTTGTGTTTAAATATTTAATGTTCCTTTTTCTGAAGAGTTAACCTTTTAGGGGTTGGATCATAGGTGTTTAATGGCATGCCCTATCCCTAGATCTGATTTCTAAGTGGTCACCTTGGAGGTTTCCTTGTCATTCACCTTCATTCGTTATCATTTCATACCACACTATCATCTTTAAGATCCTTTGTTTTAGATGACTAGCCCAATTGAAAGCCTTGGATACTGAATAGAAAGTAAACCCTTTTTGTGACTCCATTTCCCAATGGTCTTGAGTATTCTCTAAATTTTCTCCCCTTGACCTAAATCCTTCTTTCTCACCCTTTGTCTTATATTGAACCCTTCCTTCATGATTCCCAACAACCAAACGAACAAAACAAATCTCGTGCCTTAATAACTAGCTTAATACCTTAAACCTAAACTTTAAAGATACATATATCTTTGCCTTTATAAAGAGATCCTTCTCTGGACCCAGGAGGGCTAGATCCTGAGGTCCCAAAGCGGTTTTGATGTTGTCTTATCTTTTGGTAGAGCCAAACCTGCCAAAACATAGGAACCCAACATAATTGCGACTTCGCTGGGGACTTTGAGTAAAACACACCTTTAAACACTTCTAGGAACTCAAAGAAGACCATAGTAGCCTGATTTTGGTGGTTAATCACTGTGGTATATAGTAACCTTCTTAAAACATTCTAAACCTTCCACCTGGCGACTCCATAGTTCCTTAATGATTAAAGACTCCACTAGTGATCAGTAGGCCTGCTGGTTATCTTTGTTTCATAAGAATCCACTGGGAGACCAGCCTTCATTACAACATCATCCATATTAGAAGTAACAAGTAGGATTAAGCTTCTTTGTTTTAAGACAACATACTGGCTTCAAGAACCATTCATACAAGAGCTTATCCTAACCCAAACCCACCTGAAATAGTTGACAACCCTGAGAGAATTCTCAAGAAATATCCCACCCCTAGGAGGCCAACTATTTCTAGACACATCCATAGAGCTAACTCTACACCAGAAAACTTTATAGCTCTATTAGACACTTATTTTGACTTAGACTCATAAAGCAGTTTACCAAGAACTAGGTCATTCAGTGCTCTAGACCAGTCAGACCTTGAGCATCCCGGTTCACCATCTCACATTGGTAAACCCATTAGGGATAGAGAGACCCCTCCATCTACACCTCCAGACATTCATTTCATCCAAAACTTGGGGCTCTATCACCCTAAATCAGCTCAACAGGGTGTTGCTGGTCCTAGTATTCCTGTCATCCACATACCTGCTACTCAAGCCAATCCTTTACCTCCTCAAAACACCATTATGGAATCCTGGTATGCACCTCTGGTGTTACCACATCCTCTAGTTCCCTTAACCAATGATTATCAGTCAAAAATCCCACATTTCACTGCAAAAGAGTCTACCACGGCTCAACACCATGTAGATAGGATGAAAGATTCCTTTAACTATATGGAGATAGATGATGAGACAATCAAGATGAGAATATTTTCCCAGAGTTTAGGAGGTGATGTGAAGAAGTGGTTTAAAGGCATACCTCCTAATAGCATCGATGATCTTCCCTCTTTATATCAATCCTGCATAAAAAAATGGGAAGTCAAGACCAACCCTCTCCAAATACTAGCAAAATATAAGAATCTTAAAAGAAATGTAGGAGAGAGTGTCCATGACTATTCTATAAGGTTTAATAGTGTTTAGAACGCTCTTCCTCCACATATGAAACCTCCCCAAGGTATGGATTTAGTGAAATATCTTTAAGGCTTTGATGCTGGCATGGCCTACTAGCTTAGGGAGAGAGATTACAACACATTGGAAGATATGCAAAAAGGAGCAGTGAGTGTAGACACTAACCTAATTGAAAAAAGAGCTAGAATGAGGTCTGAGAAAAATGTGACATATACACATCAGCTTCCACATCTGATCCCAAGTATGACAGCCTAGCCAAAACCATGGAGAGACTAGGAAAAATGGTGGAAAATTTGACTGTCCAAGTCAGCAACTAGAACAGAAATCAAAACCATAACCAGAACCAGAACTTTAGGAGAAAAAACACTTATTGGAAATGAGGATGAAAAGAACTTGATGGTAACCTACCGAATGAAGATGAAGACATGAGCGTGTTGGCATGTGTTGGTCCTTGATGCAATCCAACCGATGAAGTTATTCTTGATTTGATTACTAACATGAAATCGATGTTTGATGTTTGTTAGTAATATGATGCCGAGTTATTTGATGAATTTAAACCACTTAATGAAAGAATAAAGAAGATGAAACGTACTTAAATAAGGTGTTTTATAGAATTTCTATGTTCTTGACAGCAAAACTGATATTCACAGAGAGTAATGGGGATGGTAATGAAGAAATGAATCAACATGTTAGACCACGATAGCAGTATAAAACAATAATACGATTTGTCTAGGAGAAGTCGCGTATGCACGCGGGAAACAACGTTCCAAGTCGCGTATGGGCAAAAGCGCTCATAAAGTGCAAAACCAGGGGTAACCACCATGGTATTGACCCATTGTATTGGGTAATGATTTGTCTAAATGACCCCGTCTAGGAATACCATCGGAAGTAATGTAGTTTTGGGCTCATGGTATTGTTTTGGCTCATGGTATTGAAAAAGGGTAAACCTATATAAAGAGAAGAAATTCATTGTGAAAATTATAGGTGTGGGTGCAAGATGTCTGAGCTTCAATGAATACTTCTCTCTGAAGTAGATGTGAATGGAAAGGGTTACAGTTGAATGATAGATCTCAATGTATGATGCACCAATGATGAAGAAGGGGATCTATATCTGAAATGTACTTGTATTTGCTAGATCTGTTTATGGAATGATTAGATCTGTGATGAGGCGAACATCTGTCTGAGGCAAAGGGTAAAATCTGAAGTGATGTATCTGTTGTGAAGAATTGCAATGACATAAAAGTCTGAAGAACCATACGCTAGTTCGCCGAAGAGGAAGCGCGTATATACGCGGCTTCGCTGAAGAGAAAGTGCGTATGCGCAATAAAATTAGCTCTGTAATATGTACAGAAGTATACGCTGGTTTATGAACGGAAAGGACGTATGCGTCTACATCGTGAGGAAAGCGCTATGAAAACTAGGGTTTGCTGAAGTCTGTGGTAAGAAATGTCTGATCTGTTCTGTTGGTTTACTGATATCTGTCAGTGAGTTATATGTATCTGTTTCATGGTTGACTGTGCTTAAATGTATGGAGTGGGTCCAGTCTGAAAATATGATGAAACGTGGCCTGCAAGTGGTGTTCTAAAGGAAGCTTTGGATCCAGTGTGAAAATTGATGAAACGTGGTCCATAGAGGTGCTGAGGGTTGTAGCCTTCAGTCAGGGGGTTGTAGCTCCCTTCCAGGAGAGGCTGGTAAACGAGATCAAGGGGTCGTAGCTCCCTTCCAGGAGAGGCTGGTAAACGAGTCAGGGGGTTGGAGCTCCCTTCCAGGAGAGGCTGGTAAACGAGCGCAGGTGGGTGCCTGCGTGCTGGTCAAGTCTGCGCCAGCACATATGTTGTAAGATGCTTTCTCTATAATAAAATATTGAAGGCTGAGCAACTGCAGCGGTGGTTTTCTCCCGACTTGGGTTTCCACCTAAAAATCCTGGTGTTCATGTGTGATGCTTTGTGTGATGGTTTATTCTGTTGTTACTACACATGTTTACTGTTAAATTAACATCAGATGAATGAATAGTGCAAAGAACTAAGTTAATAAATATCTGCATAATTAGATCTCTGCTAATACGCGAGTTGTATGAAGGATATCCGCGTGTATACGTGAGTTTACTAAAGGAAAGTAGCGTATGGGTTTTAGAGAGTGAAAAAGTAAAAAGTTATGAATATGCTGTAAATACTGATTCACCCCCCCCTCTCAGTATTTTTCCCAACAATTGGTATCAGAGGAGGTTCTTCTGCAGAAGCTTGATCGCTTGAAGGAGATCCGTCACAATGGGAAGTCAAGAAGGAGTGATGTCTATAAAGCCACCTCTATTCAATGGAAGCAATCTGATATTCTGGAAGGTACGAACAAAATCATATCTGCAAATTCTTGGTGCAGATGTATGGGCAATCGTGGAAGAAGGTTATCAATACCCGGCAAGTATTCCTACTGATGCAGCAGAAAGGAAGAAGTATGAAATCAATGCCAAAGCAGTAAATGTCTTATTAGGAAGCATGTCTGAACCAGAATTTGCTAAAGCGATGCAGCTACATTTGGCAAAAGAAATATGGGACAAAATCATTCTAAGCTATGAAGGAGACACAAAGGTAAAAAGTGCAAAACTCCAAACTCTTAGAATTGAATATGAAAATTTGAAGATGCATAGTGATGAGAGCATTGCCCATTTCTTTTTACGTCTGGATGATATTGTAAATCGAATGAGAAATTTGGGTGAAACCATAACTGATACTACTTTGGTGGAAAAGTCTTAAGATCCTTGACTTCAAAATTTGACTCTAAAGTTTCAGCGATTGAAGAAAGGCAAGATCTGCAAACTCTTACTATTGTTCAATTACATGGTATTCTGACTTCTTTTGAAATGAGACAAGGAGGTCCGTCTCAAATCAAAGAAGCTGCTTTTAGGGTATCTGCAAGAGGAAAAGAAAAGGAAGTTGTCAAAGAATCCAGCTATATATCTGAAGAAGAAGAAGCGAATTTTGTGAGAAAGCTCCAACTAGGTACTGGAAGATTCAAAGGTAAGCTTCCCTTCAAATGTTTTGAGTGTGGAAAAGTTGGTCACTATGCTGCTAAATGTCCTTATAGAGAAAAACATTGTAAAGGGAAACAATTTGAAAAGAGGAAGAGTTATTATGCAAATGAAGATGATGATGAAGTGTCCAGTGAAGATGAAGAAGATTCTGACCATGATCTGAAAGTACTCATGGCAAAGAAGCAAAAGAAGAAGGCTACTCGAAACAAGAAGATATCTCAGAAAACTTGTATAGCAGAAATTGAAGAAGATGAATCAGATAGTGATTGGGGCCCTTGTAATACTCTTCTTTGTGCAAACAATAGTGAAGATAGTGAAAGTAAAGTTGTGGATCTAGAAGAAGCTATCAAGATCAAAGTTGAAGAACAACAAAATGAAATTGATAAGAAAGATTTTATCTACAAAGAGATGATCTCTCAAATGAAAGAACAAATAGAAATGCTGAATGGACAGGTGGACAAGTAGCAAAGGTTTCATACTTATGCATCCAATTGAATTGAAGAACTAGAAGCAGAAATCAACGATCTAAATGCAGATCTCAAAAAATCAAGCAAGAATAATGAAGGACTTGAAGTTGCAATCATCTCTCTACAAGCAGATCTTGAAGCGTCAAGTAAGAAGAATGAGGAACCTTTACAACCATTTGAAAAGGAATGCCTTGAAGCAGAAATCATCTCTCTCAAAGAAGATCTGGAAAAATCAAATAAGAAGAATGAAGAGCTGCAACAAACATGTGAAGAAAACGAAAATTGGTTGAAAGAAGAGATTCTAAATCTAAAGGATCAAGTAGAATATGGAAGAAGGAAAGAAGAAAGCTTGATGAAGCAATGTCAAGCCTTGGAGGTTGAGGTAAACATTCTCAAAGGTAAATTAGAAGAAAAGGTTAAGCTTTTGAGGTTTCAAGATAGCACTAACATTTTGGACAATATTCTGAGTAATCAAAGGTCTCCTGCTATCAAAATTGGTCTTGGTTTCCATGAAACCGTTAAAGGAGAATCTAGCTCACAAGGAAGTGCTAAAAATTCAGAGGATGTCAATGCAAAACCTGAAGTGTTGAAAGAAACAAAAGGTCAACCAACAATGATGAAATCTCAAAGGAAATCAGTCAATGATGTTGAATGCTTTAAATGTCATAATTATGGGCATGTTGCAGCAAATTGCAGGAGAAGATCATTTCACTTCAATCAAACAGCTTCCTACATAGAAAGGTACTCTGGTTTCTTCAAGGGATATTGTTTTTCATATAACAAGTATGGACATAAAGCAGCTGATTGTAAAAGGAGGAAGATTAGAAATACTCATTATGATTCTTATGCTTATTTCTCTAGACACATGAGATGTTATTATTGTAACAAGTATGGACATGTAGAAAAGGAATGCAGGTTGAACATAGAGAGAAATTGGATAACTTCCAAGACAATAAAGTTCAAACAACTGAAAGGATGGAGACCCACTTTTAAAACGTAGGGTGGACCTCATCGCCATCCGTTCAAGCTTACTTCTCCGATTGATCGTAAGAATGATGTGGGATACACTGTGAGATTTAGTAATGTATCGTCACAGGGGGAGCAATGTATGATGACTCTCATGGTTGATTTGATTATTCTGGTTGTATGTATTTCTGACAGAGCATCTGATATGAAGAAGACAAGTACATGAAGTACAAGTTCAGGGGGAGATGAAGGAATGTGAAAATTTCTATGCTTCACTTTCCATACGCGGGTTCTATGAACAAAATTCGCGTATACACGCGAGTTACAGCAGACACAGCCGCATATGCATTGATGATAAGAAAATTTTTATGATAGCTGAATATCTGGAGCAGAGATTCAGGGGGAGCATCAATCTGGCTGTTAATAACTATATTATTGACTCAGTATCAGCTTAGTTTCTCAGTTCTAAATTATGATGATATGATACTTAGTTTCTTATGTTGAAGAGTATGGATGAGTCCTGTTTGCTTTTGATGAAGAAAGTATCGGCTGTTGAGATGAATGTCTTGGCACTGAGATAAGGACAATTGAGGATGTGATAATGTTGTCATGATCTTACTGATGAATGTATTCAGGTTGCACAAGTTAAGGAGGAGCACTGGTTCAGGGGGAGCAGCAGGTTGAATACTAATGATTGCATTGTTGGCAATATGACTGCTTATTCCTTGATTATTGTGATACTCATGCTCAAATGATGATGACTTGGTACATGGTTTATTATGATGATATTTTGATCCCTGTTTACTATATTTTGTGCTCACACATGGATGAGTTAGAAATCGTTTGATTCAGAAATAAATCATGCAGAATTTGTTACTATGGTTGAGATATTTTGCCTACATATGTTACTTCATGATATTGGACCACATGGATGATTGCTTGATACATATTTGAAGATGTTGTTCTGGTATCATAATCTCTCTTGGAAAGATTGTATTGATGCTGCAAAGAATCTGAAGGCTTGGTTACTAATATGCTTATGCTACAACCGTTGGATGACGCTTGAAGACACAACTACACTGTTCTATCTATCTGTAGTCCAGGGAAGCATTCAAATATCTCAGAAAGAAGCTGAACACTATATTTTTCTCACAGAGGATCAGATCTAGTTAAAATATAGAAGATAATATTGGATACGCGGGTTTCCCTCAGTCACGAGAGAGTACGCTAGTTCATGCAATGGGAAACCGTATGTATGACGCTGGTGAATTTTCATGTTTATAAATACTTCATCACAAATGAATATCGTTGGTATCTCTGATACTGTTTGGTATTTCTGGTGGTGTTCCAGTTCTCATAATTCTATTTCTAATGTTTTGATAATGATGCCTTGATGATTTGTTGGTAAAAGTGTTTAGGATGCACAAACTAAGGGGGAGCCTTAGTCATATGAAAAGGATGCTTGGATGCACAGATTCAGGGGGAGCATTAGCATTGCTGAGTATAATGCAATGTTGGCATTATGATGATTCTGAAAAATGTTCTCTTTCTTGAGGACTTTCTAGGTGTTGGTCTTAAATGGTCATTTGTAATTTGAAAGGTCTTGATGAGACCCATGATGTAAATTTGTAATATTCAGTCATGTAAGGACTTGTCAAATTTGTAAACCCACTTGTTTGGGTAGCTGAGTCAACTTTTGTAAACCCACTTGGTTGGGTAGCTGAGTTGAAATGTGTAAACCCACTTGGTTGGGTACTTGAGTCTCATATGTAAATCCACTTGGTTGGATATTTGATGTAAGTATGAGTCTTTGCTGATAGGAAGTTCATAGAGTCATGTACTTTATTGAAAAATATGTTTTGAACTTAGGGGGAGCTTGGTCACTTCAGTATACATCATATCTGCAGAACGCTTCTTCTACATGAGGAGACAAGGGGGAGAGTGTGTTGGTTTTGATCCGCCCTTTGCCCTTGATGTCAAAGGGGGAGAGTGACATGGTGTTTGAATGAAGAGAAAGAATGATGTCAAAGAATGGGGAGAGTGACATGGTGTCATTGTATTCATAATATACCTATCTGTTGTGGTGATCAAACACCATCGTGGTTGCCATCAAGTACAAAGGGGGAGATTGTTGGCATTATGATGCAGAGTGTTGTCCTTGATGGCAACCCACTGAATGAAGATGAAGACGTGAGCATGTTGGCATGTGTTGTCCTTGATGGCAATCCACCTGATGAAGTTATTCTTGACCTGATGGACTTGGTAAATGATGTAAATCTGATGTGAAATGATGTTTGTTAGCAATATGATGCTGAGTGTTGTCATTGAATGGCAACCCACTTAATGAAGAAGATGGCAACTTACTTGATGAAGTTGTGCTTGATAGAATATGTCTTGATGAACCTGTTTAAAGATGAAAATCTGATGTATCTACAGAGAGTACAGAAGGTAATGAAGAAAGGAATTCAACATGTGCTAGATCTATGATGAAAAGAGTATGTCTCAAGGCATACGCGGATTTGTCTAGTAGAAGTCGTGTATGCACGCGGTAAAGTACGTGCCAAGTCGCGTATGGGAAAAAGCGCTCATAAAGTGCAAAACCAGGGGTAACCACCATGGTATTGACCCATTGTATTGGGTAATTATTCGTCTAAATGACCCCGTCCAGGAATACCA
This sequence comes from Pinus albicaulis, assembly GCA_034641835.2. NCBI lineage: Eukaryota > Viridiplantae > Streptophyta > Pinopsida > Pinales > Pinaceae > Pinus > Pinus albicaulis. The sequence continues at coordinate 831,128,485 of CM076581.1, read as the reverse complement.
TCGGAAGTAATGTAGTTTTGGGCTCATGGTATTGTTTTGGCTCATGGTATTGAAAAAGGGGCTCATGGTATTGAAAAAGGGTAAACCTATATAAAGAGAAGAAATTCATTGTGCAAATCATGAGTATGGGTGCAAGATGTCTGAGCTTGAATGAATACTTCTCTCTGAAGGATATCTGAATGGAAAGGGTTACAGTTGAATGGTAGATCTGAATGTATGATGCACCAATGATGAAGAAGGGGATCTAGATCTGAAATGTACTTATATTTGCTAGATCTGTTTATGAAATGATTAGATCTGTGATGAGGCGAACATCTGTCTGAGGTAAAGGGTAAAATCTGAAGTGATGTATCTGTTTGTATCTGTATTTGCTAGATATATTTATGGAATGATTAGATCTGAGATAAGGCGAACATCTGTCTGAAGTAAACGGTTAAATCTGTGTGATATATCTGTTCTGAAGAATTGCAATGACCTAAATGTCTGAAGAACCATACGCTAGTTCGCCATAGAAGAAGCACGTATATACGTGGCTTCGCTGAAGAGAAAGCGCGTATGCGCAATGAAATTAGCTCTGTAATATGTGCAGATGCATACGCGGGTTGATGTGATTGGAAGCGTGTATATACGTGGCATCAGTGAAAGGAAAGCGCGTATGAAAAGCTAGGGTTTTCTGAAGTCTGAAGTATAAAATGTCTGATCTATTCTGCTGTGTTACTGCTATCTGTCTGGGTTATCTGAATTGACAAGTGTCTATTGGTGATGTATGTTTGAGCGTAAAAGTATGGAGTGGGTCCAGTGTGAAAATTGATGAAACGTGGTCCATAGAGGTGCTGAGGGTTGTAGCCTTCAGTCAGGGGGTTGTAGCTCCCTTCCAGGTGAGGCTGGTAAACGAGATCAGGGGGTCGTAGCTCCCTTCCAGGTGAGGCTGGTAAACGAGATCAGGGGGTCGTAGCTCCCTTCCGGGAGAGGCTGGTAAACGAGTCAGGGGGTTGGAGCTCCCTTCCAGGAGAGGCTGGTAAACGAGCGCAGGTGGGTGCCTGCGTGCTGGTAGGAGTCTGCACCAGCACATATGTTGTAAGATGTTTTCTCTGTAATAAAATATTGAAGGCTGAGCAACTGCAGCGGTGGTTTTCTCCCGACTTGGGTTTCCACCTAAAAATCCTGGTGTTCATGTGTGATGCTTTGTGTGATGGTTATTATGTTGTTACTACACATGTTTACTGTTAACCTAACATCAGATGAATGAATATTGCAAAGAACTAAGTTAATAAATATCTACATATTTAGATCTCTGCTAATACGCGAGTTGTATGAAGGATATCCGCGTGTATACGCGAGTTTACTAAAGGAAAGTAGCGTATGGGTTTTAGAGAGTGAAAAAGTAAAAATATTTGAATATGCAGTAAATACTGATTCACCCCCCCCTCTCAGTATTTTTCCCAACAATTGGTATCAGAGCAGGTCCTTCTGCAGAAGCTTGATCGCTTGAAGGAGATCCGTCGCAATGGGAAGTCAAGAAGGAGTAATGTCTATAAAGCCACCTTTATTCAATGGAAGCAATCTGATATTCTGGAAGGTACGAACAAAAGCATATCTGCAAAGTCTTGGTGCAGATGTATGGGCAATCGTGGAAGAAGGTTATCAATACCGGCAAGTATTCCTACTGATGCTGCTGAAAGAAAGAAGTATGAAATCAATGCCAAAGCAGTGAATGTATTATTAGGAAGCATGTCTGAATCAGAATTTGCTAAAGTGATGCAGCTACATTCAACAAAAGAAATATGGGACAAAATAATTCTAAGCTATGAAGGAGACACAAAGGTAAAAAGTGCAAAACTCCAAACTCTTAGAATTGAATATGAAAATTTGAAGATGCATAGTGATGAGAGCATTGCCCATTTCTTCTTACGTTTGGATGATATTGTAAATCGAATGAGAAATTTGGGTGAAACCATAACCGATACTACTCTGGTGGAAAAAGTCTTAAGATCCTTGACTTCAAAATTTGACTCTAAAGTTTCAGCTATTGAAGAAAGACAAGATCTGCAAACTCTTACTATTGTTCAATTACATGGTATTCTGACTGCTTTTGAAATGAGACAAGGAGGTCCTTCTCAAATCAAAGAAGCTGCTTTTAAGGTATCTGCAAGAGGAAAAGAAAAGGAAGTTGTCAAAGAATCCAGCTATATATCCGATGAAGAAGAAGCGAATTTCGTGAGAAAACTCCAACTAGGAACTAGAAGATTCAAAGGTAAGCTTCCTTTCAAATGTTTTGAGTGTGGAAAAGTTGGTCACTATGCTGCTAAATGTCCTTATAGAGAAAAACATGGTAAAGGGAAACAATTTGAAAAGAGGAAGAGTTATTATGCAAATGAAGATGATGATGAAGTGTTCAGTGAAGATGAAGAAGATTCTGACCATGATCTGAAAGTACTCATGGCAAAGAAGAAAAAGAAGAAGGCTACTCGAAACAAGAAGATATCTCAGAAAACTTGTATAGCAGAAATTGAAGAAGATGAATCAGATAGTGATTGGGGTCCTTGTAATACTCTTCTTTGTGCAAACAATAGTGAAGATAGTGAAAGTAAAGTTGTGGATCTAGAAGAAGATATCAAGATCAAAGTTGAAGAACAACAAAAGGAAATTGATAAGAAAGATTCTATCTACAAAGAGATGATCTCTCAAATGAAAGATCAAATAGAAATGTTGAATGGACAGGTGGACAAGTATCAAAGGTTTCATACTTATGCATCCAATCGAATTAAAGAAATAGAAGCAGAAATCAAAAATCTAAATGCAGATCTCGAAAAATCAAGCAAGAAGAATGAAGGACTTGAAGCTGCAATTATCTTTCTACAAACAGATCTTGAAGCATCAAATAAGAAGAATGAAGAACCTCTGTCATTTGAAAAGGAAGGCCTTGAAGCAGAAATCATCTCTCTCAAAGAAGATATGGAAAAATCAAATAAGAAGAATGAAGAGCTACAACAAACATGTGAAGAAAATGAAAATTGGTTGAAAGAAGAGATTCTAAATCTGAAGGATCAAGTAGAAGATGGAAGAAGGAAAGAAGAAAGCATGACAAAGCAATGTCAAGCCTTGGAGGTTGAGGTAAACATTCTCAAGGTAAATTAGAAGAAAAGGTTAAAATTTTGAGGTTTCAAGATAGTACTAATATTTTGGACAATATTTTGAGTAATCAAAGGTCTCCTGCTATCAAACTTGGTCTTGGTTTCCATGAAACTGTTAAAGGAGAATCTAGCTCACAAGGAAGTGCTAAAAATTCAGAGGATGTCAATGAAAAACCTGAAGTGTTGAAAGAGACAAAAGGTCAACCAACAATGATGAAATCTCAAAGGAAATCAGTCAATAATGTTGAATGCTTTAAATGTCATAATTATGGGCATATTGCAGCAAATTGCAGGAGCAGATCATTTCAGCCTCAAACAAACAGTTCCTACATAGAAAGGTACTCTGGTTTCTTCAAGGGATATTGTTTCTCATGTAACAAGTATGGACATAAAGCAGCTGATTGTAAAAGGAGGAAGATTAGAAATACTCATTATGATTCTTATGCTTATTTCTCTGGACACATGAGATGTTATTCTTGTAACAAGTATGGACATGTAGAAAAGGAATGCAGGTTGAACAGATATGAGAAATTGGATAACTTCCAGCACACAAATAAAAAGATCAAACAAATCTGGAAAAAGATGGAGGACCGATCAGAAACGTAGGGAATTTTGACCCTACTGCAGTCATCCGCTTCTGAAGCTGACTTTTCTTATTGACTGCAGGAATGATGTGGGATACATTATGAGATTTAGTAATGTATCGTCACAGGGGGAGCAATGTATGATGTCTCTCATGTTTGATTTGATTATTACGGATATGTATCTCACGTGAGCATACGATATGAAGAAGGCAATTACGAAGTAACCTAAAATCACGAGATGAAGGAAGATGAAAAATTTCTATGCTTCACTTTCCATACGCGGGTTCGATGAACCAAAGTCGCATATACACGCGAGTTACAACAGACACAGTCGCGTATGCATTGATGATAAGAGAATTTATATGATAGTTGAAGATCTGAAGTAGAGGTTCAAGGGGAGCATCAGTCTGACTGTTAATAACTGTATTATTGACTCAATATCAGCTTAGTTTCTCAGTTCTAAATAATGATGATATGATTCATGATTTCTTATGTTGAAGATTGTGGATGAATTATGTTTTTGATGAAGAGTATTCATTGTTGAGATGAAAGTCTTATAATTCGGAGATAAGGGCAGTTCATGCAGAGATTGTTGTTGATGACTTTCTGATGAACGTATTCAGGTTGCACAAGTTAAGAAGGAGAACTGATTCAGGGGGAGCAGCAGGTTGAATGCTAATGATTGCATTGATGGCAATATGACTGATTATTCTTTGGTTTGTGATACTCATGCTCAAATGATGATGACTTGGTACATGGTTTATTATGATGAGATTTTGAGCCACAGTTGCTTTGATAGGTATCTTTTGTGCTCACACATGGATGGAGTTAGATGTCGTTTGATTCAGAAATAAGAATAGATCATGCAGGGTTTTGTTACTATGGTTGAGATCTTTTGCCTACATATGTTACTTCATGTTAAATCTTGAAGATTTTGATGATATTGGACCACATGGATGATTGCTTGACACATATTTGAAGATATTGTTCTGGTATGATAATATCTCTTGGAAATATTTTATTGATGCTGCAAAGAATCTGAAGGCTTGGTTACTAATGTGCTTATGCTACAACTGTTGGATGACGCTTGAAGACACAACTACACTGTTCTATCTATCTGTAGTCCAGGGAAGCATTCAAATATCTCAGAAATAAGCTGAACACTGTCTTTTTCTCACAGAGGATCAAATCTGGTTAAAATTTAGAAGATGGTATTGGATACGCAGATTTCCTGACACAACAGTCGCATATATACGCGAGTTCATGCACAGAAAACCGCGTATGTCTGATTGCTGACAAATTTCTGTTTGGGGTCAACTCTCTTCAGCACAGCTGCAGTGCTGTTTGGTATCTCTGGTATCTCTGGTGGTGTTCCGGTTCTTATAATACTGTTTCAATCTCTGATGTTTTAAAGATGCAGCAGTGATTGGATGAAGGGAGTGTTAGGGATCTGCCCCATATTAGGGGGAGCCTTAGTCATATGAAAAGGATGCTTGGACGCACAGTTTCAGGGGGAGCATTAGCTTTGCTGTGTATAATGCATTGTTGGCATTATGATGGTTCTGAAATATGTTCTTTTTCTTGAAGTATTTCTGGTGTTGGTCATAAATGGTCATATTTGTAATTTGATGAAAAGGTCTTGTTGAGACCCATGATGTAAAATTGTAATATTTAGTCATGTAAGGACTTGTCAAATTTGTAAACCCACTTGGTTGGGTAGCTGAGTCAAATTTTGTAAACCCACTTGGTTGGGTAGCTGAGTTGAAATGTGTAAACCCACTTGGTTGGGTACTTGAGTCTCATATGTAAATCCACTTGGTTGGATATTTGATGTAAGTATGATTCTTTGGTGATAGGAAGTTCATAGAGTCATGTACTTCATTGAAAAATATGTTTGAAGATTCAGCATGAACTCAGGGGGAGCTTGGTCATTTCAGTATACATCAGATCTGCAGAACGCTTCTTCTACATGAGGAGAAAAGGGGGAGAGTGTGTTGGTTTTGATCCGCCCTTTGCCCTTGATGTCAAAGGGGGAGAGTGACATGGTGTTTGAATGAAGAGAAAGAATGGTGTCAAAATGGGGAGAGTGACATGGTGTCATTGTATTCTTAATATACCTATCTGTTGTGATAATCAAACACCATCATGGTTGCCATCAAGTCCAAAGGGGGAGATTGTTGGCAATATGATGCAGAGTGTTGTCCTTGATGGCAACCCATTGAATGAAGATGAAGACATGAGATTGTTGACATGTGTTGTCCTTGATGGAAAACCACCTGATGAAGTTATTCTTGACCTGATGGACTTGGTAAATGATGTAAATCTAATATGAAATGATGTTTGTTAGCAATATGATGCTGAGTGTTGTCCTTGAATGGCAACCCACTTGATGAAGATGATGACAACTTACTTGATGAAGTTGTGCTTGATAGAATATGTCTTGATGAACTAAATCTAATGTATCTACAGTGAGTACAGAAGGCAATGAAGAAAGGAATTCAGCATGTGCTAAATATATGGTGAAAAGAGTATGTCTCAAGGCATACGCGTATATGTCTAGGAGAAGTCGCGTATGCACGCGGAAAACAACGTTCCAAGTCGCATATGGGCAAAAGCGCTCATAAAGTGCAAAACCGGGGGTAACCACCATGGTATTGACCCATTGTATTGGGTAATGTTTCGTCTAAATGACCCCGTCCAGGAATACCATCAGAAGTAATGTGGTTTTGGCTCATGGTATTGTTTTGGCTCATGGTATTGAAAAAGGGTAAACATATAAAGTGAAAGAAATTCATTGTGCAAATCGAAATTGGAGGTGCAGAATGTGGAGCTCTGAATATAATCATACTCTGAAACGATCTGAATGGAAAGGGTTACAGTTGAATGATAGATCTGAATGTATGATCCACTAATGATGAAGAAGGGGATCTAGATCTGAAATGTACTTGTATTTGCTAGATCTGTTTTTGGAATGATTAGATCTGTGATGAGGCAAACATCTGTCTGAAGTAAAGGGTAAAATCTGAGTGATGTATCTGTTCTGAAGAATTGCAATGACCTAAATGTCTGAAGAACTATACGCTAGTTCGCCGCAGAAGAAGCGCGTATATACGCGGCTTCGCTGAAGAGAAAGCGCGTATGCGCAATGAAATTAGCTCTGTAATATGTGCAGATGTATACGTGGGTTGATGTGATTGGAAGCGCGTATATACGCGGAATAAGTGAAAGGAAAGCGCGTATGAAAAGCTAGGGTTTGCTGAAGTCTGAAGTATAAAATGTCTGATCTGTTCTGCTGTGTTACTTCTATCTGTCTAGGTTATCTGAATTGAAAAGTATCTGTTGGTGATGTATGTTTGAGCGTAAAAGTATGGAGTGGGTCCAGTCTGAAAATATGATGAAACGTGGCCTGCAAGTTGTGTTCTAAAGGAAGCTTTGGATCCAGTGTGAAAATTGATGAAACGTGGTCCATGGTGGTGCTGAGGGTTGTAGCCTTCAGTCAGGGGGTTGTAGCTCCCTTCCAGGTGAGGCTGGTAAACGAGAGCAGGGGGTCGTAGCTCCCTTCCAGGAGAGGCTGGTAAACGAGTCAGGGGTTGGAGCTCCCTTCCAGGAGAGGCTGGTAAACGAGCGCAGGTGGGTGCCTGCGTGCTGGTAGGAGTCTGCACCAGCACATATGTTGTAAGATGTTTTCTCTATAATAAAATATTGAAGGCTGAGCAACTGCAGCGGTGGTTTTCTCCCGACTTGGGTTTCCACCTAAAAATCCTGGTGTTCATGTGTGATGCTTTATGTGATGGTTATTTTTTTGTTACTACACATGTTTACTGTTAACCTAACATCGGATGAATGAATATTGCAAAGAACTAAGTTAATAAATATCTGCATATTTAGATATCTGCTAATACACGAGTTGTATGAAGGATATCCGCGTGTATACGCGAGTTTACTAAAGGAAAGTAGCGTATGGGTTTTAGAGAGTGAAAAAGTAAAAAATTTTGAATATACAGTAAATACTGATTCACCCCCCCCCCCCTCTCGGTATTTTCCCAACATGAGTATGTTCAAAAGAATCATGCACAATCTCAAATTTTGGGAGAAAAGGAATCAGGGGTACAAACAAGAAGAACTCTTGTAGGATCTCCCAGTTATCTAGCATTTTTATCCACCATTGAAACACAAAATGTAAATCAAGCTAGTAAAGATGAATGTTGGATTCAGGACATGAATGAAAAACTTGATCAAATTGAAAAGAATAATACTTGGGAATTGGTTCCAAGACCTCATGATAAAAACGTTTTTGGAACAAAGTGGATATTCAAAAATGAGTTAAATGAAAATGGAGATGTAATTAGAAACAAAGCTAGACTTGATTGTAAAGGGTATGATCAACAAGAAGGTATATATTTTGAAGAAACATTTGCGCCAGTAGCCAGACTTGAAGGCATAAGAATTTTTCTTGCATTTTCAAGTTTTCAACGATTCAAGGTTTATCAAATGGACGTAAAATCCACTTTCCTTAATGGTGATCTGGAAGAAGAAGTTTATATAGAACAACCAGAAGGATTTGTTTTGGGAAATGACGAAAAATTGTTTGAAAACCTAAAAAATCCCCATATGGTCTAAAACAAGCCCCACGAGCATGGTACTATCATCTTGACAAATATCTTCAAGAACAAGGTTTCATAAAAGTATCTGCAGACGGTAACTTATACACAAAAATTGAGGACGTTAAACTGTTAATTATTGTTTCTTATGTTGATGACATCATTTTTGGGAGTAATGAAGAATCCATGAGTAAGAAATTTGCATCTATTATGCAACAGGAATTTGAAATGTCCTTACTTGGGGAAGTAACATATTTTCTTGGCTTACAAGTGCAACAAGAAAAAGATGGCATCTTTCTCTCACAAACAGATTTTGAAGAAGTATGGGATGGAAGATTGCAAACCTATGAGCACTCCAATGGTGACCGTATGTAACCTCAGTTCTCATGGTGATTCTCTCATGGTAAACCAACGAGATTATATATCTATGGTTGGAAGTCTGCTTTATCTAATAGGGACTAGACCGGATATCATGCATGCAATTGGGATTGTTGGACGATTCCAAGCCAATCCAAAGGAGACACATCTTCAGATGTAAAAAGAATATTCAAATATCTACAAGGAACTCAATATTTTGGTCTATGGTATCCCGAGAATGTTGATCTAACTCTTCATGCTTACACAGATATGGACTGGGCTAGAAATGTGGATGATTGGAAAAGCACTAGTGGAGGTGCATTTTATGTGGGTCCCCGATTAGTATCCTGGTTCAGCAAGAAACAAAGTTCCATTGCCTTATCTACAACAGAAGCAGAATATGTGGTCGTTGCATCATGTTGCACACAACTTCTTTGGATGATGCATACATTACAAGATATTCAAATTAAATGTTCTCCTCCCATCTCCATCCTATGTGATAATACAAGTGCCATCAGTTGACGCAGCAAAAGCCACTAAAACCCACATTATGCATATAAAATGCATTTTCACATTCTTAACCCCAAATAAACCTCAAACAGAGGTAACCTCATAAGCGGAAGCTTTTCTGTTTTCTTTGAAACCTATGGTTATAAACCACATCTCATATTTCTTTTTGTAAATTAAATATAATGTCGACGTATATAAACTTAAAATTCTGGCCCAACCTTTCCTTTCCGCCTTCCTCCGAATAACTTTGTTCCTTTGATTTCAACCACAGATCTTCAACTCCTTGATCTTATATTTATCGCTTCATCGCGACATACCTTTGACCTTTGGTCCACAAAACATATCGTTAAATCATATACTGACCACACTTTAATAAGTCACCTATTCACCGCCCATCATTCATCAAATCCGATGGTTGGCACTTCATCACGTTCCAACACAATGCTTCCTTCATCAAACACATTTACCGATGTTGCATCCTGCTTAAACGACTGTCGTCGATCCCGTTCTCATTCCGACGGTCCTCATCATATCTCAATTTCAAACTTTATCACCCGACTGCGATATGCGATCGCATTATCGCAACTTCGAATATCGCAATTTCACGTCACATTGCCAAAGCTCTTTCCGCCGAATGCGATGTGCGATAAACCCTATGGCTGACATGTGGCTCCTCATCGCAATGTCTAGTTCCTTTAATGAACTCGCTTCTCCAGTTGTGATATGACTTCTCGACCATCCATCTTCCACTGTAATTTTGTGACAGGATCTTGATCGTTTAATATTCCACTTCATTTATGTGATAGGATATCTCCATCGCTCTCTCCTCCGATCTGCGCTACAATCTCCGCCGTCCATTTAACTACTTCAGATCCGAAGGATATCTCACTTCACAAAAATCTATTGATACATCCAATGGATATCGCATAATAAGATGCATGCCATTTAACCTTTTTGAACTCACGCGAAATAGGTGGTTTTATGTTGCTACATGTCAACCTCCTAACTATATCGTGTGCTTTTGAATTTTACCGCTTACCAACCAAAAGCTGTGTGAAAAAACCATTGGTGGTTTCCAAAACCATCTTCACTGTTCCGTTTTCTTCCGGTTCCATGCCATCTCGATTCATGGTTCCACTTTACTCTTGCGCACTCTCCACAGACAGTCAGATCTTCTTCAATGTTCCTTCTCTTCTGGTTCCATTCGATTACATAACCCTGGTAGCCATAAACCATTCAATGGTTCCACAAATTAATAATCAATCACTTTTTGTCGATATGCTTAAGTCTATAGCTTGAAATAAAGTCCTAGCTTCATGTGCTCTATTTCAACGATACCATCTTAGTTGAAATCGACCTTCGAAGTCGACTTTCACACATATTTCACATGACTGTCACACCAGATTCTTCCTAAATATATTATGCAGAACACTAATTCTCATATCAATCATTCAATCAATGCAGACCACTCATATTACTATGTTCATTCATAAACAATATTTACATAAATCCAGAACACTTCTATCTTCTCTTCTTTAGGCCTGATATTCTAATCAGTGGCCATTCCTCTAAATTTTCTCGTAGGCTTACAACAAACCCCTATTTGTCTAAAACCTACTCAATCCTCTTCTTCCTACTACTCTTTCCTACTCTCTACTGTCCTCTTTTGCCTTTGAGGCTTTACAATTGATACAAATGATTCTGAAACCAATTCTAGTTCCAGATCCTCTATCTTCTCAACAAATTCCTCAAAATCCTCTCAGTCTTAAAATTTCTTCTTTATCCCTAAGAATCCTCTCTAATCCCATAAATCATGAAACCAATTCTAATTTAAGATTTACAATTAATTCTCTAATCTGTCATTCCCTATGGAATCTAAACTATCCTACTTCCCTCATGTTTTCCAATCATTCGGGAACATTTACAAATTCCTCTCAATAATTAATTCCTATTTAAATCACTCAAAACATTAATAACTACATTAGTGAATCCAACTTCCTTAAAAATAAAATACCCCAATGTCTAATAAAATACACAGAATTTTCTGAGCCTAATGCTTCTGCATCAGACTCCCAAGGTTAAAAATAATCATGATCTCTTGATCATGTTCTTTTAATCTTTGTCTTCCTGGATCCCATACCTTGTTCTGTAATTTGTCATCTATTTTTGCTATTGTTTGTTGCTTTTCTCCAGGTCTCCACACTTTATGCCGCTTTGCTCCACTGGCTGTACTTTCACAGTTTGTTACTGTCTTCCTTTTGCTGCTGCTGCTTCTTTTCTTTCTTGTTGATGTCTTCCTCATTTTCATCATTATCCTTCTTACCAGTTCAATTTCTCTATCCAATAAATCTTCTGATTGCTGATTTCTTTCATCTCTTGATTGCTGAAAATTTATTGTTACTGCCGCCCTGTCATCCTTACCCTCTTGTTTATTGTTGTCTTATTTCTCTTGCATCTTCACATTTCCCAATATTGAAATTGAGATTTCTCTTCCTGTATTGAATCTTGATTCTTCAGCATAATTTCCAGCAATTTAATTTCTTTATTCCATGGAATAAATATTTCCACAAAATTTTCTTCCTCTTTCTTTACTTGGTTGTTCATCTGTGCCAAAGTTTCTCTAGCATCTACAACAAAACCTACATTCACAAAACAATTATTAAAATAAAAACCATAAGGCCTCAGTGCCTCTTTTTCCTCTAGCAACATTTTAGTATGCTACTCTGAAATTTCTTCCTTTATCAGCACATCTGTATGCTAATTCAAACTTCCCAAAGAATTCTCTAAAGGACTCTCAATACTGTCAACAAGTCTCTCTCCCACATCATCTGCTCTAATGATTTCTTTATGTTTTTTTCCACCATAATGAACTCTATCTTCTACAATCTCCCTGTCATACTCTAAGTTTTCCAGCAAATAATCTTGTAATGCAATTTCTCTTTGACATTCCTTAAGAACTTCATCATCACTTACAATCCCTGCATTTATACACAATTTGTCAGTTTGAAAATCACATAGTTCAACAGTCTCAATTTTTTCTTCACATATCAACTCTTCAGTCTGAATCTCATCTCCTTCTTTCACAATAAATTCTTCCTGTGTTGTAACAGCTTCAAATATAAATGCATCATTTCTTTCCTCATTTAAGAGACATTCCTCATCATTACTTTCTGCTTCAGAGTATTTATCTTCTGAAAGATATTCTTCCATACTTTTGACAGCTTCAAAAGATTGCTCATCCTCTTATGTAAAACATGTAATCACATCAATACTATTAGACTAAAAAAAACAAGGCTTTTCATCCTCCTGCTGATTTGAACTTGCCCAATAGTTCAAGAAATCATCAATAATTTTTCCTTTAGTAAGGGAAACTTCTTGTTGTCTTGAATTCTCACAATAATTCATAAGATCTTTCACGGATCTCCATTCTTCAGCTTCACTCGGAATTTCTCCCTGTTCTTCTTTACAAATGGAAACTTCCATTTCCAACTCAGCTTCTCTGAGTTCTTCACATCTCAATTGCACACTCATCATCTGTTCAAGCTTTCTCAGCTCTTCTGCTAACTGTATATTCACTTGTTTCTCTCTCTTCTGTTTTAGCCTCTGCCACTTTACCTTCTTCTTCATGTTCCAACCATGTCTCTGATCTTTCTTATTTCTCTGCAACAATTCCATCAATAACTCAAGATGAACTGCTATCTCATCCTTCTCCCTTTCATATTTTTTATCACTTAACTGTCTCTGTATTCCATTTACCTTGGCATCTTCTTTCTTCATTTGTCTTTTGTTGTTGTCTCTCTCAGAACCTCTGTTATCTCTTCTATGACTATCAGTAGTCATATTCTTCTCCATCTCTATCTTCATGAGTTCCTCACTCATTCAACATGAGCTGTACTAAAGCCTCTAGAACAGAAATTCCTCCCTGCTGCTACTTACCTCACCAATCCCCTCTTTGGACTTGGTCTTTTGGCAAGCACTGGTTTTCTATTCTCTGGAACCTTTTGAGTATTCCTCTCTGCTCCTTCTAGGCTTCAACTCATTTGCACCTTTTAAGAATGCAACTGTTCTTTTTATCCAACCTCTGTTGGAATTCTTCAAGGTTCTTCCACAGTTTACTCAGAAACTCTTACTAGTTTCCTTCATCACTGCTCTTAAGGCTGTGATTTTCGTTTGCTGAGATTTTCTTCAATTGTCTGCAACCTGATTTCTGCAAACATAATCTTTAAACTAGAGTTAAATAACACTTACCATCTCACCTTCAAGATCTTTGTGTGATCTTGTTTCACCATTCATCTGCACTGTATCTCTATGTGTTGTAATCTATCAGATTCAAAATCTGATCTCCCTTTACTTTATCCACCACACATGCATTCTAATTTTAATTCACACAAAATCAATCATCACGTTTCTTTCCAATACATGTAGAATCTATGATCACCTTTTTTTTTCAATTTCAATTGCATTCTTATACAATTCAGTTTAATTAAAAAAAACTTGAACCTTCAAAAGATCTTTTTCCAAGCTCTGATACCAAATTGACGCAACAAAAGCCATGAAAACACACATTATGCATATAAAATGCATTTTCACATTCTTAACCCCAAATAAACCTCAAACAAAGGTAACCTCATAAGCGTAAGCTTTTCTCTTTTATTTGAAACCTATGGTTATAAACCATATCTCATATTTCTTTTTTAAAATTAAATATAATGTCGACGTATATAAACTTAAACTTCTGGCCCAACCTTACCTTTCCGCCTTCCTCCGAATAACTTTGTCCCTTTTATTTCAACTGTAGATCTTCAACTCCTTGATCTTATATTTATCCTTCATCGCGACATACCTTTGACCTTTGGTCCACAAAACATACCGTTAAATCATATACTGACCACACTTTAATAAAGTCACCTATTCACCGCCCATCATTCATCAAATCTGACGGCTGGCGCTTCATCGCGTTCCAACACAATTATTCCTTCATCCAACACATTTACCAATGCCGCATCTCGCTTAAACGACTGTCGTCGATCTCATTCTCAATCCGACGGTCCTCATCCTATCACAGTTTCAAACTTTATCACCCAACTGCGATATGCGATCGCATTATCGCAACTTCGAATATTGCAATTTCGCATCGCATTGCCAAAGCTCTTTCCGCCGAATGCGATGTGCGATAAACCCTATGGCTGACATGTGGCTCCTCATCGCAATGTCCAGTTCCTTTAATAAACTCTCTTCTCCAGTTGCGATATGACTTCTCGACCATCCATCTTCCACTGTCATTTTGCGACAAGATCTTGATCGTTTAATCTTCTACTTCATTTATGCGATAGGATCCCTCCATCGCTCTCTCCTCCGATCTGCGCTACAATCTCCGCCGTCCATTTAACTACTTTAGATCCGACGGATATCGCACTTCACAACGATCTATGCATACATCCAATGGGTATCGCATAATAAGATGCATGCCATTTAACCTTTTTGAACTCACGCAAAATAGGTTGTTTTATGTTGCTACGTGTCAACCTCCTAACTATATCGCGTGCTTTCGAATTTTACCGCTTACCAACCAAAAGATGTGCGAAAAAACCATTGGTGGTTTCCAAAACCATCTTCATTGTTCTGTTTTCTTCCAGTTCCATGCCATCTCGATTCATGGTTCCACTTTACTCTTGCGCACTCTCCACAGACAGTCAGATATTCTTCATTGTTCCTTCTCTTCTGGTTCCATTCGATTACATAACCCTGGTAGCCATAAACCATTCAATGGTTCCACAAATTAATAATCAATCATTGTTTGTAGATAAGCTTAAGTCTGTAGCTTGAAATAAAGTCTTGGATTCATGTGCTATATTTCAACGATACCATCTTAGTTGAAATCGACCTTCGAAGTCGACTTTCACACAGATTTCACATGACTGTCACACCAGATTCTTCCTAAATATATTATGTAGAGCACTAATTCTCATATCAATCATTCAATCAATGCAGAACACTCATATTCAATACTATGTTCATTCATAAACAATATTTACATAAATCCAGAACATCTCATGTTATGTCTTCTCTTCTTTAGGCCTGATATTCTAATCAGTGGCCATTCCTCTAAATTTTCCCGTAGGCTTACAACAAACCCCTATTTGTCTAAAACCTACTCAATCGTCTTCTTCATACTACTCTTTCCTAATCTCTAATATCCTCTTTTGCCTTTGAGGCTTTACAATTTATACAAATGATTCTGAAACCAATTCTGGTTCCAGATCCTCTATCTTCTCAACAAATTCCTCAAAATCCTCTCAGTCCTAAAATTTCTTCTTTATCCCTAAGAATCCTCTCTAATCCCATAAATCATGAACCAATTCTAATTTAAGATTTACAATTAATTCTCAAATCTCTCATTCCCTATGGAATCTAAACTATCCTACTTCCCTCATGTTCTCCAATCATTCGGGAACATTTACAAATTCCTCTCAATAATTAATTCCTATTTAAATAACTCAAAACACTAATAATTACATTAGTGAATCCAACTTCCTTAAAAACAAAAGACCCCAATTTCTAATAAAATACACAGAATTTTCTGAGCCTAATGCTCCTGCATCTTCAATATCTCAAAAAATCTTGTTATGCACTCCAAAACCAAGCACATTCCTATCAAGTATCACTTTTTACGATAACAAGTGCTTGAGAAAAAGGTTAAATTGGAGTATGTTCCCTTCAAAGAAAAATTTACTGACATATTTACTAAACCTATATCCAAAGAAGCGTGTGAATATCTCATACATAAGTTGGGAGTTGTCTCTACCTCACTTATCTGATCTGTTTGATTTCAGAAGATTAAATTCGGTACACAGGTTTCATGATGCATAGTCTCGTATATACACGAGTTTATCATTATACAGTCGCAGATGGATCCTTCTGTCATAAAATATGTCGGTCAGCCTTCAGAACAGTCTTTTGTCATGTTGCTGACATATATGGTTTGGCTCTGTTGCTCAGTTGTTGATGGGTACAGTCTGCGGTTCTGGTTTACATTTCCTTTCCTTGATATCTATCTACTTGATGAAGATGATTTGATGAATTGGTTGTTGAAAATGTTCAGGATGCACAGGTTTAGGGGGAGCATTAGCCTTGCTGGATATAATGCATTATTGGCATTCTATTGGTTACTAAAGTGTGTTCGATGATCTCTCTCTATTGAGGTCCTTTGGTCTTGATTATACTGTCATGTCTGTAATTGGATGTAAGGGTCATGTTAAGACCTATGATGTAAATATTGTCATATTTAGTCATATTGGGACTTTTCAAAATTTGTAAAACCACTTGGTTGGGTGCTTGACTCAAAAATGTAAACCCACTTGGTTGGGTGGTTGAGTCAAATATGTAACCCCACTTGGTTGGGTAATTGATGTATGTATGCGTCCTTGATGATAGGAACGGTTATAGAGTCTCGAAAATCTGTTTTGAAGCTACAACACGTGTTCAGGGGGAGTATGGTCTATATAATGCAGTGCAACGCATATCTCGGAATTCCTGTATCGGTTCACCCTTTGCTCTTGATGTCAAAGGGGGAGAGTAACTTGGTGTTTGAATAATTCTTAGGATTGATGTGTCTATCAGGTATCTACAAGTTGTGGTGATCAAACACCAACATGGTTGCCATCGATTCGAAAGGGGGAGATTGTTGGCATTATGATGTAATAGGTTGTCCTTGATGGCAACATACTCAATGAGTTGCCTTTTGATAGCAACCTATTTGTTGAAGATGTAAAATTTATGTATCTACAGGTCAGTTTAGATGTGACAGAGAAAGGAATTCTAGTCAGTGACAGAGGAATGATGAAGGTAAAGTTTCAATATGTATACATGGGTTTGATGAATGGAACCCACGTATACTCGCAGGTTTGATTAAGGGAACCCAAGTATACATCCAGAATTAGTGTATACGCAGTTTTGGTGAAGAAAATTTGTGTATACATGTGGGTACAAAGAAGAAAAGTTGTGTATGTATTGGCGCACTAATTTTAATCATACCAAGGGTATTTACCACGGTATTAGTCTACAATATTGAGTGTAGTAACGGCTTTTTGATCCCGTCCAAGAATACAACCGGCACTTGTCTGGTTTTTGGCTCATGGTATTGGCTAAGGCTCAATCTATATAAGGATGATAAGATCATAGTACATGGGTGTGGAGGTGAATAAGAATTGAATGAATACTTCAGTCTGAAGTATATCTGCATGGATTGGGTTGTTTTCAATAGATAGATCTGATATTTTGAGCACTCATGAATACGATAATGGATCAGGACCTCTAGACCTGAAATGACTATGTATTTGCATGATCTATTTATGAGTAGCAGAAATCTCTAGATTATCCACAGTATGGTAAAACAATGGTCGATGTTTTGAATCCCAATAGGGATCCATCTTCAGGACAAGATGAGAATGAAGAGTTGTTTAGATCTGTGGTCTAGCACATAATTGCTGAAGTAAATGATACTATTTGAGTAAGTTTACAGCTTTGAAGTGGTATGTAGCCCTATAATCCTTACAGATCAATAAGCTTGTTCGTCATGGTAAAACTGTGTATACCCTCGGGTTCATTTCAGTAAAAGCATGTATTGAAGTTAGGGTGTTTCTGAATATTGCTGAAGAAAATGTCTGATCATTTATGTTGTCTATCAATGAAGTCTTCATGTAGATCTGGATTGTTTGAATATTGTTTATGCTGCTAGTTGATTATGTATAAATATGATCAGTGACTGGGTGATTAAATATGATGGATGTTGCTGATTGAATAAGGGTTTTGTAAATCTGAAAAAGTTTGCCTGAATGTCTTTGATTTGTTCCGAGTCTAGTCAAATTCCTAATTTCAGTATATAAATATCTATATGCAGGTTCGTCCACAGGAAAGCACATATACAAGTAGGTTGCAGTAAGTAAAGTAGCGTATACAATTGGTTTTATTAATGATCAGTGTTGAATTTGATTCTATATTTTAATACAGAATTATGGGTTTAATGATGTGATCTGGTTACAGTGATCTCACTGTTCTATTTATTGGTTGATGGCTATTAGTGTTGATCTACAAATTTTGTTGTGTTGAAGCTATTGGATCTAGTCTGAAAATTTATGAAACGTGGTCTGCAGTGGTTCTGAGGGTTCAGTGTGGAAGTTGAAGCTTCCTTCTAGTAGAAGTTGGTGATTAGTTCAGGGGGTTGAAGCTCCCTTCCATTAGTGGCTGGTAAGCGAGATCAGGGGGTTGGAGCTGCCTTCCAGTAGCAGCTGGAAAATGAGAGAGGGTTGCATCCTTCTGCAGGTGAGTGCCTATGTACTCATATGAGTCTACATCAGTACAACATTATAAGTTGTTTTCTATATAAAAAACATTGAAGACAGAGACGAAAGAAACAGTGGTTTTCTCCCGACTTGGGTTTCCATCTTAAAATCTTGGTATTCATGTGTGATGTCTATTGTGTGGTGATTTACTCTGTTATTATTGCACATATATACTACTTAAATCTCTGGCGCATAATTGATTTTATGGGATAAATAAAGTTTCTAAAGATTTATTTGAACATTAAAGTTATCTGGGTATATGCATGTTTCCTTTACAGAAGTCGTGTGCATACGCTAGTTGGATTAATTAGAGTCGTGTATAGAAATCAGAAAAATAAAAAGAAAATATTTTGACTATTGTAAATGTTGATTCCACCCCCCCCCCCCCCCTCAGTGTTTTTTAGAACAAAATTGATTGGGATGTATGAGGTCATCAATCTAAGCCAAGTCATCTCTTTGAAGAGTCAACTCAGTGACATCAAGATGAACAAATATGAATTTATTACAACCTACTTCATGAGGATCTCTCAAATAAGAGATCAACTTCTTTCCATTGGAGAAGTCATACCTGATAGAGAACTTGTGTTGATGAATCTTGGAGGACTCCCCGTGTCTTGGGAGACATTTATTACAAGCATGAGTTGCAGGAAAGAGCTCCCTACTGTTAGCCATGTATAAAATTTGTTATATCAAAAGGTGGCTAAATCATTTTTGGAATCTTCAAGAAACAAGTTTTATTGCTAAAAATGTTATCTCTTGAAGACTCATGTAGACATCATGCCCTTTGTTTAAATCTTCACTGTTGTTTCCATTTTAGACTCTGAAATTCTGCTGATTTCATAGAGAAAAGACTGCTGCAAAACATTGTTTTTCCCTTCCTTTCACTTCAAACTAACCTTCATTTTTACCCCTTTTATTCCTCATGGATTTCTTCTATTTTCCATTTTTCTCCATTTCCCCTTCATAAGATCCATTTTACAAAGTTTAAAACTCACTTTTGAACTTTTCCGAAACCCCCAAATCCATCAAAAACTATGAAAAATTTCATAAAAAATGAGTTTTTTTATTATGTGCTTAAGCCCCCTTGGGCTAAGTCCTAACCACTTCCCCACCATATGCCTTGGTGCTAGAACCAAGCACTAATCCCTTTCATCGCTTATCGCATCGGAAACAAACGAAGCGCGTAAGTCTTTGGCTTTTATAAAACCTCCGATTCGATCAGCTCCTTTATATAAAGCCCCGATCTTTGGTTGCATTCACAAAACCAAAGGCCCGCAATCGGGCGCTAAACATTGTATAAACCCATTTCCGATGCATATTTCCCTTTGTAAATTCATAAACCCACTTTTTCCCAAGTTTTGGTCTAAACCCGCCATTTCATGTTTTCAATGAGAAGAACCATTGATCTTGTTTGATCAGGAGGTCACTATAAATCTCGCATTGGAGATTTTACAAATGGTTAGATTGAAAAGCCCGACCTTTTCTTCCGATCCGATTGGCCCTTTGTGTGTTTTAAACCCTGGTCCGTTTGTTTTTCCATATATCCAAGGCCCCGCAGACAGGCGCCTAACCTTATATATATATCCCGCCCGACACCCTAAAACCTTTGTATTTCGTTAATTTTTGGTTTTCATAAGTTTTAAAGGGTTTTCGCAGGTTCAATATTTGAGATATTCTCCACCATTAATCTAAGACCGATCAACAGTTGGCGCAATATCGCATTGGATATTTGCATTGGGCGCCTTTTAAAACCCCCCTTCGATTGGCCTTCCCCGACGGATCCTCCGCCGTTGGATCTATCCGCCGCATTTCCGATTCGACGACCCTCATTCTCGCACCGATCATGGGCCATTTTCCGCTCAACCCTTCGACTATCCTCCACCGCTCATCTGATCTCGCAGACGATGACAACGCTCAATCGCATCGGCGCCATTCAAGTTCTCCCCCCCCCCCCCCCCGCCGATTTCATGCTCTGATTGCATCTGGGCCGTCCACGTGTCCAGATCGAACGGTCCAGATTGCGTTTCCCGACTTTGGTTGAATTCGTGCGCCCCGCTTCATAATGTTTTTGGCCAATTCTCAGCCGTTGATCTCTGCAGATCAACGACTCTTATTAACCAATTCTCCACCTTTGTATTATTTCATTCAACCCACAGATCACATCTCAGCCGTTGATATATTCCATTTAACGGCTCATATTAACTCCGACAGGCCCAATCCCTGTGGGTCCTGCCTCCCTCCAGATCTAATCTTAGCCGTCCAATCTTTGATCCAACGGCTCAAAGCAAAACCACCCCGCCTGCTATGACCCGCGCATCATGTCCATATCGCGTTCACTCCCCACCGTTAGATATGAGGCCCCAGATCTAACGGCTGACGTTCCATATCACGTAACTTTAAGCACGGGTGATAATTCTCCAAAATCACGTGAAATGGGCGGTATTGAAATGTCACGTGTCAATTGATAACGCATATCGTGTTCAAAAATTCAAAAATGCCTCCCCGCCTCTTCGTCGCGCGATACTGCCGATTTTCTCTCCTGAAACCGCCCTTCCTCATTTGCGCTATGATCTATCGCGTTCTTCCTCCGCCGTTGATCTCTGCAGATCAACGGCTCATGTTTAATCTCTCATCACACTATTGCCCCCCAACCCCCCCCCCCCCCCCCCCGCCCGCCTTTTCCAAAGGGTTTTCAACGTACGATCTCTGCCGTTGATCTCATGGCCTGATCTCATCTGACGGCCCACGATCATCCCGAAACCCCAATTTCCGTTTTTACACAGATTTCTTCCGCCAAGGGATTTTTTCCATTTTCCTTTGTATTTCTTCACATTTTCCGCTTATCCCATTGTAAAGTGACCCTTTCGCTTTATGATATTTTTATTCCTCCCGGCCGTGGATCTCTGCGCGATCACTGGCTCCGACTTAATTTTCACCAGTGTTCTTTCCAAACAGCCTCCTTTTGACCTCCGCATCAAATCTCCGCTGTTGGATGCATTCATCCAACGGTCACGCTCCAAACCAAAGCCTCCAAAGCAGTTTTACCCAATACGCAGGATTTCTTAATTGGTTTATGTATTTTTGCAGGTTTTAAATGGTTTTTCCATTATATCAAAGGAAAACCAAAGGACGGGGATGACGATCTCCCATGCCTTTGTGCATACAGAAAAATCATTCCACGGGGTTTCAAACTTCACGTTTCGTCAATGCTTCATGGGCATTGATGCCATATGAGCCCTTTGCGGCACCTGCACATCAACAAGACACAGACAATTAAATCAAAGCTAAAGAGTATCAATTTAGAAGACCTAAACACAACAGAGATTGAAGATTTAAACACTGATTACACAGTTTAATGGATTACGGCTAAGATCGAAATCAAAAGCCTAATCCACTAAATAAAACACAATTAAAGAAAAATCAAAAGATTTACCAATCAGAAAGAGCCTCCACCGCCACATCAGAGGCTAATTGATTCCTCTCAGCTACTCACTGCCACCTGTAGCCTCAAAACATTCAACAGAGGCCGAGTTATGATAAAAAAAGAAGATATTTGCCTCAACACAGCCGAATAGTTAATTCTTCCAAACGAACTTAATGCAAAAAATATCAGCAGAGTTATTACAACATGAAATAGAGCCTTAAAGTCAACAAAAGTTCTCCACCGAGCTTAATTCTTAATATAAACATTTAATACAGAGGACATATCTGTAAACTTCTCCATCGAGCCCCTCAAAGGCCGAGAAGCATTTAAGTCTGTATTAATTGACCTTGAAGATATTTTATCAGATCCCACCTCCTCATTCCTTCTATAAATATTCCTGTAGAAGATGAGAAAATGTTGGTTGCAGAACTTTGAAATATACTTGTGCTCGAAACTTCTACTTGTAAATAGTGTTCAAAGGCTCTTGAAGCTCTGTTTGTGATAGAATAGTTAGGCTGGGAAGTGAAGATGATTGTTGAACTGAAACATTGGACCTGAAGACTGTAACTGGTTTGACATCAATAACAAGTTGTTTCTTGGGATCCTGGTCTATATCATTGGTGAAGTGCTTCTTTCTTTGTAATTTTTTTTCCTTTTGTGTATGTCATATTGTCCATTATTCTCTGATAAAGAACAGCAAGCATAGAGTTAGGACCTACTGTTTACAGTACCCTTCTCTGACAGATAATCTTTATCTCAATGTTTTCTTCTAAATTTTTTATTATAAATGATTCAATATAGTTTAAGCAGTTAGGAATGCTGGCGTTCCCTCGTCCTACTGTTTGCTTTAAACATTATTCTTGAAAGTTATTTTCGTTATTTACTTATTAAATTTAGACTAGAAAAGTGATGGTGAGCCCTGTTTTCTAGCTTCTATTCTCCAAAGGTAGATTCTGAAAGTTTCCCTGAGTGTTTGCTAAAAGAAGACTAGGTTTCAAAGTACCTTATCTGATCTTAAGTTGCATTTTGTTTCTCTTATGTGTTTTCATAATTTCTGAAGGTAATTATGTGAATTACTGGATTGTTTTTCAATTGAGTTGCTTTAATAAAATCTTGCCCAAGAAGTCTATGGTTAGCCCTGTCCTTGGTTGGTTTTAAACAGTTACTTAAGACGCTTTTCTTGTTTGGACTGACTATAAATCCTTGTTGAAATTATTATCAGTTTCCACCCCTCCAACACTTTATTGTTTCCATTCCATCGTTTTATCTCAAATGATCTTGTGATATAGATGACTTGCCCCTTGGATCACTCTTGATGTTGTTGCTCAATTAAAGCCCTGTTATGACTCCATAGCCCAATGGACTAAAAACCAGCGTTATATCTATCTTTTTAGCCAAAGCTTGTTCTGATTGCTTGCAACTTCACACCTTTGAAACTATTTCCATTTAGGACTTTCCACTCAAATAATAATCATGCTCAACCATCCAAAACAAACAAAAACCCTCGAACTTCATAATTAGCCTAATATCATTACCCAAAAGCATTAAAGATAAATCCATCTTTGCACTTATTGGAGAGATCCCTCTCCGGATTCAGGAGGGCTAGATCCTAGAATCCAAAAGTGGTTGAAATAGTGTTCTCCCTGCAGTTTGAATTTGCCAATCTTGCAAATTACGGGGAGCTAACATTTCTAGCGACTCCATTGGGTATTTGAGTGTTTTTTCGGCCTAGGTACCTTTAAGACCTCAAGAAACCTTTGATTCAAGAAAAAATGTGCAGTGAGTAAAAAGCAGCCTCTTCAAGCACTACCAAACCGATGGTAATCATGGTAAAACTTGTTTGAATCAGTGACAAACTAGGCAAATCCTAGGATTCTTGTTTGGCCAATTTAGTGTGTCCTAAATTGCTACATTAATTTGTCAATCCAGGATTCGTAAGCTGACGAAGTGTGGCGCACTATATGTGCAAGATAACCTATCTCTTACTTTTTGTCGTTTTTAGGTTTTTATTTATCTTGGTTGGTTTCCTAATGTGAGATGGAAATTCTAAAAGACAAGTATGGTTATGAATGTTCAAGGCAATGATGTCCTTTATAATGATTTCCCAAACTTCAAACTTCAAAAGGATTTTGAAACACACAATGACAAAATTAATTCCTAAAAGAAAATGAAAATGTGCCACTATACTAGTTAAACAAACAGTGAACTATTGATCATGAAACCCATTACCCTTGCTGCTGTCTAAACACAAAAGAAACTGTACTCAAAGAAATCCAAAGATTACAAGAAAAGTAAAGCTAAAATCAAATTACATCAACTCATATTCTGACCCCTCACCATTAGTCTCGCTATGGCTTTCGGAGGTAATCATAAACAACTTAAGCAATCTGATATCTAATTTGCAGAAAAATAAACTAATATCAAATTACACACTCATACTTCAATCCCTCACCATTAGTCTCGCTATGGCTTTCGGAGGTAACTGATAATGACTTGAGCAATTTAATATCTAACTTGCAGAAAAATAAACTAATATCAAACTACACACTCATACTTCAATCCCTCACCATTAGTCTCGCTATGGCTTTCGGAGGTAACTGATAATGACATGAGTAATTTAATATCTAACTTGCAGAAAAATAAACTAATATCAAACTACACACTCATACTTCAATCCCTCACCATTAGTCTCGCTATGGCTTTCGGAGGTAACTGATAATGACATGAGTAATTTAATATCTAATCTAACTAGTAAAGCAAATGTACAAAACTGAAATGAATAAAACAGTGCTGAAATTAAAAGCTAAGAAAAATAAATCAGCAGAAGAACAACATTGATTCCATGTCATTAGTCATTGCAAAACTATGTGCAAATGCCCGGTCTGCCTACTATAATCTGAAACAAAGACACTGATCAGTTAACAGCAATATAAAGCATAAAATATTATGAACAGAAATAAAACATTAATACCATAAGAGATGTAATATATACACGTGAATGATTATGGCATAATAAACGTAAAGAAATAAAGCATGAAACTATACAACAATACACAAAACCTCGGCGTGTGCAGGGGCCCTCTGCACAATCCTCGGGCAACAGCTATCAACCACGAATTATACTTATGAACAGAGTCTTCTCATATATTTAAAACACTGTCATAATAGGAAAATAATGTCACGGAACAGTGGGCTTTCTTGACAGCCAAAATTACATTACACCAGCTAACTACTATGCGTATGAGAACACATTATTTATAATAGAGGATGACATAACTAATTTCCTAAATTCTGCGTTGATAGAAGACACGTGAACAACCACGTCCAGAAATCTAGCATTATGGCTGTCGTGAAGATTAAATCTATGGAGAGTGGTCGTTGGATTCGGCTTATGGAGCCGTTCACAGGTGTTGATATGTCCCCCGTGATTTAGAAACGGCCACGCAAGTCTTCACGTAGTGAAAAACAGAGTTCTGTCACCATAGGACTCTTAGGTTGACCGCCGCTTGGCTTCATTTGACCACGGTCTTCTTTAGTGAATTCGACTGAGCCAACAGGACTCAGTCCATGTCCATGTCATTTCCAACTTGCCCATGTGGCTCGATTTTCCTGAAGACACCTGCAATATAGACTTTAACAAAATGGATGTAGAAAGTTGACGCAGCTGCGGAAAGTGACAAGATTCCGCAGTTAAATGAGAAAAAATCTAATTCAAACAACAGACACAAAACATAGTTAAAAACCACTTTAAATGCTCTTTTATGATTAATATGCAATGATGTTGATGACTTAGGAAATCCAGGTAAATGGAAAAAGTCTAAAAAGGTGTATAGGAAAGATGCTAGATTTGGGACTCAACATACCCCCACTGTGAAGGTGTTGCATGTCCCCATGCAACCAAAATTTTGATCATTCTTCTTCAATTCATATGCTCTGATACCTCTACCAGTACATCCAGTCCTCTTCTCCTCTTTCTTGGTGCTGCTAACATCCTGGGCTTCTTCATCAAGCATCTGAATTTGAGATTAATCAGTGCTCTACTTATCTTCTGGCATTTCTTCTTCAATTTCCTATTCTTTTTGTGCCATAGTCCCAGATGTAGCATAGTGTTGTCATGAATGATCTTGTCCAATCTGTTTTTCTCCTTTAACGCTTCATTTTCATTTTTAATATGTCTATTTAAAACCTCCAACTCAAAAATTTCTTGTTTCAACGATTGGACTAGATCTTCTTGTGCTGTGTGAGGCTGAGTGGATGAAGTGCTGGGACCCGTGGCTGTTCTTTCTAAGGATTCTATGTAATCATACACCTCTTGCTGCTTTGGATCTATCTCGGGTGTCGTTTTCCTTGGGCTGTCCCCAAAATACTGTGGAGGAGAATTGACTTCAAAATCTGGCCGAAAAGGACTCATGTCAACATCTTGCGGACTAGTTTCAACGTTTGGCTGAGAATGAGGTGGACTACAACCAGCTGGAGTTTGTTCAGGTGTTACTTCTCCCAAATCAATAAAATGGGGTCCTTTTGTTTGTGTTTTCTTCCACTTTCCTTTAAGCCTGCTGCTTCTTCTTACATACTGTGGACTACTGTCTTTTTCCTTTTGTTTTTCTTTTCCTCTCTTTTTGGCCATAGATGACTGTTCCTGAAGGTGAAATAGTCTCTCAGATAACACTTGATGGTCTTCTTCTGAGGAAGGGGTTTGATACACAGCCTCAATGCTTCTTTTCTCTTTTGATTTTATTGGCTTTTTACCTTCAGTCTTTTCCTTCTTCCTTTTAGACAGTCTTTCCTCTCTACTAGTTCTTTCAACTGTGTTAGTAGGAGTGCTTTGAGTTTTATCATCAGTTTTCTTTCTTCTACTTCTTTTTAATGTACTGCCTTCAGGGGTTTCTTGGGGTTCTTCAAAGAAATTTCTAACTAAAAACTGCTCCCAAGTGTCCTTTTTCTCTTTTAATTGTTTTTCTATCAAGATTTTCACGAGACCATGGTGATACAAATGCGGTTCTACATCCCCTAGATGCTTCTGGACGGTTACAGACATCTTTTTCAAACTGTTTAGTAAAAAGTATGGCAGATTGAGGGATTGGTTGTCTAGGAAATTCATCAACAGTCGGGTATGATACATGTACATTGATCCAAAACGTCCCTCACAGGTAATAAACTTTTGAATAACCAACAGTAAACTGGCCCACTCTTCTTTTAAAGCATGAACAGAAATTCCCTTTTTGAAAATGGTGACATCCATACCTGGGTTACGTAGGATCACTCTCCAGGCTTCTTCGGCAATGCTCTTGTTCTTGAACCAGCATTCACCTTCTTGAGGGAGTTCTGTAGCTGCTGTTATGGATGCCTCAATCACTGTAAATTTGAGGTCCCCAATTTCTACCTCCAGACCATTGAAAGACCTCGCAAATGTTTTTGTTACCTCCTTATTGTATCCTTTAAAATTTTGAATAAACCGAAGCCATTTTTCCTTTTTCAATATGTCTTTGATTTGCGGGTATCCTTCCATAAATTTGGGTCCCTCTGGTTCTGTTCTCAACAACTGACCCATCCTTCCTTCTGTACTTTAGAACTCGTCTGCATGAAGAGGGTTTAACGGAGGTAAGACGGCAAAAATGATCAGGGTTTATGAAGGAGACCAGTGATTGTAAGCGGATATCAAAGAATAGGTACACGGAATGAAGCGGAACAGAGAACAAAATGGGGTGAAGGCTTATGTGAGCATGATGGAAATGCAGCCGTGAGATCAATAGAACAATAGGGGGAGTAAAACGCATCTGGAAATATTTAAAATTGGGTAGCTGCAGAGTAGATGTAAGCACGTTTATGCAATGGCTATGGATTTTATGCGGCTGAGAGAAGCCGTAGTCAAATCAACCACATTTCTTAATTACAGGTGGAGTATCAAAGTATAGCCGAATATTAGTGAAGACCAGAGGCTTGATTATGAGGTCGTTTAAAAATTAATGCAAGGATTGTGGGGAATCGTATAGAGATCATGGAATGGTTACGGAGTTATCAACACAATCATTGCATATAATGGAGCTATGGTTTATAACTATGTAAAAATGTGCTTGAATGCCATTTGAAATAAATTTCTACTCATACCTTGGAATTCTTGCCATTTTTCATTGGTCTTCAATCAGTTGCTCCTCATTGATGCTTTTGAATGCCTCATGTCTTCATAATATGTCTTCATACCTGCATTTGATTTCATGATTGTTGAAATAACATCTGACTGTAAATTTTTGAAAAACATAGTGGTGGCTGCAGAAACTGCTTCTGGCTGCGGAAACTGACACAACAATTATTTGGGTGAATGGAGATGGATAGATGATAACTGACTGAATGAAAATGGTCATGAAAGAAAATTTTATTGGTGAAATGAAATGAAATAGATGAAATGGAGTGAAATGAAATGAAGTGGAGTGTAATGAAGTGGAATGAAATGGAATGAAATAGAGTGGGTTGTCATAAAACTTTGTAAAATAAGAGAGAGAGAGAATTTTTTTTTTTTGGAAAATATAGGGTGTCAGGTGTTCCTAATTTTCACCCTACATTTTCTGTATAAGACTGCCAATCAGTGATTGGTTTTCAGGCTTATACTATTTTTTTTTTTTTAATAACTGAAAAGAACAAAGGCTAGGCTAGTGGAGAAGAAGGATTCTTCTTCACCAGCCTTATTGCAGAATTATCTTGAAAAATTTTGACAAATTCCTCTTTTGAGAGTGGCTTATGATAGATCTTTAATCTGTGGCCATTCACAATAAGAGGAGTTTGAAATTCATTAATGGTCTTGATTCTTACCGCTCCATTGCTAAAGATCTTGTCAATCTCATATGGCCCAAGCCAATGAGTCTGAAATTTTCTTTTAAAATCTTTAAACTTGGAGTCAAATAGCAATGCCCAATCTCCTTCTTGAAACTTCTTATCTTTGATGTATTTGTCATGCCATTTAGCTCTTTGATATTGAACTAGATCAGTTCTTAGAATTGCCTCTTGTTTGATCTCATCTAGCTCATTCAACTGCTCCATTCTATGCTTTTGGGCTTCTGATAAGTCCATCCCCAACTGAACTGCTATCTTGAAGGTCTTGACTTGGAACTCAATGGGGAGCAAGACTTCTTTCCCATAAACAAGTTCATAGGGAGAATGTCCTGTTGTATTCCTCCATGTAGTTCTGTAGGCCCACAAGGCTTCTGGAAGCCTTTCCGCCCAATCTCTTCTATGTAGATGAACAGTTTTGGTGATGATACTTTCAAGAACTTTGTTTGTGGACTCCACTTGACCATTTGCTTGTGGATGGTAAGGAGTAGATCTTCTGTGCTTGATTTTGTATTCTTCCATCAACTTCTCCACCAAGTTGGATGTAAATTGGCTCCCCTGATCTGTCACAATTTCTCTTGGAACACCAAAGCGAGTAAAAATATCCTCATAAAGAAAATGAACAACTGAATTTTCAGTAGCAGATACTAATGCTTTGGCTTCTACCCATTTAGTAACACAATCAGTACAAACCAATATATACTTCTTTTGCTTAGATGGTGGATTAATAGGTCCAATGAAATCTAAAGCCCATTTTTCAAAGGGTTCGATGAGTACCCGTGGTTGCAATGGCATTTCATTTGAAAGGGTAGGTTTCCCTACTCTTTGGCAGCTGTCACACCTTTTGACATATTGTTTTGCATCTTTGAAGAGGGAAGGCCAATAATATCCTAAAGAGAGGATTTTATGGGCCGTCCTTTTGTCTGCAAAGTGTCCGCCGCATGGTTCATCATGACATGCCTTAAGAATATCAGGCATTTCATCTTCCCTGACACATCTTCTGATCACAAGATCTGGCCCTGTTTTAAACAATTCGTTAGAAATCCATGAATATTTTGAACTCTCCTGAATAATCTTTCTTTTTTCACTTGAAAATAAATGTGGAGGAAGTTTCCCTGTAACCAAATAGTTAGCAAAATCTGCATACCAAGGGGTCTTAATAGTTACTACAAACAAGTATTCATCAGGAAACTTATCCTCTACAGGAGAATCTTCTTTAAAATTCTGAATCCTAGACAAGAAATCAACTACTGTATTTTGTTTCCCTGGTCTATCTAACACAGTAATATTGAATTCCTGCAAAAGTAGGAGCCATCTTGTCACTCTGCCATTAGTAACAGGCTTGTTTATTAGATATCTAATCGCAGAATGATCAGTATGAATAAAAGTTTCATAGCCTGTTATATAATGTCTAAACTTATTGATTGCATGAACAATAGCTAAAAACTCTTTTTCAGTTACAGTATAGTTCAACTCAGTGGGAGTCAAATTTTTACTGGTATAGTAAATGGCATAAGGGACTAAATCCTTTTGACCCAACACAGCTCCTAGAGCTGTATCTGAAGCATCTGTAGAAATATGGAAAGGGAATTTCCAATTTGGTCCTCTCAAGATAGGTGCTTCAGATATTCTTGTTTTCAAAGTTTCAAAGGCTGATTGACAATCAGGATCCCATTTGAATTCACAGTCTTTTGTAAGCAGTTTGAAGAGTGGAGATGCTATTTTAGTGAAGTTTTATATAAATATTCTATAGTATCCAGTAAATCCTAGAAAACTTCTAACATATCTTTGACAATTTGGAATAGGCAACTTGGAGATGACTTCAACTTTTGATCTATCAACCTTAATCCCATCTCCTGAAATATGATGCCCCAAAACAATACCTTCAGTAAACATCATAAAGCATTTTTCATGGCTTAATGAAAGGTTTGTTTCTTTACATCTTATAAGGACTTTTCCAAATTTTCTAATGCCTCTTCAAATGAATTACCATAAACTGTAAAATCATCCATATAAACCTCTACACAATCATGGATTAGATCAGAAAAAATTCCTAGTACTTCTCTTTTGAATGTTGCAGGTTCATTACATAACCCAAAAGGAAGCACTCGATAGGAAAAAGTTCCCCATGGACAAGTAAATGTGGTCTTATCTTGATCTTCAGGTGCTACCTGAATTTGATTATAGCCACTAAAACCATCCAAAAATGAAAAGTACTTTTTACCTGCTAATGTATCTAATACCTGATCAATAAAAGGCAAAGGAAAGTGATCCTTCAAAATTGCTTTGTTCAATTCCCTGTAATCAATGCATACCCTCCATTTACCATTATTTTTAGGTACTATAACCAAAGGAGAAACCCATCGGCTATCTGAAATTGGATAAATGAAGTTTACATTGAGAAGTTTTTGGAACTCTTCTTTCACTATCTCCCTAAGATTTGGATTCATCCTTCTTTGAGGTTGTCTGATTGGTCTATTGTTTTCCTCAATATAGATATGATGGATGCAAGTCTTAGGATCAATACCTTTCATGTCAGTATACTCCCATGCAAATGCAGTAGAATGTTTTTGCAAGATTTTGGTTAGTTCCTCTTGTTGTGACTTTTCCAAATGTTTGTTGATATTCAATGTTTTTCCTGGAAAAATCTCAATGGTAGAACTACCAAACTCTTCCATAGAGTAAAGAGACATTTTTCTTGATGATAAATATTCTATGTCAGATTCCAACTGAAATTGTGTGGGGTCATATTCTGAAGATGTCTCAAAATTTTCTAATGTGTTTAGAATTTGACTATCCTCACTGATTTCAGAAATGGTAAAGACAGGTTGTATAGTGTCCTCATCATCGACCCATTCATTGTCTCCTACTTCTGTGATTGCTTTTGCTGGAGGATAGAAATTGAATTTCTTTGTCGAATTACCATTAGAAATGTACATATCCCCATATCTACAACTAATGAAAGCATCAGCTGTGGCTAGCCAAGGTCTTCCTAAGATAAGTGGGTGCCCTCCTAGATTACTCTTGGGAGTCAAAATCATAAAATCTACTGGATATTCCCAAGAGTCTAAGGAGACTGAAATATATTCTAATACACCATCTGGTTTAATAATTGATCGATCTGCAAGTTGCAGTAAAGTAGGTGTAAAAAGAAGGTTAGGAAGTTTTAGCTGGTCCATAGTCTGTCTACTCATAATGTTGATAGCAGCCCCTAAGTCAATCAATGTATTTGGAATTTCCATCCCATTTATATGTGTCTTGACAATTGGACTTCCTGGATCTACATACTTCTGCATGGTAATTTTTCCCATCATGATATCTGCAATTTTTCCTACCAGGTGGATTCTTCTTGTATCTTTTAGTTTCCTTCCTGGTCTTTTGAGACTCAACTCCTTTATTGTTTTTGCTAGAATAGGAATCTCTCGAATGGCTTGTAGCAAATGAATCTTGATACAAACATTCTTTAATTCATCTAGAAAATCATAGTTAGGCAACAAGATTTGTTTTTCCACCCCTTTATCAATTTGTAATCTTTCAGGGAAAGGAGGTGTGGATAAAGATGCAGGTTGCTCAACTATAGGAGTTTTGGGTGTTAACTTTTCTTTCTCTTTTTGAATGTTTTAGTTTTGAAGAGATGCTTCCTCAGAACCCTTATTGACTTTAAGAGAGTCCTCCTTAGAGGTATCTTGCTCTTGGACATCTATTGAAGGTTTTTCTAAAACTCTACCAGACCTGAGTTGTACATCATTGAGAGGAACAATCATATAGGTAGGAAATTGTTGTCCTTCTATCATGTAAGTATTATGAGGATTTTTATTGTTAAGATTTGGCAATGGCTAAGCTGGAAGTTGATTTGTCTTTTGTTGGAATGGAAGCATGAGTTGAGGATTTGAATTTTGCTAAGAAGATTGTTGTTGTGGAAATGGCAATGAAAGTTGTGGATTTGGGTTTGGAAGTTGTGGAGCTTGTTGATTTTGAAAATATGGAGGATATTGATAAAATTGAGCAAATCTCCCATAAGGATTTTTCATACCTTGTACCCATGACTGATATGAATTTTGAGGTTGGGGCCAAGGTTGTTGCCAAGGATTCCAATTTGGTGGGGGTTGAAAATTCATAGGGTTGTTAAACCCTTGAGTTTGTTGCCCCTGCCAAGGTTTTCTTGCAACAAAACAAAGAGATTCTACTGAATTTGGATCTTCTTGAAAGACAGCTTTGAGTCCAGGAATTGAAGGACAATCCTTGGTCTCATGATTTTCTGAGAAAATCATACACGTTTCTACAACTTTTTCATCCAAGGGACATTCCCTTAAAGCATGTTTCTTCCTACATTTCGGACAAAATATGGCTAGAGCATCAGTTTCTGATTTCTGCTTGTTTTGAATTTTAAGGGTGTCTAGTTGTTCACTAAGGCTCCGTAAGATATCAGTTTTGAATTCATCAAGCATATTGCCAATCTATGCCCTACTTACTGATCCAGTTGCAGATTCGTTTGCCCTGATAAGAGAAGGATCTCTAGGCCCTTTTCCCGTTTTAGATTTTCCCCTTGAGAGATGGACACATAGTTCTGTTGTGTCACGAAGTGGAAGTTGAGAAATGTCTCCTTTCCCCATCATCTTTAAAATATCTATCCATTCATCTCTGATGGCTTTTAATATAAGGGCTTTCAAAGTTTCCTCGTCTAAGTTGCTCATCTTTGCTCTTTTTAAGTTATATTGAAATCTTTCAAGTAAATCTTCCAAATTTTCATCTTCTTTTTGCACCATTTTGAATACCTCATCCTTGTGATTGGTGGGCATGCAATAGTCCAGGTATCTATCCAAAAATGTTTGTTTCATATCATTCCAAGTCCTAATAGATTGGGTGACTGATCCCATGAACCATTTCAAAGCGGCTCCCTTCAATGTTGAAGGAAACAGTTTGAGTTTTTGAGAGTCTTCCATATAGTCATAGGTTCGGCACACGACTTCAAACTCAAACAGAAATGTTTCAGAATCCTCACTTCGTAATCCATAAAAGTTGGGGAGGACAGATGGTGAGATGTTTTTCATCGTTGTATGAGTTTCCTCATCAACTATAGGAAATCCAAACAAGTTGTCTCCTTCCCTATTTCTTCCATTATTATCTTCACCTCCACCATTGTTGTCTCCATTGTTTCCTCCTCCTCTACCTCTACCTCTACCTCCGAATCCATCTATTATTTCCTCTGCCATGATAGTTTCTTTAGAGTCCTCAAAGTCCTCTGGTTCTTCTATCAAGGGAGGATGAGAGGGAGTCTCTTCCAAATGAGATTTGGTAGGTGGTATAGGAGAATCCTCTAATTGAGTTGCTCCTTGAATTCCAAGAATCTTAAGGCTAGGGGTAGATGGTGGTGAATCTTGTCTATGCCTTGAAGAAGATGGAGTTGTGAAAATCGAACTCTTGGCTCTAGCTATAAACCTTCCCCTAGAATCTCTTGCTCTATGCATGTCATTTTTATTTTTTAAGTTGGGCTAATAATTCTCTTTCTGATCTTCCAGGTCACACTAGGTGCAAGAAGAGAGCATACTTAAGAAATTATCGAACCAATAAATCTCTTTTATGATCCTCCAGATCACACTAGGTGAAAGAGGAGAGCATACTTCAAGAAGTTATCAAGTTTTCCCATCTTTTTATTGTTTTTTTTTAAAGAAATTGGCTACCTAGTTACACTTCCCCGGCAACGGCGCCAAAATTTTTGGTCAATTTAGTGTGTCCTAAATTGCTACATTAATTTGTCAATTCGGGATTCGTAAGCTGACGAAGTGTGGCACACTATATGTGCAAGATAACCTATCTCTTACTTTTTGTCGTTTTTGGTTTTTTTCTTTTTATCTTGGTTGGTTTCCTAATGTGAGATGGAAATTCTAAAAGACAAGTATGGATATAAATGTTCAAGGCAATGATTTCCTTTATAATGATTTCCCAAACTTCAAACTTCAAAAGGGTTTTAAAACATGCAATGACAAAATTAATTCCTAAAAGAAAATGAAAATGTGCCACTATACTAGTTAAACAAACAGTGAACTATTGATCATGAAACCCATTACCCTTGCTGCTATCTAAACACAAAAGAAACTGTACTCAAAGAAATCCAAAGATTGCAAGCAAAGTAAAGCTAAAATCAAATTACATCAACTCATATTCTGACCCCTCACCATTAGTCTCGCTATGGCTTTCGGAGGTAATCATAAACAACTTGAGCAATCTGATATCTAATTTGCAGAGAAATAAACTAATATCAAATTACACACTCATACTTCAATCCCTCACCATTAGTCTCGCTATGGCTTTCAGAGGTAACTGATAATGACATGAGTAATTTAATATCTAACTTGTAGAAAAATAAACTAATATCAAACTACACACTCATACTTCAATCCCTCACCATTAGTCTCGCTATGGCTTTCGGAGGTAACTGATAATGACATGAGTAATTTAATATCTAATCTAACTAGTAAAGCAAATGTACAAAACTGAAATGAATAAAACAGTGCTGAAATTAAAAGCTAAGAAAAATAAATTAGCAGAAGAACAACATTGATTCCATGTCATTAGTCATTGCAAAACTATGTGCAAATGCCCGGGCTGCCTACTATAATCTGAAACAAAGACACTGATCAGTTAACAGCAATATAAAGCATAAAAGATTATGAACAGAAATAAAACATTAATACCATAAGAGATGTAATATATACACGTGAATAATTATGGCATAATAAACGTAAAGAAATAAAGCATGAAACTATACAGCAATACACAAAACCTCGACGTGTGCAGGGGCCCTCTACACAATCCTCGGGCAACAGTTATCAACCACGAATTATACTTATGAACAGAGTCTTCTCATATATTTAAAACACAGTCATAATAGGAAAATAATGTCACGGCACAGTGGGCTTTCTTGACAGCCAAAATTACATTACACCAGCTAACTACTATGCGTATGAGAACGCATTATTTATAACAGAGGATGACATAACTAATTTCCTAAATTCTGCGCTGATAGAAGACATGTGAACAACCACGTCCAGAAATCTAGCATTATGGCTGCCGTGAAGATTAAATATATGGAGAGTGGTCATTGGATTCGGCTTATGGAGTCGTTCACAGGTGTTGATATGTCCCCCGTGATTTAGAAACGGCCACGCAAGTCTTCACGTGGTGAAAAACAGAGTTCTGTCACCGTAGGACTCTTAGGTTGACCGGCGCTTGGCTTCATTTGACCACGGTCTTCTTTAGTGAATTCGACTGAGCCAATAGGACTCAGTCCATGTCCATGTCATTTCCAACTTGCCCATGTGGCTCAATTTGCCTGAAGACACCTGCAATATAGACTTTAACAAAATGGCTGCGGAAAGTTGACGCAGCTGCGGAAAGTGACAAGATTCCGCAGTTAAATGAGCAAAAATATAATTCAAACAGCAGACACAAAACATAGTTAAAACCCACTTTAAATGCTCTTTTATGATTAATATGCAATGATGTTGATGACTTAGGAAGTCCAGGTAAATGGAAAAAGTCTAAAAAGGTGTATAGGAAAGATGCCAGATTTGGGACTCAACAATTCTCATAAGAGTTTATCTAACCTTGAAGGATCATGCTAGCTTAGCCATAAGAGTAGGCTGTCTTTGTCTCGTAACCATAGCTAAGTTTTGAAACAGATTTAGGACACTCTTAGAAACCACAAGGACTGAAAAATAACTCAGAAAACCCAAAAATATTTTATATTGGTATTCAATAAACATGGAGGTGGACCATAAAACCTTTTACCTCCAAAAGAGCTAAAAAATTCAACTTGGCGACTCCACAATCCTAAACAGACCTTGAGACTCCATTGGGGATGACCCATAATCTTTGTAACATCATTTAAACTCAGTTAGAGGAGTGTAGGATTAAAATTGTGTAAAACAGTTTAGTTTACCTCTTAAAGATTGTCATATCTGGTTGAACTTTTCTTGTTTACTTGGGTCTACAAAATACAACACAGTGGCTCCTAGAAAGATTCATACTAGAGCCTATCCATACCCTGACCCACCTAAGATAGTTGATAACCTTGAAAGTATCCTTAGGAAGTCTCCTAATATTAAAATTTCAACTGTTTTCATATCACCCTTGAGAGTTAATTCAGTTCCTAAAAATCTTGCAGCTCTAAAACAATCACGAGTGGACTTAAGAAATCCATTTAGAACAAGGTTGCTTGATGATTTAGATCAGCTAGATTCAAAGTCTTCACTTTCATCTCCTGAAACAAGTGAACATCTTGGCAGTAGAGAAACAACACCACTTGATTTACATTTCCTTCACAATTTAGGTGTCTCTCATCCAAGATCAGCTCAGCAATCTATTCCTGGTCCATCCACATCTGTTCATCCTACATCCACTGTTCAAACCACTCCACTCCAACCCACTTTCCCTCTTGTTAATCCACCTCTTGTAAATCCACCTCCACTTCATATCATGGCAGCATGGTATGCTCCCTTAGTCCTTCCTATACCATTAGTCAATATTCCACAGGACTATCAGTCCAAAATACCATTATATGATGCTAGTAATGCTACTACTGCATCACAACATGTGGATAAGATGAATGACTACTTTGAAAGAAATGAAATTGATGATGAATCTGTCAAGCTTAGACTATTTTCTCAGAGTTTAGGGGGAGAAGTAAGAAAATGGTTTAAAGGCTTAACCCCTCACAGTATCAATGATATCCAAGCTTTCCATCAGCAATTCCTAAACAAATGGGAAGTGAAGAAGAATCCTCTCCAAATAACACACGATTCTGGTATCACGAAACAACTGGGAAAGTGTACAAGCTTCTACTTTGCACTAGATTTAGGTGTGTATAATGCCTTTACCCAGGATCTAAAACCTCCTGAGGCTTTCAGTTAAACGATTTTCACCGAAGGTTTGACCTGATACTTTATCATTGAGAGAAAGAGATCCTCTAACCCTTGAAGATATGCAAAAAGGGGTTCTTGCTGTGGAAGTTAATTTGATGGAGAAAAGAGTAAGAATGAAAAATGAGAAGAGAGTGTCCTTCAGAGAGGAATCCACACCTTCTACTTCCAGCTCAAAGATGGAAAGAATGATGGAGGAGATGATGAAGAAAATGAGCATCCTTGAGAGAGCACAAGCAAGTAAAAACCAAACTGCTCCTCAAAACAGAAACCAGAACTAGAATCAAAATTTTAGAAGAAATCAGCCCCAAAATAGGCCAAGGGAAGATGATCAACAGATCACTCCTCCCTTTCATCAAAACTATGTGAGTGAGGTTGAAGAAACAGATGAGAAAATAGAGGAAGATGATATTAACATGTTGGGAGTGGATAATGATGACTTTGAGGTTCATTATGATAGAAAACAAGGTCTATACACACCTTATGATGACAAAAGAGATGATGATGAAATTTATTATCAAGACATGGAGAATGTCATCATAGAGTCTAAAAAAGAATATGACCTCAGAAGTAAAACCAATCAAGAAACTCCCAAAACCAAAACCTCTGACAAATCGTCACAAAAAAGCATTGTAAGTAAACCCAAAATTGTTAAACAGAAGGACAAAGCAGTGGCTGGAAATTTTGATAAAGGTAAAGAGAAAGGCACTCAAAACACTACAAAACAGAGTGTAGACCTTAGTAGTGTTAGCACTTCAGCTAATACTCCTGTTAAAACAATTTTGTCCAATGTACATAGAGCAAATCAACAAACAGATTTTGCTGACAGAGTGGCAGTTAATAAGGCTGAGACAAGTGCTTCAAAGAATCAAATTCCTTTTAGCTTGGAGCAGGAAATTTCCAAAATTAAAATATTTGTTCCCTTGACTGAGTTAGTTTCCCAGAATGTATATAGATCTCAAATTTTAAAGGCTTTTAACATAGAAGAGAATAATGACACAGTCAATCTTAACGATGACCAGCCAGAGCTTATTTTTGGTCCTAAGATTGAAGGTAGGTTCCAAGAGGGACCTGTCCCTCCTTTTTATGTAAGTTTAAACGTTCATGACAAGATTTTTCACAACGATATGCATGATTCTGGGGCCTCTCATAATTTAATGCCCAAAGCTGTCATGGAGAGCCCGGGTCTAGAAATCACTAGACCTTATAAAGACTTTTACTCCTTTGACTCGAGCAGAGTAAAATGTTTAGGATTAATAAAAGACCTCTGCGTTAACTTAGCACAGAATCCAGCCAAATGCTTAGTCATGGATATTGTTGTGGCTGATGTGCCCCCAAAGTATGGTATGCTATTATCTAGGTCTTGGGGGGCTAAGTTACAAGGGACTATGCTGATGGACATGACCTATGCGACCATCCCTGTTTTCAATCAGACAAGAAGACTTTACAGGGAGTCACATATGCAGTATATGGTTACTAGTCAAGACAGATCACAAAACTCTCCTCTGTATTCTATAAATACAGGCCTCGATTCATTTATCCTGTTTAACGATGAAACATTCAGTGAACAAGTCACTTTAACAGAATTAATGGCCGATAGAGAGGAGGAGGAAGACACCACAAAAGTGTCAAAATAGTTTGCTACGTTTGAAAAATTTAGCAAACCAAACATGGGTCTTGAGCTACAGGTCATGCGTCCTTTGCTTTTTAACCTTGACAGTCAAGAAAGTAACCCTCAACACAATGAAAAACCGGAGGAATTAAAACAAATTAAAATAAGTGTTGATATTC
This sequence comes from Pinus albicaulis, assembly GCA_034641835.2. NCBI lineage: Eukaryota > Viridiplantae > Streptophyta > Pinopsida > Pinales > Pinaceae > Pinus > Pinus albicaulis. The sequence goes on along the minus strand of CM076581.1, from coordinate 831,088,997 downwards.
CACAACAATCTGAAAGCACGATAGTTGAAGGGGACAATAACCAAGATGAAACTGAAGCTAGTCCTCTGTGGAGTATGAACTTTGACGGGTCGTGCACTAGAAGCAATGATGGTGCAGGTGTCTGGATATGTAACACTAAAAACAACCACACAAAGAGTATTTCCTGTAGATTAAACTTCCAATGTTCGAATAATATAGCGGAATATGAATCCCTGCTTTTAGGTTTACATTTGTTGAAAAAGTTAGGAGCCAAAAGAATTAAAGTGCATGGGGATTCAGAATTAATCATTAGGCAAGTCAACGAGGAATACAACGCAAATCACCCCAGACTTAGGGCCTATCGAAACAATGTCGTGGATCTTTTAAAAACTTTTGAGGAATCCCAATTAATTTTTGTCCCAAGAAGAAAGAATAACGCGGCCCACAACTTAGCTTTTGCGGCTAGAACATGCTTAACGCCATATGAAACCAAAGACTGCACAACTCAAATTAAATTCAGACCAGCTGTTCCTGATAACGAAAATTATTGGCAAGTGTTCGATGGAGACAAACAAATAGAAGACTTCATGCAATTCAGAAATGAATTGGAACTAAACAGTTCGGATTTAGATTATGAAACAGACTGCAATAGTGAAGAAAATTTTCTTGGTGAAGAAGAACAGTCTCCTAAGCTTGCTAATTTTAATCTACTATCTAGCAAACTTGAAAACACAACAGAAATGATTGCAGTGTTGGAAACAGAGGAGTTAGAAACCCTGCAATCTAAAGATCACAGTTTGCCAAAGGGTCTGGCCCCTTTAGAAGAGTTGTTTGATTTTAACGATGTGGCTAAGAAGCCAAAACTGGAGCTTGTAGAGACTGAAGTGGAAGAGTGTAATATAGGCAGTAAACAGAAACCAATGATGATCAAACTATATAAGACTTTACCAGCTCACATTAAACTCAAATACATAGAGTTGTTCAAAGAGTTTTCTGATGTTTTTGCGTGGAGTTACGAAGATCTGAAATCCTATGACACTAAAATAATTCAGCACAAAATCCCTCTCAAGGAAAACCAAAAACCATTCAAACAGAAGCTGCGCAGAATAAACCATGTTCAGCTGTCTTTGGTTGAGAAGGAAATCAAGAAAATGTATGAAGCTGGTATTATTGTCCCTATTAGATATTCTTAGTGGGTGTCTAATCTGGTGTTAGTTAGGAAAAAAACATGAGAGATCAAGCTTTGTATAGACTTTAGAGACTTAAACAAAGCTTCATTGAAAGACAACTACCCTTTACCTAAGATGGATCATATTTTACAAAGGGTGGCAGGGTCTAAAAGAATTTCTTTGCTTGATGGCTACTCAGGGTATAATCAAATTTTAGTCCACCATGATGATCAATTAAAGACAACTTTTACTACACCATGGGACACTTTCATGTACGTGAAAATGCCTTTTGGTCTAATGAACGTTGGTGCAACATTCCAAAGAGCCATGGACATATCATTCTCGGAAGAACTGGGCTACTTCATCATTATATACCTCGATGATGTTACTGTTTTTTCAAAGACAGATGAAGAGCACTTAGAACATTTGAGAAAGGTCTTCGAGAGATGCAGGAAGTTTGGGATATCTTTAAACCCTAAGAAAACACTATTTGGTCTCCAAGAAGGTAAACTTCTTGGGCACATTATTTCAGAAGAGGGTATTAAGATAGATCCAAAGAGGATTGAGGCTTTATTGCAGATCTCTCATCCTCGAAACATCAAGGAGTTACAATCTTTCATTGGAAAGATTAACTTTTTGAGAAGGTTCATACCCAACTTGGCTGAGCTCCTTAGGAACATTACAAACATGTTGAATAAGGAGCAAGGGGTAAAATGGACCTTGGAAGCAAAGAAGTCCTTTTGGTGGGTAGAGAGCAGCGATTAGCAAAACAAGTTCTAATCGGTCAGTTTTCGAAAAGATTTTTATATTTTTTCATTTGCATTAGAACATACCATAGCTGCTGTCCTTTTACAGAAAAATCCACAAGGACAAGAGCAACCTATTGAATTCTTTAGCAAGGCTTTGAGAGATGCTCCTTTGAAGTATAACATTATGGAAAAGCAAGCCTTTGCTTTGGTTAAGGCTTTAAAAGACTTCAGAGTATACATCTTGCACTCACACATCATTGCCTTTGTCCCAAATTCAGTTGTGAAAGACATTCTAACACAGGACCCAGATGGTAAGAGAGGTAAGTGGATAGCTTTTATTCTTGAATATGATTTAGAGATCAAGCCCACTAAACTCATCAAGGGCCAAGGTCTAGTTAGATTAATGGCTGAATCCAATTTTGAAGTTCTTGATATTAATATGATTAATGCTTTGGATGAACAAGAGGAAATATCAACTCCCATTGTTGAACAACATTTTATGAATTCCTCTTGGTAGCTGATATTATTTATGTTTTGCTTAATTTGAATACACCTCCTGGTTTGACAAAAACAAAGGCAAGGTTTTTGAAGTTAAAAGCTGTAAACTATTGCATTATAGATAGATGTCTTTATTGGAAAAATGCAAGTGGTATATTGCTTAAATGTTTGCCTAAGTATGATGCAGAGAAGGTTAAGCACGAGTTCCATGAGGGGGAGTGTGGAGGCCATTTATACTAGAAGACAATAGCCAACAAAATTCTAAGGGTTGGTTACTATTGGCCTACTCTCTTTCTTGATGTACATAAGATGATAATTGCCTGTCATAAATGTCAACTTTTTGAAGGCAAAAGGACGCTGCTACCCTTACCTCTGCATCCAATCACTGTTGAAGCTCCATTTCAACAGTGGGGACTTGACTTGATAGGAGAAATCCATCCACCATCCTCTGCTCAACATAGATGGATTCTCACTGCCACAGACTACTTCACTAAATGGATAGAAGTCGTCCCCTGTAGGCAAGCCAATGATTCTGTCATTATAAAATTTATGGAGACTAATATTCTCTCTAGATTTGGCTGTCCTACCAAGATCATCACTGATAATGCAGCAACATTTGGATCAAAGAAGATGGTTGAATTCTATCACAAGTATCAGATAACATTGGGGCATTCCACGACCTATTACCCTCGAGGTAATGGACTTGCAGAATCCTCAAACAAAATTTTAGTGAACATAATCAAGAAGTTGTTGGAGGAAAACAAGAAGTCTTGGCACACAAAGCTTGTTCATTCACTTTGGGCTAACAGATTGACGTTGAGGAAATCTATTGGTATGTCACCCTACCAGCTTGTGTATGGTACACATGAAATTTTTCCTACCAGCCTCGGTGTACCAGTTATGAAGTTGATTCAAGAGTTTTAGTCTGGAGACAATGACATGATCAGAAGGATAAATCAGACTATCCACCTTCAACAAACCAGAGAGGAGGTTTATAACAAAGCATTACTAAAGCAGGACAACATCAAAAATCTTTTTGACAGAAGAACAAAGGCCAGCAATTTCAATGTTGGGGACAAAGTTTTAAAGTGGGACTCAAGGAGAGAAGACAAGGGCAAGCATGGAAAATTTGACAACTTATGGCTTGGCCCTTACTTCATTCATTCAACTGCTGGTAATAATGCATTTTTCTTACAAGAGTTGAATGGAGCAGAATTGTTTGGGGGTCCTGTCAATGGCAGGATGCTTAAGCATTACTTCTCTTGATCCATGTCATGTTTTGAAAGCCTTTTTATCTTTTTTCTCATTATAAATATTTCACCCATCATTGCATTCAAAGTTAGAAAAAACAAAAATACAAAAACAGCAAAAGAAAGAAAAGAGGGCAGGATTGTAAAAACAATAAAGGTACAGCCCCATACCAACAAAAAGAGAAACAAATCTGAAAGTGTGCAAGCTTAAATGCCACTCCTGAAAAACACACTTCTAATTAGTCATACAGCCTATTCTTGACTAATTAGTTTTAAATTTACTGTTGATAGGATAGTGAATTCGATTTTCCAAACAGTTTAATCTTGGCTTATCAGTAGGTAGATTAGGCTAGAAATTAAAGATTCAAACATGCTCAAAATCTGAACCTAAGTGTCCAAAGGAAGAATGACTCTAATCTGTTTCAAATTCTGAGTCAAAACAGAGGTAAAACTGGTTCTAATCAGCTCAAAATCTGAACCAGACAACAAGGAAAAAATAGCTCAAACAGAAGAAAAAACAGAGCTGAAAAAGATGAGGGAAGTGCTTTGAAATTTTAGATCTTAAGCCTTCCATTTTGATTTAAATTTATGTAAAATAATAACTATGTGCAGCTTGTTTTTTATGCCATAGATTAGCAACAAGTTAGACTATTCAATCCTAACTTGTATGCTTTTAAATTTCTGTTTTAGAAATTAGAGAATGAAAATCTGTTAGACTGTTTAATCCTAACAGATTACTAGATTAGGTAGAGAAACATATGAACTCAACTGTTTAATCTGAGGTCATGGAGAAATAAGAAGTAGAATTAGATTAGTTTTATGCTTTCAAAAGAATAAAATGTTGTAAAAAGAGTCTACCAATCCAAGTGCACTCTAAAGAAGAAAAAATGTTAGATCAGTAGGATTGGGTAGGTAGAAAGCTTGTGTTGATGAAAATCCATTATTTTTCATGGCTGCTAATATTTTCAGAGCAAAGAAGATCATCCAAGTAAAGAAAGGCAGCCCAATGGACAAGGCACTGATCAGCCTCCCAGAGAATGCAAGTCTGAAGTTCTTGATGCCTTCAAGAAGGCACCATCCCCAAGTGGAGCCACTGTTAGCCACCTATAAAATTTGTTATATCAAAAGGTGGCTAAATCATTTTTGGAATATTCAAGAAACAAGTTTTATTGCCAAAAATGTTATCTCTTGAGGACTCATGTGGACATCATGCCATTTGTTTAAATCTTCGCTGCTGTTTCCATTTTAGACTCTGAAATTCTGTTGATTTCATAGAGAAAAGACTGCTGCAAAACATCGTTTTTCCCTTCCTTTCACTTCAAACTAACCTTCATTTTTACCCCTTTTATTCTTCATGGATTTCTTCTATTTTCCATTTTTCTCCATTTCCCCTTCATAAGATCCATTTTACAAAGTTTAAAATTCACTTTTGAACTTTTCCGAAACCCCCAAATCCAGCAAAAATTGTGAAAATTTGCATAAAAAATGAGTTTTTTGATTATGTGCTTAACTTGGGCTAAGTCCTAACCAGTTCCCCACCATATGCCTTGGTGCTGGAACCAAGCACTAATCCCTTTCGGCGCTTATCGCATCAGAAACAAATGAAGCGCATAAGTCTTTGGCTTTTATAAAACCTCCGATGCGATCAGCTCCTTTATATAAAGCCCCGATCTTTTGTTGCATTCACAAAACCAAAGGCCCACAATCGGGCGCTAAACATTGTATAAACCCATTTTCGATGCATATTTCCCTTTGTAAATTCATAAACCCACTTTTTCCTAAGTTTTGGTCTAAACCCACCATTTCATGTTTTCAATGAGAAGAACCTTTGATCTTGTCTGATTAAGCGATCACTATAAATCTCGCATCGGAGATTTTACAAATGGGTAGATTGAAAAGCCCGACCTTTTCTTCCGATCCGATTGGCCCTTTGTGTGTTTTAAACCCTGGTCCCTTTGTTTTTCCATATATCTAAGGCCTCGCAGATGGGCGCCTAACCTTATATATATATCTCGCCCGACACCCTAAAACCTTTGTATTTCGTTAATTTTTGGTTTTCATAAGTTTTAAAGGGTTTTCGCCGGTTCAATATTTGAGATATTCTCCACAATTGATCTAAGGCCGATTAACGGTTGGCACAATATCGCATCGGCGATTTGCATTGGATGCCTTTTAAAACCCCCCTCCGATTGGCCTCCCCCGACGGATCCTCCGTCGTTGGATCTATCCGCTGCATTTCCGATCCGATGGCCCTCATTTGCTCCGATCATAAGCCGTTTTCTCCACCTTGAACCCCTCTGATTCATCCTCCACCGTCGATCTGATCTGCAGATCGACGACCAGTGCTCAATAACATCGGTGCCATTCAATTTCCCCCCCCCCGATCGCATGCTCCGATTGCATCTGGGCCGTCCACGTGTCCAGATCGGACGGTCCAGATTGTGTTTCCCGACTTTGGTTGAATTCATGCACCCCGCTTCATAATGTTTTTGGCCAATTCTCAGCCGTTGATCTCTGCAGATCAACGACCCTTATTAACCCATTCTCCGCCTTTGTATTATTTCATTCAACCCACATATCACATCTCAGTCGTTGATCTATTCCATCTAACGACTCATATTAACTCTGACAGGCCCGATCCCTGTGGGTCCTGCCTCCCTCCAGATCTAATCTTAGTCATCCAATATTTGATCCAATGGCTCAGAGCAAAACCACCCCGCCTGCTATGACCCGTGCATCATGTCCATATCGCACTCACTCCCCACCGTTAGATCTGAGGCCCCAGATCTAATGGCTGACGTTCCATATCGCGTAACTTTAAGCATGGGTGATAATTCTTCAAAATCACGCGAAATTGGCGGTATTGAAACACCACGTGTCAATTGATAACGCATATCGCGTTCGAAAATTCAAAACCGCCTCCCTGCCTCTTCATCGCGCGATACTGCCGGTTTTCTCTCCTGAAACCGCCCTTCCTCATTTGCGCTATGATCTCTCGCGTTCTTCCTCCGCCGTTGATCTCTGCAGATCAACGGCTCATGTTAATCCCTTATCACACTATCGCCCCAGCCTTTTCAAGGGTTTTCCATATGCGATCTCTGCCGTTGATCTCGTGGCCTGATCTCATCCGACGGCCCACGATCATCCCGAAACCCCAATTTCCGTTTTTACACAGATTTCTTCCTCCAAGGGATTTTTTCCCTTTTCCTTTGTATTTATTCACCTTTTCCGCTTATCCCATTGTAAAGTGACCCTTTTGCTTTATGATATTTTTATTCCTCTCGACCGTTGATCTCTGCGCGATCAACGGCTCTGACTTAATTTTCACCAGTGTTCTTTCCAAATAGCCTCCATTTGACCTCCGCGTCAAATCTCTGCCATTGGATGCATTCATCCAACGATCACGCTCCAAACCAAAGCCTCCAAAGCAGTTTTACCCAGTACGCAGGATTTCTTAATTGTTTTATGTATTTTTGCAGGTTTTAAATTGTTTTTTTATTATATCAAAGGAAAACCAAAGGACGGGGATGACGATCTCCCATGCCTTTGTGCATACAGAAAAATCATTCCACGGGGTTTCAAACTTCACATTTCGTCAATGCTTCATGGGCATTGATGCCATATGAGCCCTTTGCGACACCTGCACATCAACAAGACACAGACAATTAAATCAAAGCTAAAGAGTATCAGTGTCGAAGACCCAAACACAGCAGAGATTGAAGATTTAAACATTGATTACACAGTTTAATGGATTACGGCTAAGATCGAAATCAAAAGCCTAATCCACTAAATAAAACACAATTAAAGACAAATCAAAATATTTATCAGTCAGAAAAAGCCTCCACCGCCACATCAGAGGCTAATTGATTCCTCTCAGCTACTCATTGCCACCTGTAGCCTCAAAACATTCAACAGAGGCCGAGTTATGATCCGAAAAGAAGATATTTTCCTCAACGCAGCTGAATAGTTAATTCTGACAAACGAACTTAATGCAAAAAATATCAGTAGAGTTATTACAACATGAAACAGAGCCTTAAAGTCAACAAAAGCTCTCCACCGAGCTTAATTCTTAATATAAACATTCAATACAGAGGACATATCTGTAAACTTCTCCATCGAGCCCCTCAAAGGCCGAGAAGCGTTTAAGTCTATATTAATTGACCTTGAAGATCTTTTATCAGATCCCACCTCCTCATTCCTTCTATAAATATTCCTGTAGAAGATGAGAAAATGTTGGTTGCAGAACTTTGAAATATACTTGTGCTCTAAACTTATACTTGTAAATAGTGTTCAAAGGCTCTTGAAGCTCTGTTTGTGATAGAATAGTTAGACTGAGAAGTGAAGATGATTGTTGAACTGAAACATTGGACCTGAAGACTGTAATTGGTTTGACATCAATAACAAGCTGTTTCTTGGGATCCTGGTCTATATCACTGGTGAAGTGCTTCTTTCTTTGTAATTGTTTTTCCTTTTGTGTATGCCATATTGTCCATTATTCTATGATAAAGAACAACAAGCATAGAGTTAGGACCTATTGTTTACAGTACCCTTCTCTGACTGATAAGCTTTATCTCAATTTTTTCTTCTAAATTGTTTATTTAAGAATGATTCAATATAGTTTAAGCAGTTAGGAATGCTGGCATTCCCTCGTCCTACTGTTTGCTTTAAATATTATTCTTGAATGTTATTTTCGTTATTTACTTATTAAAGTTAGACTAGAAAAGTGATGGTGAGCCTTGTTTTATAGCTTCTATTCTCCAAAGGTAGATTATGAAAGTTTCCCTAAGTGTTTGCTAAAAGCATACTAGGCTTCAAAGTACCTTATCTGATCCTAAGTTGCATTTTGTTTCTCTTATGTGTTTTCATACTTTCTGAAGGTAATTATGCGAATTACTGGATTGTTTGTCAATTGAGTTTCTTTAATACAAACTTGCCCAAGAAGTCTATGGTTAGCCCTGTCCTTGGTTGGTTTTAAACAGTTACTTAAGAGGCTTTTCTTGTTTGGACTAACTATACATCCTTGTTGAAATTATTATCAGTTTCCACCCCTCCAACACTTTATTGTTTCCATTCCATCATTTTATCTCAAATGATCTTGTGATATAGATGACTTTCCCCTTGGATCACTCTTGATGTTGTTGCTCAATTAAAGCCCTGTTATGACTCCATAGCCCAATGGACTAAAAACCAACGTTATATCTATCTTTTTAGCCAAAGCTTGTTCTGATTGCTTGCAACTTCACACCTTTGAAACTCTTTCCATTTAGGACTTTCCACTCAAATAATAATCATGCTCAACCATCCAAAACAAACAAAAACCCTCGAACTTCATAACTGGCCTAATATCATTACCCAAAAGCATTAAAGATAAATCCATCTTTGCACTTATTGGAGAGATCCCTCTCCGGATTCAGGAGGGCTAGATCCTAGAATCCCAAAGTGGTTGAAATAGTGTTCTCCCTGCAGTTTGACTTTGCCAATATTGCAAATTACGGGGAGCTAACACCTACATTTGATGAGATTTTGGGAAATTTCACTCAAGAGGAATCCAGGTTCATGTAGAGAGGAAGGATTCAGAGACAAGAGGAAGGAGAACCTACAAATTTTGCAGCCAATATGAAGAAAGGAAAAGGGAAAGGAAGACCTTACAAATTGAAGCCTAAGAATCCAACCCCTGCATTCAATAATAATATAGGTAAGATAGATTTGGGCAAGTTGGCCGACATTTTCATGATAGAAGAAATGCTCAAAGGCCTAACAACAACAATAATGTCAACAATAAAATGAGATGAAGAGTTCATGCAACCCATTCAAGTGTTGAAGAGTCCCAACGCCCTCAAAAGAGGTTCAAGAACATAAGGTATGACAATAATGTTTCTAATATTCAATTTGAATATTATCTTATTACTACTCTTTCTAGCTCGTCTTCAGATAGTATTGATAGTTGGCTGGTGGATAGTGGGGCATATAGAAATTTTAATGGGTATCGTGAAGTGCTCTCAAATTTGGTTGATAGGGATACCATTTTGAAAATTTTACTTGGGGATAATTATACTCATCCTTTAAAAGGGTTTGGTTTTGTTTATTTTCATTTCGAGACTAGTCGAACCATTCATCTACAAGATGTGCTATATGTTCCAAGCTTGAAGAATAATATTGTCTCTATCTCTGCCATAGAAGACATGGGGTTTAGAATTGCATTCACGAATGGAAAATTCCTTGGTTGGCCAAGGAATTCTAGCATGAGGGCAACCTTCACACTTGGTGTCAAAAATAAAGACCTTTATCGAGTTTGTGGACGACCAATTCAAGCATTGGCCCAAGACACCACTAATCAGTGTGAGCTTTGGCACGAAATATTTTCTCACCTCCATTAAAAGGATTTTCCTGATTGAGCAGGATGGTTACAAGGATACCTAGGATTCAGGGTGATCATGAGGGTGTATACTAAGGATGTTCCAATGGAAATAATGCCAAGCGACCATTCCCTTCTAGTAGCATCAGATCTAAGGAGATACTTCAACTTATTCATTCTAATATATGTGGACCCATGCCAATGATGCGATATTCCTAATGGAAATATTAAGTGAATAATAGAAACATGCGCTGGAATAGAAACTTGGAAATTCAATACATACACAAAAAATAAAAACACAAGATAAAATGAACCAATTTCTGAGCCATTTTATTAAATTGATCCAAGATGAAATGCACCAAATTTAAGATGAGTATGAATAGATGAACCCGAGCTTGCTACAACAAGCCAGGCGAAACCCAGGTGTGAATATTGTGCACTAACTACTGGGAAATGACACCTCAGAAAACATTATGCATGTCCAGGAATAATTTCTTCTAATGTTGGAAATATCCTGAGTTTTATGCCTCCCAAGAGCTCAAATTTGTTTTCCAATTCATCTAGATCCTCCCCACACCTAACCCATGACAACCAAGAAAGGGTTTGGATCAACTCCAAGCCAAAACTGGTCCACAAAGTGATGTAAATTACCAGTTGAATAGTAATACACATGTTGAAGGGAAAGGGGGTTTCTTGCTCGAATATTTCCTGGATCGCTCTAAAAGCACAGCCACAAAATCCTCTCTAAATACCTACAAAAACCCAAAAATAATCCTGGAAAATTCCAGCTGACCCGAAAAGCCCTAAAATAGTGTGAAATTCACAGCCAGTCTACATTGCGCCGAGATGGGGGAATACTTCTGAAAATAGCTCAAAACTCTTACTCAAATAATGGATAACTTCCCTGCAAAAATCTCCTTCAGAAATAGCCCACTTCCCATCTGAATATCTAGCAATATATCTTGCTCCAAACCTCTGTGCAAACTTTATGAAATGACCCCAATGCAGGCCCAGAAATAAAAATTTTGACTCTCCAAAATGCAACAATCTCACACCTACAAATCACCAAGAAAAAACTTGTCCTTTGCAAGGGTAAATCTCTACAATTTCTCTGGTTTGTACTCCACTGTTGTTGGATTTTCTCAACCCCCACAAATTTCCTTTTGCATCCTAAGAGAAACTTTCACTAGTTGAAGGAAACTTGTAGATTGCTCCTCCTTGATCGAAAAATTCAATGCCCAAATTCTCTCCTATGGTAACACTCGAAGTTCATCAAAGGAAGAGTCGGAATTTCCGCTTGGAAATTAATTGTGCTAAACAAAACTTGTTGACTTGGATAAAAAAACTCAAGAAAAATTATGTTCAAAGTTAAACTGTCAAAAGATCCCAAAAGGAGGCCCCTTTGCCTTATTTATAGAGGTTGATCCTCTCTCCCTTGGTGGACTCCATTTTCTACTAATTTGCACCCCTTTCTTTCTCTCTTGTCCTCCATAAGTGTGAATTATCTCTAGAGGTCGAATTGCCTCCTTTTTCAAACCTCGTATTCCACTAAGGCTATAATTTCTCCTATTTTCCTAACTCCTCATGTCTCCCATAGCAAAATTGCCTCCAATGCCTGAATTGAAAAATTGTGCTATGCTTAGCACCACCCCAAGGATCCCTGCTGACCTCCTCAAATGAAAAATCAAAATTAGGGATATTACAAGTGACATTTGTTGCTTGTCAATTCTTGGGGAACGAGACTACTAAAGAAGTTTTAATAGGTTAGAGAAACATTGTGTTTAGTCGGGATGTGACCTTTAATTAAGATGTTGCTATTGTCCCTGCCAAATTTGAGAGAAGAAATGATGATACAGATGTAGATGCAGAGCCTGATCTTGCAGATGAGTGTGTGGATCCCATGGATCCTTTAGATTCTCCTCCTTGTGATCCTTCCTTTTCTAGGTAGATACATTTATGGCTCAATGATACATTACATGATGCAAATAATAATCCAGCTGATGGAAGCATTGATAATTTCAAATCAAGGTTCATGGCTAGAGGATTCTCCCATAAAGAGGGAGAAGAATATGGCAAGATATTTGCACTTATTTCCTGATACACTACCATATGGTCTATTATTACTCTTGCTGCTAATCAAATTTGGAGTCTTCACCAGAGGGATGTGAATATCACTTTTATTCATGGAATACTCAAGGAAGAGGTGTACGTGGAACAACCATAGGGCTTTGAGGAACATGACAAGGAAATCCATGTTTTCAAGTTGAGGAAATCTCTGTATGGTTTGAAGCAAGCCTCGAAGGCTTGGTATGCTTGGATCGATGGATACCTGATGAAGTTGGGATTCATTAGAAGTAGTGTTGATCTGAACCTATACTTCATGGTTGTCTAAGCTATGTATTTTATTTTGGTTTTATATGTTGATGACATATTCTTGACAAGATTTGAACCTTTGATCATCCAATGTAAGAGGGAGCTTGCCTCAAAATTTGAGATGAAATATATTGGTTTGATGAATTATTTCCTGGGCCTAAAGGTCTGGAAGAGACCTAGTGAGTTTTTCCTTAGTTAAGGAAAATATGTTTTCAAAATCGTGGAGATATTTGGGATGGTGGATTGCAAATACATGGCCACACTGATGGATACAAACTTCAATAAGTTATGTGGTAAAGTTGTGGGACCACATATAGCGGATCATTCTTTGTAGTGACAATTTATTGGGGCTTTGATGTTTCTAGTCAAAACAAGACTAGATATATGTTTTTTTATTAACACATTTAGCCAGTTCATAGTGGAAATTTTGCATGCTCACTGGGTGGCCGAAAAATGCGTTGAGATATCTACATGGTGTTAGTCTTGTAGCATTGGATGGTGTTCTAGTCTCAAAAATTTGTTGAGAGGCTAAAACATAGGAGTTCTCCAAAACCCATAAATCGTTTTTGGAAATTCCATATAGAGATGACTCAATTTAATTAATTGACCATCATTTAAATTTTTTCCAAGTCTAACTTAGGAAAAGTGGTTAATTAATAGTAATTAATTGAGAAATGTGAGAATTCTCTAGAAAGTCACACAAATCGACTTTGAGATGATTTCATCCATTGATTATGTTTTAATCTTGGTTGTTGGAGTCCTAAATGGAGATTATAAAGGAGGTTGACAGATAGATGGAGAATACAGTGTTTGCAGATACTCAGTGATTAAGGCAGTTCAATTTCCTAGTGGCAGGTGATTCAACAGTGAGATCGAGCTAGTGTTGAGAGACAGGTGGCAAAGGATAAGCACAGAGATATTCTGGTGGAGTTTCTAGTTTCAAATGAGTTAGGAGAGGAGGTAGGAATTATTCTTTAGAAGGCTGCGCAGAGCTTAAAGAGTTGCAATTCGATTTGGTTGTGGAGCAGGTCATTTCAGGTGTCGTATGCAGGGAAAATTTCGAGAGTGCCTGGCCAAATACTTCTAGAAATAGAAACATGCATGACGTCTGATTCAGAGGGATTTTAGGTCTTAGCGTATAAGGGACTACGTAGGGCCTACATAGAGGTGGATACAAATCATTTCAAGGGTCAGTTTCTGAGCCTAGACTGAGCTGAGATTGCTTGGAGAGGAGGGTAAATTCCATCAGATATTTTTGCTAGTGTTTCTCTCATATTGAAACATCAGTTTGGTGTCATTTTATTGTACTCATAATTTTTTTTGCAAAAATAATAATAAAACCCTCATTTTTGCCCGAGTTTTCCCACATTGGGCTTTTCCGAGGATAATTGTCCAAAAATAAGAGTGTCATTTTTTATGCATGTGTGCTAGCATTTCTGAGTTCCTATTTTTTCTTTTGTGGTATTTTTTATGGTGAAAAAATTGTAGTGTGAATTATTCTTTGTTTACCATAGCAAATAAACTACATAATAATTAACAAGTTAGAAGAATAATTTCAATTTGTTGCATTTCAAGAATTTTTCACAGGGTATCAGAGCATATTTCAGAGATAGGATGTTAGAGATCAAGAAGGGAAATTTATTTGTTCAAAGTGAGCAGCAGGACGAATTTTTCTGGGGTTTCGCAATGCCTAGATAGGTTGTGTGAGTTGTTGGACATGGGTTCGACTTTCCAATTGTAGGGTGGCAGGAAAGTTTGATTTTCTCAGGGAAGCGATTCCAATAGGTAGAGGGAGCAACAAATAAATATTTCGCAACACAAATTTATTGTCTGGGCACAGAGGGTTTTCAGTAGTTTTCTAGTGTAGATTCAGTGCTAGCTTCAGAAATCCAAAAGTTTCCAGTTCCAGCAAGAAAAAATTTCTCACCCCGGGAAGGAGTGCAAATAATAGTTTAGCATCTTAGCAGGTTAAAGAGGGATATTTCTACCCCAGGTTGATTTTTTTCAAAAACAACCACAATTGGGCTTAGATATCATGACATATTGGATGTTGCTTCCAACTATATCGTCTATAAGGCATATATTTCCTTGATCTTAGATGAGCATGGTCTGAAGACCTATGCAAATAACGTTGTGGAAAAACCCACAAATCAACAACAACTAGCGAATTTTAGAAAGGAAATGGCGCCCAAGGCGAAGCAGATGATTCTCAATGGAGTTTGAGATCATATAGTCTCACATATAGTGACAAAGAATACAACAAAATAGGTGTGGGATGCTCTCGCAGGGTTATATAAGGATCCTTTCGAGCAACGGAAGATGTTTCTGACGGAAAAGGTAAGGAATGCTAGGATGCATAAGGGTGAATGCATATACCACTTTCTCATTGGACTTCAGGATATCTAAGATGAGCTTGTAGCTGTAGGAGAGACGCCTCCAACTATAGAAATGGTGAGGTTGGCCCTTAACAGTGTCGTCGAGGATTGAGAGAATTTCATCCAAGGCATTTTGGGATGAGATATGTTTCCTGGGTGGGCCAAAATGTGGGATGATATCTCACATGAGGAGATGAGGTGAGCTCTAGTAAAGAGATCCATCAATGACAATAGCAGTAAGGGATCAAAGGGTGCGAGGGAGGAAGACAATATGGCCCTTGCATCGAAAAGGAAAGTAAAAGGGTTTAGTCAGGGACAAGGCTCGTAGGGAGAGAAGAAGAAGAAGAAGGATTTGTCCAAGATCAAGTGTTTTAAGTGTGGCGATTTTGGCCACTACAGTACTCAGTGTTCTCAAAGGAAGAAGGATAAGAAGGAGAAGCAAGGATGAAGCATCAACTCCAACATATATCAATAATATTTTCTCTAGGCTATAGGAATATTTTTCCATGTATGCAGTGAAACCTCCAAGAGAGAGGTGGGGTGATATGGAGCTTTAGTCCCAGAGTTGTGTAGAGATTTGGGCAGGGTCCATCAAGGTGAGCATCGAATGGTGTTTCCTCATGGATCATTACCCTATCTATAGGGGCCCACAATATTAAGTAGTAAGAGGATCAGTGTTAGTCGGTGCAGTCAATTCCAGAGTGACCATTGCAAACTAGTTGCAATCAGATACTATGGAGTGTAGAGGAGTGTTGATAGAAGTGTAGGAGGCATAATGCAGAATCAACAGTAACTATTGTGAAGACAATCCCCTCTGTAGACACAGGTGATCTCTCTAACCCTAGAGTGTAGTTCCCTCGGGCAGTTAGACCCTCTTCCCAATGAAAATTGCACAATCCTTCCCGTCAGACGCTCGGTTTGTTGCTTGAACATGCCTGAAAATTGATTTATCTTAAAATTGATGTTTGCTTTCCATGAGTGTATTTTATGTCCCACAGGTAAAATAGTTGTTGAGCACCTCTCCAGTAGTCATTACAATGGCACCCAAGAGAACTACCTCAAAATAAACTACTGAAAGTAGTATTGGGAAGAAGTTGAGCAAGTTTTGGTTAACTTGTGAGTATATGCAGACACTCAGTTGTTTGTAGAAAAGGGATCCAAACTGACATAGTAGCAGATTAAAGATGATTTTGCAATGGACTTCAGGGCAGATTTAGAGGATCGACAAGTTTATCTCAGCATCAGGCAGTCAGGACTATACAGGGTTGCGTGCAGATATCCAACCTTCCCGTGTGCGGATGTGATCAGTTGGGTTGTCTCACACACTAATGAGAAAACTATGGCATTGAGCAACACTAGTAGACATAAGCTTGCTACATTTATGGAAATATATTTGCAGCGAATGTACCATATTCCTGAGCTATTAAATGTCACGATCTCATTGTTTTATGCCACCCACAACTATGCGAACACAAAGGATATCATCAAGAGTTTGGTGAAGGAGACATCAAAGTTTAGACAGACACCCACCCACATGTACAAGACAAGGTCACTCAGAAAGGCCTACCAGATTTTGGTCATCCTAGCTTGCAGAATATATGGCCAACCAAGTAAAGAGACCTTTCCTGAAGCGTGGACTATCTTATTGAACCAGGTAGTGAACAAGGGGACGTCATTCAATTGGTTA
The DNA here is from genome assembly GCA_034641835.2 of Pinus albicaulis. Taxonomy (NCBI): domain Eukaryota; kingdom Viridiplantae; phylum Streptophyta; class Pinopsida; order Pinales; family Pinaceae; genus Pinus; species Pinus albicaulis. Next base: position 831,072,562 of record CM076581.1, on the reverse strand, counting down.
TACCTTTTGGCTTATCAGCTAAGAGCCCATGTAGCACGAGCCTGAGATCTTTTGAAGGGCGAGCAAGTAAGGTTATATATGTCTGCATACGTAATGGGTGCGATCTGTGCAAAAAAATCAGTTTCCTGGCATGAACTAGATGTGGACACCGATAGAAACTATCGTGCATATATATTGCAAGTTTCTTTCATATTGTAGCAATAGAGGAATTATGGAGCAACTTATTGATCACTTCATTATCCCGATTTACAGGCTTATCTTTCAGGAGGACCCACCTTGCATGTCACAAAGAATGATGGAGGTGATATCAAAGATTTCATATTGGTTCACCTTATCGGATGACACATTGATCAGAGTGTAAGACAGGCAGAAGTCCCCACATATTTTTCCAAGATATGCCACTGACAAACTTGTCATGCAAGGTGTATCTTACCATATTGCCACAGGGTTGTTAGCATCACTGCATGGGAAGAAGAAGGAACTATGGCCCACTCTTCCTTTGCATATCAAATTATATGAGATTAAGAATCTCAAATCTGCAGATATTGAATCGAAAGCCATAGTGAATTTTGAATTTGGTACAAAAGACTTCAATCTGTATGATTCGAGGGGAATTTTCACTAACCACTGTGCACAAATATACTACAACTGTGTCAGTGGGGAATATCGATGGATGGAGGAGGAACCATGGAAGAATTTTTATAACTCCTCCAGTGCCCGTGAGTTGATCAGTATAGCTGGGAATTCTCAAGTTGTCCCTAAGACGACAACAGTTCCAAAAGAAACAACATTATAAGGCAACAACCAAATACATGATAAGGGAAATAGGAAGGTTGTTGATAGTGCAAAGGAGGAACAAAGATGGAAGATGTAAGCAGATCCTATTATTCAAAAATTATATTTGGAAATAGAAGCAAATAGGAGGCAAAGGAAGCAAAGAGCATAGCAAAGAAAGAGATAAAAACAAAGCTTGGAGGAAGCAGAACTAAGAGCGCAGAAAGCTATGGGAAGAACGAGAGTTAAGAAGGAGAGAACAAGAGGAGAAGAAAAGTCAAGAAGAAGAATGAAGGCAAGGTGCCACGTCAGAAGAGACGACACCCATACAGGTTGAAAAGTAGGAACAAGATGATCCAGCAGCAGAAGGAGTAAGCAAACAGATGCAGGATTGGGAGCTTGCTCACGGGATTGAGAAATTGATTGAAGTTGCAGACATGGAGTTGGGACCAAAACCACAATATGAAGATGTGTACCTGATTCCTAATGCACAGCAAGTCATCGTTCAAACTCCACCACCTTCAACCATAGAGCTAGCCCTGAGCGAGGAAGGGAATATAGTTTCTCTTGATGATGATCTAGGGTTGGATGTGTACAATACGTCATATGATGAAGTCTAGAAGAATATTGTACATGCGCCGAGAAATAACTTCCCTGATGATCATGCATCACCTGCATTTATGAGATAAATGGTGATAGTGGCGGACACCAACAAGAATCCAAACGTTATTGTCGATGCCAACTTGGCCTTCACAGGTGTAATGAGATATAACACTCAGTGTTTGTTGGTCGAGAATAATCAGTTTGCCCAGAATCTACGGGTAGCCAGGAAAGAGAATGAACAACTATGTGTAGCATCGCAGAATGCACCTTACGCATAGGTCTACTTGGAGGAGATGAGAGCAGCGATACTTGCTTAAGTATCCACACTTGGAGACACTATGCGGGACCTTTATGAGGAGATTGTGACAGTACATAAGGCAGTTATCTGCTTACATGAATTGAAATGATAGAGAAGAGAGTTTGTCAAGATCCTTAATAATGTACAAGCTGCCATCACCGTCGTGCATGAGTGGACACTACGATACAAGGTGGCATTGCTTACACTGGTGACGAAGATGAAGCCGCAGGCGGAGTTAGAGAAAGAAAAAGTTTGGATGTTGATCCAGAAAAATAAGAAACTCGCTTAATTCATCGGAAACATTCAGGCCTCATATGTATGAATATATATTAGTTTGGATTTCATGGTGAGAACCCACCGGATCCCATTAGTTGGTACACTCACCGAGACTAAACGACAAGTCTAGAGGGATATTGATTAGAACTTGGAGCAGCTGAAGAAGATGGCCACAGGGAGGACTTGGAGTTGAATAGACAAAACATGTATACCTACGTCGGTGATCTGGTTCAAATCTGAAAAATGTTGATCCTTATTGAGAAAGAGGTTTAGACTGGTTCCAAGACATTTTACCTGGATGCTATGGAGGCATGAGTGTGCTTCCAACCTGACACTATCTCGCAATTTGGGGAGATCATCGAGCAGTACCAAGCTTGGCACAAGTATGTGACCGAGAGACACTAAGTCAAAGTTGCCCGGCTTGGGTTCACCCCAACTCCAACATCATTATGTTGTGTCTTTTTAGGTTGTCAAGTTGTCTCTACCCTATTTTGTCTTATATCGGTATGAGTGGAAAATGTAATATTATTTGTAATTATTGTAAAAGTGAAATTCCAAATGTCCTTGTTGGAATGTGAAGAGTCATATGTAATGAGTTGAAGAGTATTGAGGGGATTCCAAGAGTTGCAAAGGGAGCATGCCAATAGTCACCCCACTTTGTTATAAATATGTCCTCATAACTCTTGTAACATGCTTTTGGGAGCCGAGTTGTTGGCTAGGCTTAGGCTTAGAGAGAGCTTGGGAGTTTTGTGTGAGCCTTGAATTCTCCATAGTGTAGAGGGGGTATACTTGTTTGGAGGAGTAGGTGCTGTAGACTTCACGTTCCACTATTTGGTGGCTTGTCAAATGTTGTATGTGTGATTGGAACTATCAATTTTAATAAAACTATGAGCCGACACACTTTCTTGCATATATTGTGAATACAGTAGGACTACTCTTGTTGTATTTGTGATGTATGTTGTTTAACTTACACATATTCTTATGAACTATTTCATTTGCATTTGTATGTATCTATTTGGATGCGTGTTGATGTGTTAATTCGTTACCTTAACTTGTGGACTATTCCTCTTGTTAGTTCGTGTGATGTCTTTTCGCTCATGTGTTACTTATAGGCTGCATACTATTAAAGTATTCTAAGGGGCACCTTTGCTTTTCCCTACATGTGTTGGAACCGTCATATGTTGCACTTGACTCTTTGCATGGTCGCACACTTGTTCTCACCAAAGACACCGTGCATGTAACAACCCAAAATTAAAATTTGTAACTAATTACATCAATTTATGTAATTAAGAATCAACACATGATTATTGAATTAATTAGCATAGAATTTCGAAAAACATGAGCAAAGACAACTTACCTGCAGTGACAATATTTTTTACTTATAATTTAAGAGTTGAACACTCTTTGAATTTTTCTAACCGCAACAAATATTTTGGGGACGACTCTCCACCCAACTGTAGGCTCAACTGCACATCTTCTTTCTACTACTGGCTACCCCTAAGCCCTCAGTTAACATACTCCTGCCAGGGAATCCTTTGTCTCATAACACTTTTCTCCCAAGAGAATGGATGAATCTCATCTTCCTCAATGTCTATAAAATAGACCAAATAATGGAAGGGAACTGAATTCACACATTCCCAGTGTCAATGTGCAACTTTTATTTCTTTATTTTAGGTTTTACTTAATTTAATATTTCTCTTAATTTAACTCTTTCTTATTATACATGTCGGAGGCAATGTTATATTGCAATAGGTTGGCTATTGATTTGGCATTAATTTCTGTTTGACTCAAAAAAATTAAAATTTATCTAATGTTAAACATTATGAGTTGAAATTAATGTTTTTTTAATAATATTTTAATACATTTATCTCAAATTCTATTGGTTCAAAACTTTAACATGTTATTGCAAAACTCATAGTTCTTTGTGCCAATTCAATGATTAATGATTTCTGTGAACCGTCAATCCGTCGGCTCTGCAGTCATAATAGGTTGACGACGCATCCTCGAAATTTGAAAGAGTTATTGAATTTTCGTATGAGCGTATTCTATCTACTTGACGGTTCTATTTTTAGATCAATTTAAATTTTATTTTTCTGGCTGGTGGATATTCCAAGGAGCCAGCTGGAGGTAGGATGCAAGGTAATAAACTTCACCTGGGATGGGGCATGTGATCACCCCATCATATCAAATATAAGCGATACAGCCTACGTACAATTGATAACATGCAAATCATATCAAGATTAAATACAAACCTATACGGCAGAGTATGGAGACATGGAGGATTTTTCCAGCGATCAAATGGGTGACTTTTTTAAAGTTGAATTTAGTTTTGGGATGCCTTCCAAGAAGATGCTAAAATTAGAATTTTGGTAGCTTACCATTAAATTCTTTTACAGGTATTGGTAAAAAAACTGAGGGAGGCATCTAGTGCACAAAGAATGTTAAGGCCATGATTCAGGGCTTTGAATCCTGCCATGACGTATTTCCTCTGCCTTCCCTTCCCTTTCTTCTGAAATTGTAAATATACGCTGAGTTGCAAATGCATATGCTGATCAAATCGGTATGTGTTTGTGCAGGGTTGGGGTGTAGCCGTTTTAGTGGAGGTTCCTCATTTAAATGTAGTCTTTGCAACCAGTCCCTTGAATTTTCTGAACAAGAGGACATTGAAAGGAACCATCTTTGGAAACTATAAGCCTCGTTCCGATTTTTCAGGCCTTGTAGAATTGCATTTGGATAAAGTAAGACTTCTACCATTTTTAAGCTATGAAGATTCACGCATTTGCTTAGATTTTCAGATCGAAATGGCTCTCTTAGACCATGCGTGCTTATTTCCTTTCATGGTAGAAAGCACTACTCTTTGATCTCGATGTCATTAGTATTTCAACCTAACTTCTTTATTTTTGCAGAAGTTTTCAATCTTCCTTGTTTATTGTTTGTAGAAGCTTAAACTGGATAAATTTATTACACACGAGGTTTCATTTGCTAATATCAACGAGGCATTTGATTACATGATTAATGGCTATAGTATGAGATGCGTGGTAAACTTGACTGGTAATTAAACATTTGAGAGGAAGTCAATAGTTCACAATCCATCCACATTCTCTATGGCGCTCGTCAGGATTGTGGCCACCTCTTCCATTAACTACTGAACCTTCGCTTTGTTTAAGAACCCAATGGTTCAGGTACGTGGAGTGCTTATCTGTAAGGGCCTTGCATTTCTGAGTGAAGCTTAATGATGTAAATTGTTTTACATTACAATGCAATAGCCTTTTTTAGCACTCTAATTCTCGTGTCAGAACCTTTGTTTCAGATCATGTGATTAAAGGGAAGTAATTGTCTTTGAGGGAATCTTTCCAAGAAATCAATATATGTTATGTATTTTTGAAAATAATTATAAAATAGTATTAAATTTAAACATTCTAAGTTTATATTCAAAATGAAATGAGATTAATTGGAATGATACTTATTACATGTCTTTGAGGGAATCTTTTCAGGAAATCAATATATGTTATGTATTTTTGAAAATAATTATAAAATAATATTAAATTTACACATTCTATATTCAAAATGAAATGAGATTAATTGGAATGATACTTATTACATGTCTCATTTCCATGCTAAATAGATCTCATATATATAGTAACTATATAGAAAATTATAATAAAAGAATAAAGTATCTTATCAACAAGCACTTAACCAATTTAAACTTTTTATATAATATTAGCAATACCTATATGCAATATATGTTATGTATTTTTAGAAATAATTATATAATAATATTAAATTCACACATTCTAAATTTATATTCAAAATGAGATGAAATTAATTGGAATAATATTTATTATATGTCTCACACACACACATATATATATAGAAAATTATAATAAAAGAATAAAGTATCCGATCAACAAGCACTTAACCAATTTGGTTGGTAAAACTTGTCATAAGGGAAATCTATTTTGGGAAGTCAAACACCTTCCCACTCTCTCTCCCACAGAACAACACAAAAACATACATGCATTTCATATGTACATGCATGTCTTATTTTATCTACAAACCAAAATATCGACTAATAAATATGTTGTTCAACTACATCATGCTTACCCAAGAAGTTGGGATTAACTATAACAATAATTTATCTAATATTAAACATTATAAATCAAAATTCATGATTTTGTAATAATATTTTAGTATGTTTATCTTAAATTCTATTGGTTCATATTTTTAACATGTTATTGCAAAATGCATGGTTCTTCATGCCGGTTCGATTTTTTGTGGTACATTTTTCACTCTTCCCCTAAACGAAAACAAATTGTGCACACATTTACATATTTTGATGAAATTTGGCTATCATAGCATATTTTGATGTGGTCTCATGGCTCAAACTTCTATTGTGGCTATTTATTATTCTTAACAAACTATCATACCCATTATTAAAGAATAATAAATAATAAATGTATTTTTTTGCCTAAATACAATTATGTGCAATTGTTGAGATATACACAATTGTAACTTTTTATTGCTTTTTATTTAAAATTAACTATATTTAAACTAACCGGCAGGTAATAGCTACCATGTAGCCCTTGTTTTATTCCATTTTAATTTTTGTGAACTTTACTTATTTTTACTATTATTATAGTTTTCTTAGTCCAACTCTTTTTTATTTTATTCCTTTTTACTTTTGTTAACTTCACTACTTTTACTATTTTTATAGTTTACTTTTATATATTTTTATTTAGAACTTCAGTTTATTATTTACTATTTTATTTAAAACTCCAGTTTATTATTTACTATTTTATTTATTTATTATTATTATTTTCTTTATTATTTATTATGTATTTTACCAGTATTGACTTATTATTTATTTACTATTTATTTAATAATATTATATTAGATTATATTATTTATTATTTTTATTATCATTAGGGGACATTACATACTCTCCCTCTTTCAGGAACTTCATCCCGAAGTTAAATTGAATAATTTAACATTTTATTTATTTAGTTATGTATTACTTCACATTTGCCCAACACCCTTTGTTGAACTAGTATAACCAGTAGGCATCGAAAGTTTCCACAATACCCAAGAATTCTCAAGGAATCTTTGTCATTTTTCCCACTTTCGTAACTAGAAATAAGCCTCATTGGTCTGTACCATAGCCCAAGGCTGGCCCCAAGGTTCGCACCCAACTCAGACCTCATTTGCCCCAAGGCAGGCACCCGGCTCAATATTCCAGGCATCTCAAAAGGCTGGCCCACTCCCTCCACACTCACTAAGGTGCACAGCCCTAGGCATCAAATTCCTACACCCCCACTAGACTTCGGCATCCCAATCCAATATCAGGCACTCAGCCTCCTCAAGATGGTCCCATAGCCCCTCAATAGCTATCCATCAAGAGTTATACAAGACAAATGAACCATTGGCATATGTAGTGTTGATTGAGTATGTCCCCAACCCATATGGTGTTACATATTCTCCCTCATAGATATGGGATCTGACGAGATCATCAAATAAACCGGCCCTCTCGGGCCATTTGTGGATTTCATGCCAATCACCACATCTCAACATGCATCCAATGCATTAGTTATGATCACAATATCATAGAAAATAATTCACATGCCAACTCTTGCATTTTATCATGATAATATAACATCATTGTTAATAACCACATTCTAAATAGTAAAGAAATGCATGCTCATGCATGTCACAAAATCTGTATCATTCCACATGCTTCACATCATGAAATACCATCATAAGTTATAATATCAATATATATGAATCGTGACATCACATACTAAAAGAATAAAATGCCAATATACCTCATATCATAACATCATGATCCCTATGCATATCTTATCCATCATTAGCATACAACATTATTATCATAACAAATAAACAAATAAGCACCACATATGCATCATCCACCTCTCATCGGAACTATATCCATTTACCACATACTATCAAATCATGAAACATCATTAATATGAGAATCATCTCAGTACTTATCAAATATAGAACTAAAATACACTATAAGCATTCTTATCATGAATTGATTTCATTTACTTATATAAACAATGCATACTAACTATGAATTAAGATTATTCAACATCCCTCTAGGATTTATGTTATATACATATTGTGCTTATCCAAATGACACATTTACACAAGGTTATCCTTATTAAGTCTTATGTTATGCTTAATCTGCCCTCATAAGGGCTCGTTGTCCCCTAGTGATTCATCCATTACTCGCATAATTGTCATTGTTCATCTTAAAATATTTTCTTATCTCATTAAGTTCCCACTTGATTTCTTTAATTGTAAATTCACCCATCTTCAAGTTGGACTAGGGATTCTTCCACCTTAATTTTCACTCAATAAATATTTAGTTTAGAATATGAAATTATTGTGGCCACTACCACCATTATCATCCATGAATGATTTGGTGTGCTCAATGTGTTTGGCACTAACTTCTTTCAATACTAACAACACACACTAGAAATTTGTTCAAGTACACCTTTTATTAGTTGATTCTCACTTCTTCTGCCAATTTATGTGCAATCATTTTCAAGTCTCATTATAGAATTTCCAATAGTATTTATTCTCATTTTTTTCTCATTAGTTTACATAGTGTCTTTCTTTTTCCAATAGTAAAACAATAATTATTCTTGAAATACTTTCCTAGTTTATCGCAAGTGCTCAAAACTTCCTAACTTGACATTTCTAAATTTATAGGTCATCACTTTGACCCTTACCAATCATGTTGATCAATCCACTCATCATATTTTTAAGATAATTTTCTTCTCGATTGAATCACTCTTTCACTTCCTCATATTGAATATTCATAGATATACTTTATTTTTCCCTAGTCTCAATTCTAATATTCCATGTCTACTAGCTTCAACAATGGAAACTTCTTCACTTGGTTCAATTTTAAAACAAATTATCAAATTGTTACTACTTCCCAACTAAGAATGTTGTTCATATTCATCATCATCCTATAGGAATTCATGGGTTAATTACTTCCTTAACCCAACATCACCGTACCTTTTTTTTTTTGCAGTTTCCTTGAGATGACTTTTATCAATATCATGATAAGTTAACTTCATCCATGGATTGGAAATATTTTCTCCTTAGTAGGAATCATCCTCATTTAGACTTCACAATTATCCTTATCATGTTTTTATATGAAATATTTTTGTAATTGCATGTCCATTTTTCACCACGTGACACAAAATTCTATTATTCTCCCAAATAGGCTAGTTTCTCATGTTGATTACTTACACTCATTTGTGAAACTTCTACCCACTCATTTTTAGTGTTTATATTTTACTCTTTTCATTCATCTCCCCATTCTACATTGGTCATAGTATCAAAGGTTACCATTTTTTAGCTTCATTGCAAAACTTACAAGTTCCTACTTTGCCTTTATTCCATAGGGTAACTTTATTAAATCTACATTGCTAAATCTACTCTATGCATTTTGCAAACCAAGGCAGATCATTAACACCCCACTGCTAGGACTCCTAATCCAAATAGTGTGAGGTCTAGTTTGGACTTCATATAGGGGAGACCCGCTAAATGTTGGCAGGTCCAACACCGTCAAAAAAATGAATAAGGTGAATTCAAATATATTATAGGAAGTTGAAAGCAAAAAAAGTGTGGGAAGTGTATACCAACCTGTCAAAGCTATGGACACTTGTTGGCAATGGAGAAATGCATACATTGTGAAAATTACAAGTCGTAGATCTGGAATCCTACTGCAACAAACTGAATTACTTCACCTACTTGTAAATTAGATTAACAAGTTATTTGCAGATTTCTTCTGTAAAGATTGAAGTAATTACTGCTACAACCTTCACCTAATTAATTTAGATGCGGAAGCAAGAAACCGAGAAAAATAAAAACATCGCACAAGACACCATTACTTTTGGTCAAATGTCCCCGGAAAAACCCAATGCGGGAAAACCGGTGCAACGGATCTGAGGGTTTTATTATTAAGCAGTAGTAAATCCTGAATACATCTATGAATGTCACTCCGGACAATTCAGTTACAGGGAATATCATTGACAGAAATATTAGTGAGGCTACCTCACACTATCACTGGAAAACCCAACTGATCCAACCACTGAATGAGATGTCTTTGATAGGCTCTGCGCTGCCTTTTCACAGTCCCAACATCAACCCTTCTAGGCACTATGTCACTTAGCTTGTGTGTCAATCTTCTCCTTAGAAATTTCTATCTCTGCCTCCCGGTATCACACCACGACTCTCGGTTTTTGAAATCAATTCTTCAGCAAACCCTTCGGATTTCCTCTTGCCCTCTACGTAGCCCTGCGTGGCTCTGCATCAGCCTCTCTGGCTTTTTGATGGAGCTACTGGATCTCTCTCTTCCCTCCTATGTTGATGATTCTCTAGTTGAGAAAGATTTCTCTCCAGATACAGTCTCTTTCCCTCTTTGCAAAAGATATCTAGATCGAAGTTTCTCCCTGAGCACTACTCACTAAACAAATCGATCACTTGATCCTCTCGATGTATTTTTCCAAATGACCCTCAAGTATTCTTTATATCCTCCTCGTTGAGAATTCGACGACCGAGATTAGATCTCCAATCAACGGCTAAGATTACATTTTGATTTGATCTGCTTTTTCTAGAAGAATCACCCACAATTTAGATTAATACCCATTAATTATTTTAATTTCCTGAGTTTAGACTTAAGGTCTCATTAAAAATCATTAATTTATCAAATAAAATTGTCTCCGGGTGGAATTTCCCAAAACAATTTCTGGTTTATGTGGAATACATGTGTCTAAGCCTCTCCACAAATTTTGAGACTTAGAGCACATCCGATGCTACCAAAAATAAAGATGTGCTTATACTCCCAAGATGTGCTTCCTATTCCCATAATATTTCCTATCCTGGCTGCTTTTTGAATCCCGCCTGTCCAGTTCATCTCATCCCTGAGAAAATTCCTTGCTATAATTTATGTTCTCTCTTTTTCTCCAAAGTCCTTCAAACCTTTGATTATGATGATATTTTTCGCTTTTTCTTCTCTGTCCCTTTCCTCTCTCATTTGTCTCTTGATTTGTTTTTCTATAATTTCCTTTTGTTCACTTGTCATTTATTTTACCACATGGGCCCAGGATTTTGCCTCTTTTATTTGCTCCATTAGCTTGTTTTCTCTTATTTCCATGTCTACCATTACTGACTATAACTTTTCCATTTGAATTGTGCTAGCCGCTCCCGTTGGCTCTAAATGATTTTTTATTTTTTTTGCTGATCCATTTCTTGCTTTAGGTTTATTAGCTCTTGCTGCCAATTCTCCATTTTGTTTTGTAGGCTTCTTATCTGTTCTTTTAACAACTTGTTCTCTCTTTCAATCCTCCCTCTAGATTTTGTGATTTCCTTTATCTAGTTGTCTTCTTGCTGTAACTTTGCCTTTAAACTTTCCATCTTTTTTTTCAGAGTAAGCTCATTTACATATAGTTCTAGAGACCATACTAAAGGTGAGCTTGTGGGATTGTATAAGTCTTTGTTGATTTTATGTCCATCCTTACTCTTCCCTTTGATTAATGCAAAGGTTTCAATTCTGATTCGCTTTGTCTTGTATGTTTCCTAGGAAGACAAGGCCTCTTTCTTTTTTCCTTTGTTACCTCCTTGTTCTATCTATTTCACTATTGAATGGTCCCTTGTAGTTGTTGCCACATAGTTTTTTTTTGTTAATTTTGGTAATATCATAATGATTCTTTTTTCCTTCAATTGTTTCCTTTTCCTAGCTTGCGTGCACTTTAATATCCCTAAGTGTTGCTTCTCATTTACGGAAATCCACTTATCTCTTGAGTTGTTTATGTTAGCCTGTTGAAAATATGGTAAAAGTGGGTTCCATTCTAAGTCATGATATGTCTCTATAGGCCTTTTCACTGTCTCACTACAGTTTGGAGTCCATTTTACTAATCCAAGACTGTGAGGGCCTATGTTTTCCACTGAAATTTGGTTTTTACTAGCAACAAAACTAGAATATCCTATTTTAATTCTACCTTGACCTAGTTTTGGCATGGGCATGGATTTAAATGGAATTTTGATGTTGTCTACTCCCTCTACTTGCAGTTAAAAATTAATTCCTCAACCCCAACGTGCAGTGAAAGTTAAAATTTCTATTTCAAAAAGGACATAGAGGAAAATGGGGCAAACATGTTCCCACATTTCTGTGCATTGGTCCCACAAAAACATTATCAGTCTGAGAAAACATAAACCCTTACTTGTGGATTTAGATCCCTAACCCCATAGAAAACTAGGCCAATCTTACTTTGTGAACGAATGATTGAATGAATGAAGGGATTTTAATGATGTCCACGAGACCAAGTAGTTTAAGGGACTGAGGACTCCATCCCATCACAACTTCAAACTTTTCTCTAAGTCTATTCTCTTGTCTTGAATCTTGACCAAGAAGTTCACAGTTTTGATAAGTCTCTCTTTCTCTAAAAACTTATTCAAACAATCCACCTTCGAAATGCTTTTAAACTGATTATGAACATACTCATAAGCTGGAGAATCCATAATGTAGTGCCATTATGTTTCAACCTATCCTTTCTTAAAAAATATGTAGATTCTTTCTTCCCACTCTTTTTTTGGAGTTTTCCATCTACCTGTTTCACATCTGAGATGACAAGACACAATCCTCAACTATGTTATTAATAATCTATTCTTTCCCGTGATTTTTGCACCCAATTATATCTTCTCATCATGAGATCATGTCGGGTTGAAATATTTGACATAAAGAGATATTTTTCGACCAATCTGTTTTTCCCACATGGTGGCCCTGAATTTTTCAAGCACCCATTTTTCAACTTCCTCTTTAGAATTATGAAAATACTACCACTTAATTCCCCACTTACCCAACCACTTGTCATTTTGTTTCCCCCAAGTTTTCTTCCTCCTCATTAACTCATTTGCGACAATGATTTTAAGCCAGCGATGCTCATCCATGCCTTCAACCTTTTTTAAGCAAATTAATAAGCGAAAAACCACCTCAGCCTCCATCGGAAATAAAACAACCTCAATTAACAAGATCTCATAAGGAACTATTGATTTGACTTTGAAATTCTTATTGATTAGGTGCTTTTGAATTCTCTCTAATTGCCCCCACTTGTGGTCTAACATACTACTCCCCCAAACTTCACATCCATAGAGTACAACCAATGTAATCGACAACCCAAAAAGAGTTTTCTTAGTCTTCCAATCCCATAATTTTGCTTTCCTGCATGTGTTATGTTGAAGGTAAAAGGCTCTCCATGTCCCCCTTGAATCCTTTTAGCTCTACATGTCTCCCAATTGATCCCGTTGTGAAAAATAATTCCTAGATACCTGTATTCTTTCACAATTTCGAAGGGTTTACCCTCAAAAATAAAATTAACCTGCTCCTTTTTCCTCTTCGAGGAGAAGTTCACGATCTTGGTTTTTCTAACGTTTACTTGCATCCCAACCTCTTCACAAAAGAGCTCTAAGGCCTTCAAATTATCTCTCAGACCATGAGCCGATTTTGCAATTAGGATAAGGTCATCTACATGCAAGAGAAGTCTCACCGCATAAATTGCTAACTGAATACCCTCCCCACTGTTACTATTTAATCATTCTTGCATATTATCAATATATAAGCCAAATAATGTGGGGGAAAGAGGGAACCCCTACTTGACCCCAATGTCACTACCAAAGCGTTCAAAAAATCCTTATTTACTTCTAATTTTAGCTCTAAATTTCTCGTAGAGCTTATGAACAACTGCCTTATATTCGCTTGGAATTCTGATCTCTTCCATCCTTCTCCAAAGCTCGTCTCTAGTAACCGTGTCGAAATCTTTCTTGAAATCAACAAAGCAACAAAAGGCTTCCTCACCCTGTATGTCCCATACTTTTTCTATGAAATTCCTAAGAGTGATACAATGATCAATGGTAGAATTTCATGGCCTAAAACCAACTTGCCCTTTTTCTCTTTTAACTTCTTTTTCTGCCCAACTGCTAATTCTACGCTCCACCATGCTTCCAAATAACTTTCTAAAAAGAGGATTAACCATAATAGTGTGGTAAATGGAGGAAATATTAATGTCTACACTTTTGTACAAGGGGATAGCAACACTAGTTGTCCATTCAGTTGGAAAACTGATTTGTGTGACGTTATTGAAGATATTTTTAATAGTTGAAGCCAAGGTTTCAACCCCGCACTTTAAAAATTCTGCTTGCAATCCATCAATGTCTTGAGCTTTTCCATTTGCAAACTTTTTTATACCATGCTTGACATATTATAATGAAATAACTCAACTGAAGTGTTGATTATGGGAGGGCTACTTCTCTCTTGTTCTCTCTCGTAAAGAAGCTTCACATACTCTAACCATTGAGTAGCCGATATATTATTATCCACTTGATTTTTCTTTTGCTGTAATTCCCTCCAAAATATTTTGGGATTATGTTTACCAAGGAAATGAATTCATTCATTCTTGAAGTCACATACTTTTATTTTTTTGTTTTTATCATATTTTTGTACTTTTTCATGCCTTCAATGTTTACCTCCTTCTCTTTAAGTGATCTTTTTATAGCCTTACACTCCTCATCAAACTAGGGATTGGTTAGAAAAGTGTTTGAAATTCTCTTCATTGGTCAAGATCTTTTGCACACCTTTAAGGCTTTGTGGATTAAAGAGATAACCATACTGTTGCCAATGTTCTCTATTATTGAACTCTATTATTGAATTGTCCTCTTCGCTTTCTAAGTTGACTTTTTCCACCTAAAATTGAAATTCCAAAGCAGCAACAAAAAGTTCTTGATTTTCCTGATTCATAATGAATTTACCATTTGCATGAACTTTCTTTTGTCTATGTTGTTTTTGCTCCACCTACATCCCACTTGTGTGCATACCCAACTTAATACAGAGAGGCATATGATCTGATTTCAACTTAATAGGACAAGCTCCAATATTGAACTCTGAAAAATGAGAAATAAAGCTCTGGGAGAAAATCACATAATCCACCACACTTTGACCATTGTAAGTTTTACATGTAATGTCACCAGATCTAGGCCAAGTTTTCATGCCATTGCAAATGACCATGTCATAAAGGCTTCATGAGCCTAACAATTCAACACCAAAGTGTGAAACACTCCATTTTCCATCTTGAGAAGACCTTTCCCACGCTCATCCTCACTCTCATTTAGCCA
This sequence comes from Pinus albicaulis, assembly GCA_034641835.2. Lineage (NCBI taxonomy): Eukaryota > Viridiplantae > Streptophyta > Pinopsida > Pinales > Pinaceae > Pinus > Pinus albicaulis. Next base: position 831,057,411 of record CM076581.1, on the reverse strand, counting down.
AAGAGGATTGTTGTCCTTATTCTCATCACTACCTAACTGCATACACTAATTGTTTGTTGTCATTGCATTAAAGTCACTGACCAAAACATTATCTCCCAAAGTCTTGAAGTTAGGAATGTATTTTTTTAGAGCAGCATAAGAGTCTTCACTATCTAAGTTTTCTTTCTTGTAGAACTTCAAATTTTTTGGAGCAAAGTAACAACCAACCATCCTGATTGTTGCATTGTTGTATGTTATATTAAGCCATATAAATTGCATATTTGGGTCCTATTTTTCCACTTTTACAATTCCACTCCAACTTTCTCTTATTAGAACTGTGATCCCTCCATGCCCTTTACATGTTCCAATCTCTTTATTCCATATTGAAATTTTATTGTATCCCTTGAATTTTGGAACCTTGCAGCGTTCGTGCTCATTAGTTTCCATAAGAAAAATGATGTCTTTCCCTTCTGCTATGGGCCCCAAACCTAGTCCTCTCCTCCATGGATAATCTCTACAATTCCAACTTACCATGTTTAAATACTCCTAGGGGCCCCAAATCCCCATTTCTGATTTGTTAAATGCTCGTTGATTTGAGCTTTCACATTTTTTAGCCATGCATGTTTTCTTTCCTCCCTTGTTGATTTCACTTTCTCCCATTCATTCATTCGCTCTTCTTGTTGTTCAAATGTCAAGTCATCATCCAGGTAAAAATGAGTACCTCTAAGCATCCCCCTATTTTTTAGAATAACTATCTTCTCATCTATACTTCTCAAAATAACTCTTACATGTCTGCAACTTCCATTTTTTGTTTTCCTGCCAATACTGTTTGCATGTTGAATATAGCCTGCCCATTGTATCTCGGAGGAAAATGTTTGGGAACTTCACTTGCAGCACATACAATGGGGCAAGTGTTGTTGAATTTGTGATTTGTTCACAAATCTTGATAGAAAAGATAGATGAAGTTAAGATTTGAGAGCATATTTGGGAATTAAAATCAGATCATAACCCAATTTATATAAATTTATCATGTTTAGAAGAAAGACATCATAGGAGGAAAACCTAATTCTCTTGGCAATCACTATCAAGGGGAAAAATTATTCTAACACAAGAAAATTGTACTATCTTCAAGACAATACTAGAGGGATTAATTCAGAAGGAGAAAACTGTTTTCTAAAACTTCAACAATCATGAGTTAACAAATATAATTAAAAGTGCACTTGAGAAGTGCAAAAGAGAAAAAATAAGGAAATCATAATCAAATTGTTTTCATGTAAATGATTGGTTTGATGAGGAATGCAAACTGGCAAGGAGAACCTTGAAAAAGACAGGCAAGGAGAAGATGAATTTAAATTTATATAAACAGATACTAAAAAGGAAAAAAGATGAGTTCATGCAAACAAGGCGAGAAGATTTAATATATCTAGGCAAGAATAACCCAATTTTTTTTTGGCAGGAACTTCAACCAAGGAAGAAAAAAATCGAAAATAATATTACAACCAATTAATGGTTTGAAAATGCAAGACCTATGAGAAAGAATCAAAGGTTGAGCCTCCCTCAAGGATCAACACAACCACAAAGCTCTTCACGTTACAAGAGGTGGAGATTGGAATTAAAAAACTGAACATAGGAAAGGCAAAGGACTTGATTGAACTTCAAGTAGAGTATCTAAAATGGGGAATGAACACTCTTGCACCGCGCATCATGGAAATATTCAATAACATCGTTCAACAAGGATTCTCAAGAGACTGAACAACTAGCCTAGAAATACCCCTTTTTAAAAGTGGATACATTAATAATCCTTCCAATTATAGAACCATTATGATCAATCCTTTGTTTACAAAGATTTTCAACAACATGGTAGAAAATAGAATCAATAAGTGGGCATAAGTAAAAGAAAAGAGGGCAAAAGGACAAGCGGGTTTTAGGCCGAAGCATTCTACAGTGGATATGGTATCACGTTGAGACACATTATTGAAAAGGTTTTGGGGGACAAAGAAGAAGTATTGTGCTTCTTTGTTGACTTCAAAAAGGCAATTTAAATAGTCCCCGGAGATAAGTTGTGGCGTAGAATGGAAGAAGTTGAAATTCATTTGCATTATAGAGTCGTTGTCCATAGAAATTATAAAGAGGTGAAAGTCAAAATTAGAACCTCAGTGGGTATTTCATAAAGCTTTAGAAGTGACATTGGAATCAAGCAAGGTTGCCATCTATCCCCTGCTCATTTTGGTTTATATATTGATAAACTGGAAGAGTGGATAAATTTGAAAGGTGGAGATGGTGTTCGGTTGGGAGAGTTTGTGATAAATCTTATTTTATATGCTGATGATCTTGTATTGATTTCTAAATCGACCCATGGATTTCAGATGCACCTATATGTCCTTGAGCATTTTTGTAGAGCAGTGGGGATGCAAGTCAATACTAGTAAGACCAAAATAATGATTTTCTCTAATAAAAGGAAGCGGATTCAACATACATTCTTCTTTGAAGGAAACATTCTTGGAGAAGTAAATGAGTAAAAGTACCTCGGCATTTATTTCAACAACAAACTTAATTGGGAGGACTGCAGAAAGAAGAGAAATTTAGGAGGGTGGAAAGCATTATATGCTCTTCAAAACAAATGTAGAGAGACAGAGTTATGGGATTGGAAAATGATTAAAGTGGTTTTTGGACTCCTAGTTTGTTCAGTGATGCTATATGGGTGTAAATTGTGGGCTAGCATCACCCCAATCTCAAAATGGAAACAAATTGAGAAAATCAAAAAATGCTTGATCATGAGCAAGTTCCAAATAAAAATTTCGGTACCTTGTGAGATAATGTTAAGTGAAACATGAGCAACTCCCATCGAAGCAATTGCTATGGTGTTGCTGATAAGATATCTAAAAATAATTGAGAAAATGAGAGCAGGAAGATGGCCGAATGTTATATTCAAGGAAGGCATGAGTGAAGGAAAGAAAACATGGATGAGACAAAACTACGCGTGGTTGCAAAAATGGAATATCTACCTCAATGTGTATCCCGCAAATAGCAAGTAGCTAAAGAATTATGTTATGGAGAAGTTTCGTAAATGGGTAAGGGTAAAAGAGTTGGGTAGAAAGAAGAAGTACTACATTGAAGAATTCAACCCTACGTGTGATCTCCAACAAAAAGAGTTCATTGGAGCTAACATTTCGTAGAGGGAAAAGGTTCTTATTGCTAAATTAAGAACCAACTCACATCAACTTCGGTGTGAAACAGAATGGTGCAAAAGGCCTAAAGAAGTTTGGGAAGAATGGGTGTGTACATTTTGCTCGTATGGGACAGTGGAATCAGAAAAAAATTTCATTTTGGAATGCGATGCGTCCAAAGACATCAAAGAAAGTTACGAGAATATGTTAGCATCGGTTTCTTGGCATTGTATTTTCAGTGAGGGGATGGTTGGAAGGTTGGGCCAACTCATCATCAATTTGAATAAGAAAATGATCAAATTGAAAAAGGCGAAAAATAGAGAACTGATGGTCTCATAAACTATTTTTAGTCTCGTGGATATTAAAATATCATTTCATTCCATCAATTTCACAACTCAATTGTTTTTAGATAATTAATCCATTCACAACTTAATTGTTTTTAGATAATTAATACATTTGAGCTAGAGTTATCAAATTCTAGTCATACGTTGTTCACTTTTTAGGAGTTGGTGGTAATGAAAGGTCCTCTATCTTGGATGGCTTGTTAAAGGACTCCATGAAAGATAGAAAGATTTAGGATCGAAAGGAACAAAATCTACTTGCTTGGAAATCAATACCAACTTTGTTTGTTCTAGTGGCGTGGTGTATACATGCCCAGAGGAAAAGGAAAAGGAAAAGTCTTTGATGATTCTGCCTTGTACAGTCCCACATCCACACCTCTCACTTGGTCATTTGGTCTCTATGTGACATAATTGTTAAGTTGAAAAAAAGAGGTTGGAGGTTTTAGAAGCTAAAGAGAAGGAAATGGAGTATACAATTCATGTAAAAATAGTTGAGAACCAGGCTTCAGCAGAAAGCAATAAAATTTTGAAGGAGCAAGTGGCATTGCTATAGGAAGCTCTCCTGATAGGGAAGACAAAATTGCAACGGATGAAGGCAGATGTGAAAAACATGAAGAAATTTGTTGTGGAGAGTACATAGGTGGTGAATGCGAAATCATCCCAGGATAGAGGGAAAACGATTTCCCAAATAGAAAACCATGAAGAGACAATAAGAGAAGAAAGGAAAGAAGGCTCCACAAAAGTTTCCAAAACTTGGGATGAAGTTATTAGCATTTCTGCTAATAGGGAAGGAGAGGAAAACTTTCGGGTCGGAAACATGCAAGATAGAGATGTGAAATTTTCTAAACAGAAATCCTACTGCAGTATCTTGATTTACTTTTCCTACTTGATTTAAATTACAAGTTATTTTTTCTGAATTATTCAGTAAAATCAACAAAGTAAACACAAATTCATCCTACACATTTATGAATCATTTACTGAACATTACGCACATATGAAAAAGTGACACAGATTTTTCAGACAAATGTCCCCAGAAAAACCCAATGCGAGAAAACCAGTTCAACTATCTCTAGAGGGTTTTATTATTATTTAGAATCTGAATACAACAATATCTGGGTACCAAAATGGTTCGCCCTATAGAGAATTTACACTGTAGTAGTACCTCTTTCACTCGGAGACAAAAAATATGGCTGATTCACACCCTCAAAGGATATTTACAGAACTCGAGCCCTTTCTAGCCCACCAGAAACCCCAGTGCTGTCCCTCAGCCCTCTGTGTCAACCTTTATGGCCTACGTCAGCCTCTGTGTTGCCCTGGATGGGCCTGCGTCATCCTCTCTCGGCTTACGTTGTGCCTACGCTACCCTTAATGGGCTTGCGTCACCCATGAAGGGTTTTCACTGCCTCTGCGCTGCATTCTACGTGGCTCTGGTTGAACCACGTATCTCTGGCTGGCCTTTGCGCTTCCTGGTACTCTACCTCTCTATCACTGTTGTATTCTTGGCCTCGGATCAGATCATCTCTTACCAGTCTCTGCCCCTCACTGCACTGCAAACTCGCTTCGAAATTCTTAGCAAACCTTGCCCTATAATTTCGACTTAGCTTCACTGCTCTGCCATTGTGTGTATTTTCCAACTAACCCCAAGCCTTTCTCTTATACTTTTCTCATTAGCAAACCCATGACCATGATCTAATCTCTAATCAACAGCTAAGATTAGAAGTTGCTCGATCCACGTCACTTAGAAAATTGTCATCACGTGTTTAATTTAATTCACATTAATCTTTTAATTTTCTTGAGTTAGACTTAGGGTCCTTAATTAAATAGATTAACTATTTGAATAACTATCAAACCAGATGGAATTTCTCCAAACGATTTCTGGGCCTTGGAGATCTCGTGTACTCCAACTCATCCATAAAATTTCACAGCTAGAGCACATCTGATGCAACCCAAAATCTCAACACTCCCTCTTAGCGAGGAATGTGCTTTAACAATACTTAAGCATTGCCCTGATCTCTTGCATCAGTCCCCGCACTGATGCTTGGCCTACTTCCCTCCATCATTGCATTGTTTCCACTCTCTGTACTGTTGCCCATGACTCTGCCACAGTCACTGCCACATCTGTACTGCATCTCCCTCTCAAATTGCTGCATCATGTTGCCCATAACACTGCCACTGCTAAATGCTGCACTGCAACTCAGTTGACGAGAAGTAAGACCTTGAAGGACTCCTTCCCAATTACTGACAAACAAGTCAGTCAGGTCTGCATCTCATCACTGAAGCTCCCTTGGCTGTTGCATTGCGCTGTCCTCTTGAAGCCACTGCACTGCTACAGCTCTACACTGCGTAAGCACTGCCTCCTCTACGTTGCTAAAATCCCATCAGCCCCTCTACGTTGTTGTTGCCTCTGCATGATGCTACTACCTCTACAACGTCCCAACTCTACCCTCTGCTTCACTATGATCTCCTGCACCCACTGCTCCACTTGCCTCGCTACTGTCTTAAGGCTCCCATAGATCGTATGTGTTGCAAGAGTTGGACACCTCAAAGATCCTACCTATTCCATCTGTAGCTTCTCTAAAGATCAATGTCGCCCCACTTTCGTGGCTCATGAGCACTCATGGCTGCATCATCATCAAAGCCATCGTTTTCTTTAACTGTCGCAACCTTGGAATCAACTTCATTGTCCTTCTTTCTTAGAGGACAAGTGGTGGCGAAGTGTCCAAGTTCACCACACCTGAAGCATCACATCTTGGATAGATCCCTCTTCTCCTTCCCTTGCTTCTTCTTGGATGCAAGGGCTGCATATTCCTCTTCCTCCTTCTTCACTTTGCTGGATCCGGTGTTGTTTTATCTCTTGGTCATCCAACGGATTTCCTCTTGTCGGAGGATAGCCCACATGTCATCCTAGCTTGGAAGGTCATGTCTACCCAAGATGCTTTGGACAAACGTTTCCCATTCATCTGAGACTACATTTAGAGCAGTCCTCACCATGACATCATCCTCCACTTTAACGCCCATGGCAATCAGATGATTCCAAATCTTCTGTAACATGAAGAGGAAAGGATTGATTTCCTCCCCCTTATTCATCATAAACAACCTCATCTGGTTCTCCAAAAGCATCTTCTTATGGACGAATTTTCCTTGATACATTGTGGTCAAAGCTGTCCACATAACATTAGTCGTCTTCTTCTCGGTAATGTGTGGGACCACATGATCCTTAACCCCGTCCATGATAAAGCGCTTAGCATGCGCCTCCGCTTCATTATGCTTCACGAGAAGAGCAACTTCGGTTGGTGTAGCCAAGAAGTTCTCTGCATGTTCCCTAAGTCTGTATGCCTCCAGGACCATTAGGATTATGGCCTTCCAGATAGCAAACTTGGACAAGCCATCCAACCTATCTTAATCATGCAGTCCGTATGATGCCATCTAGCTCAAAACAATCTGTCGAAACAGATGCTCCTCTCCCTGTTGTTATTGCTACTCTCAACAAAAGCCTAGATCTAGGTTCCTTGGAGAGAAGGCACCCTCTATAGTAACTGCTCCCTTTGACAACTGATTTCCCTCCTCAAAAATCTGCAAAATCCCTTGAATCAGCCCTCTTCGATCACCCTCCTAATCGATCCTTAGATTTCTTTGGAAAAAATCTGTTGAGCAGTTCTTCTCCTCCCACTCTTTGTCAACTTAGCTAGGCACTATTCTGTACAAATAGAACTTGTGCAACACCAACAACTTATGAAGACCGGAAGCAACACTTCCAACCCCGAAAAACTGCACAGAGTCACTGCAAATTGGACTGCATCACTATCTAGGGTCTGCTTCAGCCATTGCATCACCTCAGTGTGCCTTTGACCAACACTGCATCACCCTTATTAGTGCTACGTCAACCTCTGCGTCACCCTCGTGGTGTTGCGTCATCCTCTGCATGAGCAGACTAGCTCTGCGTCCCTCTCAGTTGGGTCTGTGTCCCTCTTGATACCGTGCTACCATCTCTAGTCTATGTTGCTTTAGCTGCCCTTGCTGCATCAAAAACTCTTCAGCTGCTTTGCTGGCGATTTGACTCGATTTGCAACGCTCTGATACCATGTGAAAATTTCTAAACAGAAATCCTAGTACAGTGTCTTGATTTACTTTTCCTACTTGATTTAAATTACAAGTTAATATTTTTGAATTATTCAGTAAAATAAGCAATGTAAACACAACTGCAGCCTACACATTTACAGATCATTTACTGAACATTACGTACACATGACAAAGTGAGACACAAATTTTTCAGACATGTCCCTGGAAAAACCCAATGCGGGAAAACCAGTGCAACTAGCTCTAGAGGGTTTTATTATTATGCAGAATCTGAATACAACAATATCTGGGCACCAAAATGGTTCACCCTACAGAGAATTTACATCGCAGTAGTACCTCTTTCACTCGGAGACTAGAAAATATGGCTGATTCACACCCTCAAATGGAATTTACAGAACTCAAGCCCTTTCTGGCCCACCGAAAACCCCAATGTTGTCCCTCATCCCTTTGTGTCAACCTTTCTAGCCCGCGTCAGCTTCTACACTGCCTTGAATGGTCCTGCGTTAGCCTCTTTGGGCTTATGTTGCCCCTGCGCTTCCTTGACTGGGCATGCGTCACCCCTGAAGGGTTTCTGTTGCCTCTGCGCTGCCTTCTGCGTGGCTCTGGTTGAATTGTGTATCTCTGGCTAGCCTCTGCGCTGCCTAGTACATTGCCTCTTTGTCGGTGTTGTATTCTTGGCCTTGGATCAGATCATCCCTTGCCAATCTCTTCCCCTCACTGCACTACAAACTCGCTTCGAAATTATTAGCAAACCCTGCCCTAGAATTTCGACTTAGCTTTAGTGCTCTGCCAATGTGTGTATTCTCCAACTGTCTCCAAGCCCTTCTCTTATACTTTTCTCGTTGGAAAAACCAATGGCCGTGATCTAATCTCTAATCAACGGCTAAGATTAGAAGTTGCTTGATGCACGTCACTTAGAACATTCTCATCACATGTTTAATTTAATTCACTTCAATCTTTTAATTTTCCTAAGTTAGACTTAGGGTCCTTAATTAAAAAGATTAATTATTTGAATAACTATTAAACCAAACGAAATTTCTCCAAACACTTTTTGGGTCTTGGAGATCTCATGTACTCCAACTCCTCCACAAAATTTCGGAGCTAGAGCACACCTGATGCTACCCCAAAATCTCAACAAGAGAAAACAATGATATATAAGATAGAGCAACAAACATAATTATTAAAGGGGTGAAATACTATGGGAAAAATGAATCTACTTTTGACCTTGCAAGGGACTTCTTGAAAGACAAGCTACTATGGAAACGAAAAATATGCCAAGCATGGAGGGTAGGAAAGTTTAACGGTGAGAGAGCTAGGCCCATAAGAGTCATCATGCCTAGTTTACGTGATAAAGATATCATTCTAAGCAAGAAGCAACTCTTGAGGGCTTCTCGTTTTTTTCTAGAAGAAGATTTAATTGTAAGACAACAAGAGGAAAGGAGGGAGGAAATGTCAAATGTTAAGACAACAAGAGATGAGGGGAAAAGAGCATGGATTTATAAGGGTAAAGCTGTGATATCGCGATTCAGACCTCCTTCCAAAAAAGGGCAGCAAAATGATAATAAAGAAGAGACAATAAACTCTTTAACATGAAATCAGGAAGCAAGGTCAGTATGGGCAAACAGGGAAAAAGACTCAAATGTGAGTCTTACATGTCAAAACAAATAGCAATCAAGTCATACCTAGGTTTCCTTAAGTTTAGTTTGTTGGAACTGCAGAGGTTACCCATGGAGACGAGGACATGGGTTAGGGCCTATTGCGGAATATAGAGACATAATTTGCCTCATAGAAACACATGAGCATGAAGGGTGCAAGAAAACTTTCTTTGAAGGGCACTGGAAGATGGAAGTGTGGAACAAGGCATCAGAAAATAGCAAAGGACATGGGGGTATCATGGTATTAGTGGGAGAAAAAGAAGGTTGTTTCATTCAACTAGAAAAAGAAGACTCAAATAAACAATTCATTTGGTTTAAAATATCAGAAAATGGAAATCACATCAGAATTGCATCATGCTATTTTGCGCTGCAAGTTTCAAAAATCTACAAAAGTAGAGGGCTTGACCACAAAGATACCTTTACAGCCTTAAAGGCAGATATTGCAACATATTCTCAGACAGGTGAAATCATTATAGTGGGTGATTTCAATGCTAGGACTGCAAGTGAGAAAGCTAGTATTCTTTGTTGTAAAGAAGACTGCGACCCTATCTGGCTTACAAAAGAGAGTAATCATCAATGGGAAAGAATTTTAGAGGAAAAGGGCTGCAATCTCTTTGTGAAAAATTGCTTACTGGATGTGGGCTTCCGATTTAGTCATTTGTAATGGTTTGACTAGATGGGAAAAGTCTGGTAATTTCACTTGCAATACTTACAATGGAGCAACTGTAGTAGACTATGTAATCTGCTCACATAGTTTGTGTGAGAAAATGGAGGAATTTTTTATTAGAGATCAACTTTGGGACTTAAAATCAGATCACAAGCCAATTTATTTAAGCTTCTCTTGGACTGGAAAGAAGCAGTTAGGGTAAAAAACTCACTGTGTTCAATAAAATCTTGCAAAGAGCATAATCCTTTTGACTCCAGAAAATTGTAATACATTCAAATTAGCGCTGGAGAGGCTCTTCGAGAAGGAGAAAATCCCATTTCATGACCTGCATAGTCATGAATTAACACATTTGATTCAAAGCACACTTGCAGAGTGCAAAAGAGCAAAAAGTAAGAAGTCTGAAAAAAAATTTCTTTCCGGTCAATGTTTGGTTTGATGAGGAATGCAAAAAGTCAAGGAGAATGTGGAAAGAGTCAAACAAGGATAACATAAAGTTCAAAACTTACAAGCATATAATAAGAAAGAAAAATGATGATTTAATGGTTTCAAGGAGAGAAGAACTAATCTTCCTTGGGAAAAATAACCCCAAATTATTTTGGAAGGAGCTCCAACCAAGAAAGATGCAAACCGAAAACAATATTACAACTTCTAAATGGTTTGACTATGCAAGACAACTTTATGAGCAGGATCCCAGGGTTGACCCTCCTCCCCTGGTCAACACTGATACAAAACTCTTCATGGTGCAAGAGGTAGAGATGGGTATCAAGAAGTTCGGGGTTGGAAAAGCAAAAGACTTAGTTGAACTCCAAGCTGAGTATCTAAAGTGGGGCTTACAAATTCTTACACCTCACATTACAAAAATTTTCAACACCATCATACAATAGGGGTTCCTCATTGATTGAACAACTAGTTTGGCAATACCTCTTTTCAAGAGTGGTGACATCAATAATCCCTCCAACTATATGATCCTAATGATAAACCCCTTGTTTGCAAAGTTATTTGGAAGCATGTTAGAAAATAAAATCAGCAAGTGGGTAGAAGAGATAAATGTGCTAAAGGACAAGCAAACTTTAGACCTAAACACTCCACACTTGATCATGGTATAACTTTAAGGCACATCATTGAGAAAGTTTGGGAGAAAAATGAATAAGTATTTTGTTGCTTTTTTTATTTCCGAAAAGCCTTTGACATGGTTCCTAAGGATAAGCTTTGGCACAAAATGGAGGAACTTGGGGTTCCTAGGCATTTGAGAACAACTGTGCATAGGTTGTATGAAGAGGTGAAAGTCAAAAGTAGAACTTCAACAGACATTTTTGAAAGTTTTAGAAGTGATATCGGTGTCAAACAAAGTTTCCCATTGTCTCCTACCCTCGTTGGTTTATATATCGACAAACTTTAAGAGTGACTAAATTCGCAAGGGGGTGACGGTATACATTTGGGCAAGTTTGTTATAATGCTTCTTTTGTACGCAGATGACCTTATTCTAATTGCTAAATCTGCTCTTGGTTTGCAAGAGCACTTACTTTCCCTTGAGCAGTTTTGTAGAAATGTGGGGATGCAAGTCAATATCAACAAAACGAAAGTAGTGGTTTTATCTAACAAAAGAAAACATAACCAGCATAAGTTCTACTTTGAAGGCAACATTCTGGAAGAAGTTGTGGATTACAAATACCTCGAAATTGACTTCAACAGAAATCTAAGCTGGGATGGATGTAGAAAGAAAATAACTTTGGGGGGTTGGAAAGCATTTTATGCTTTTCAAAATAGGTGTAGAGATGTAGAGTTATGGGACTGGAAAACCACTCTAACTCTTTTTGGGCTTTTAGTGATTTCGGTGATTCTCTACGGTTGTGAACGGTGGGCCAGCAGTAATCTGACATGCAGTGGAAACAAATTGAGAAAATCCAGAAGTGTTTGATTACAAACAAATTCAAAATTAAAAGTGCAGTTCCTTATGCTATCTTGTTAAGTGAAACAAGCGCTGCTCCTATTGAAGCAATAACTATGGTGCGGGTCATAAGGTATTTATAAAAAAATGAGCAAATGGAAGAGGGAAAATGGCCTAAGGTTGTGTTTAATGACATATTGTGCGCAAAAAATAAGACTTGGATGCGGCGAAATAACAAATGGTTTAGCAAATGATGCATTTGCTTGAGCACATGTCCCACAAACAGTGAAGAGATAAAAGCTTTTGTTATGGATTAGTTTCACAAGGAGTTAGGGAGAAAGAAAAAATATTATATTGAAGAGTTTAATCCCTCTCATAATCATCAAGAAAAAGCGTACATAGGGGCCAATATTTCTTGGAGAGCCAAGATTCTTATCGCTCAATTCATGACTAATTCGCATAAACTCCGTTGTGAAACAGGGCATTGGAAAAGACCAAAAGAAGTGTGGGAGGAAATAGTGTGTTTTTTGCTCTTCCAGAAAAGTGGAAACATAAAAACATTTCATTTTAGAATGTGAAGCTTTCAAAGACACCGGGGAAAGTTATGCAGATATTTTAGCAGCTAGCTCTTGAGATATTCTATTCAGCGAAGGCTTTGTCAATAAATTGAGAGAATTTCTTGTGAAACTTCACAAAACATAATAAAATACAAAAACCAGAAAAAAAAAAAAAAACAATCTATCCCATCAATTATCATAAACATTAAAATAACTTTTTCTTCTACCAATTAACTACTTAATGTATACGCAACAAACTGTTCTCGCTCCCATATCAGCGTTCTCAATTGTGGAAAATACATTCAAGGGTGATTGAACGGTCAATGAAAAAGCCAAACAAATTAATGGTAAAATATAAAAGAATAAATGTTTGGTGCGTGGTAGTTTAGAGGCAAAGTGATAAATGGCGGACAGGCACGTGTGTGGAGATCTCTGTAAACAAAAATCTCATCAAGCTCTCCCTCCCTCCCCCTCGATCGATCCGAGATAGAGCATCGCCGATGTGTAAAGGACTTTTTACCCAACTCATATTATTCCCCATAGACAGCAGAAACCCTCTGATGCCATACTGGATTTATTGCGGGAGAGGGCTTGGAGAAACCACAGCCTGCGACAGTAGTGGAGCATTAGCACGATTTCAAGGGCGTATTCTGTAGAGTTGGGCCGAAATTCAGGTATTTAAATGAATCTATCTCTGCAGTATCTATGCTGTGTTTATTTTATCCAAGGTCATTTTGTGCAAACTATTGTTTTCTTGCCGCCTTTAAGATAAGATGAGATGCCTTTAGGCAATTTGCATATAGCAATGGTATTGGCAATGTAGAAGTCGTCAAAATTCCCAATGGAAATGCGATTTGAAGCGAATGCTCTATCTATGACTATTATATGATTATGATTGGGGTAATAGTATTTCCGCTGCCCTGTTACTCACTTCGCGGAAGGTATCATTATCATTTCATTCCACATTAATACTCTGCTTTGGGACATATATAGTTCATTCATCCATCCATATGACTGATTCCCACGAGCACAGTTTAGTTCAGCTCACCACTTATCTAATCAAGTTGAAACACAAATACATACATCCACACATACATGTCTATCCGAGAATTAGGGTATCGACTTTGAATTCCGAATTTCAACACAACAGAATAACGGTCAAAGTTGATTCCATAGGGGGCACTTGCAAAATGGACTTATACATACGTGTTTATTCCAGAGCCAGAGGTAACAACCTTTGCCGTCCCAACTTCAGACACAGAATCGCAAATAACCAAAATTTTATTTGATTGGAACCTCCAAGTAAATAGATTAGTGGCTAAAAATTTGTTTTCGAGTTATTCTATTGATATAAAATTTGGGACTGGGACTTGTTGCCCGTTCATTTCCGTGAAAATTACAAAATTGGAGCTCATAATGATTATAACTAATCCTCACCATCAATAGTGCCATTGGAAGTTGATTCCTGGATTTACCAGAATGAAACCCATACCCTTAACTGAGAGAATGATCAGTTCTAGCTAATATTTGGATCCTGGCTGTGGGAGTTTCTCAAACGCCTTCATTCGGTTCCTTGCTTTCATTTGGTTCCTTATGAGATAATGTTGAGTGAAACATGAGCAGCTCCCATCGAAGCAATTGCTATGGTGCATCTCATAAGGTACCTAAAAAGAATTTGAGCAAATGGGAGTAGGTAGATGGCCTAAAGTTATTCAATGAAGGCACGAGTGAAAGAAATAAATCATGAATGAGACAAAACAACAAATGAATGCAAAAATGTAATATTTACCTCAATGCTTGTCCCACAAATAGTAAGGAGTTAAAGAATTTTGTTATGGAGAAGTTTCGTAAGCGTATATGGGGAAAAGAGTTGGGTAGAAAGAAGAAGTACTATGTTCAAGAATTCAACCCCACTTGTGATCTCCAACAAAAGGAGTACATTGGAGCTAGCGTTCCATGGAGAGTAAACATTCTCATTGCTCAATTAAGAACTAACTCGCATCAACTTTGGTGCGAAATGGGTCGGTGGAAAAGACCTAAAGAAGCTTGGGAAGAACGGTTGTGTACTTTTTGCACTCCTGGACATCAGAGACAGTTACGAAAATATGTTAACATCGGTTCCTTGGCATTGTCTTCTCAGTGAGGCGACTGTTAGAAAGTTGGGTTAACTCATCATTAATTTGAGTAAGAAAATGCTTGAATTGCAAAAGGCGAAAAGTAGGGAGGCTGGTGGTCCCATAGACTATTTTTAGTCTCGTGGGCGTTAAAATTTCATTCATTCATTCATAAACCCTTATGCTGCTGCATTACGTTGCCTCGTTGCTACATTACTTTGCCTGCTCGCTGCCTTGCTGCAGTCTCAGCCTCGCTGCCTCGTTGTTGCCTCAGTCACTGACTCACTGACTCAGTTGCTCTTAGTTTCGCTACCTTAGTTACACTTAATGCTGTTGCCTCAGTCCCTCTCAGTCCCACGCACAAATGACTCAGTTGCTCTCAGTTCCACTGCTTCAGTCGCTCTCAATGCTGCTGCCTCAGTCGCTCTCAGTTCTGCGGCTCTCAGTCCCACACACAGCTCTCAGTGCCGCATCTCTCAGTCCCACACGCAGCTCTCAGTGCCACTGCTCTCAGTCACACACGCAACTCTCAGTGCCATTAGTCATACAACCATCTAGTCATATATTCAAACGCATATTCCTTGTAAGTTGTAATGCTTCTTCCAACGACTTTCAATGGTGGTGGGTGCAAAGAAGATATCAAGCTTCTTTCTCTTTGGTGTCAGGTTGTCATGAATTGGAGCAATATATCTAAAGGAATTCCTAAGAAAAGGGTTAAAGGAAGGAAGATCCTTTAAAATTAGGGTTTTTTGCAGATGCAATCTCTTTCCTTCTCGCCATCTCAACTTCAGTCTCTTATTTCCTGGCCTTTTCTACTAGATATTCTTCAATAGAGGCTAGCATTTGCTATCTGATATCTGGGTCAACATCAGGGAAGGGTGTAACTTGCCCTTGAATGCTAGCTATGTGTTCTTTCTCTTGACAAAGCCTCTCTACCCTGATTCCTTCTTACAGTATTTGCGATATGTTTTGCCATCAATCTCTTCACAATGGTTCCTTCAGGTTTATCAGATTCTCAGGGGCCATGATAATATGATATATCAAACAGTGAAAACAAATCTGCAGACGCAAAACCTATCTTTGTTTATTTACGAAAACAACAATCAACAATTTCAATAGAAAAACAATGAGGGTTTGGAGTATTCTTTACATAAATTTGAATAGGCACACCAATCCTATTGCAAGTCTCCTCCAAGCTTGTAGATGATATGTAGAACTATGATGTAGATGCCTAATCCACTAAACACTCACAAATAGTGCCATTTTCACTTCAAATCAACTCTCTTCACTGTGGCTCTGCAATTTCCAAATGTCACAAATGATCAATGAGAGTTGTTAGGCAAATAGGGCGGGGGCATCATTATATAGCGATAACTAAGGGTTTGGGAGGGGGGTCAACTTTGTGCAACTGAACTGCCGTGGAAGTGGGTTCGATAGGATGGGGACTGGTTTGGATCGAAACCAGCTTGAACTGGTCAGTTCAGTTGGTTTTGTCCCAAACTGGCCTGTTGGTCTGGTTCAGGGTCGGTTTTGGCATGACAAGGTGTGAACTGGTTTGCATTGGCTGGTCCTGATAGCATTGGTCTGCATTTTATTGTGCACATTTTGTGCTATTTTCTATTGTGCAACTCACATTGATGAAGCAATGACCAACTCTTTATGCCCAAACTTGGATTTATGTTGAGCTTCTTCTTAATGGGAATCCAAACTGTCATAGACTTGGTCAACCTTTGAAGTCTTTCAGAATCCCCCTATTTGGGCTTGGTTGTTTTGTACCACTTCCTATGTTCTGCATGAAGACATCTGAGAAGTTTACATAGATCTCTCTAGCTGCTCACCCTTTAGCCCTGCCTTTCCTGGATTACCTTCAAATGCAACAGCAAAATCTTGGGGTGGGGTTAAGGTCTAATTGGAATCTTCCTAGTTCCCTCAAGGCTGCTCTCCAGCAGGGTTGGCTATTGATTTTCACCTAAGTCACCTGATACGGGGATACGGGGTTTCGAGGAATCGAATTCGGGTACGGTGACCCCCGGAACAGGATACTTCTGGGATACGATACGTTATATATATATATATATATATTAAAAATTAGATATTTTTTACACAAATTCATACAAAATTCATTGATTCAAACAGAGATTTAAGATCTATCATCTTAGATACTCATACATGATCATTGATACATTGATACATCATACATTTGTCAAATTTACTCAGAAAGACAAGATTGAAGATAGTAAGATATTATAGTTTTCTCATTAAGTCATCAGAATCAAAATGTGTTACATAAGTACACTGCCAATGGCAAATAGAAATAGAAAACAAAATACAAAAAAACTACAGTCTACAAGACTACAAGCCTGAAGCCTCAATGAGTCATCGATCCTCATCATCATAATCAACATCACTGTCCTCATCCTGATCATCATGCTCACCACTGCTCTCCTCTGGCTCTGATGCATCCTCTTCCTCTGTCATCTCTACATCTGCTGGTGTGGAGGATGACATCTCTACTCCATCATCAAATGTGACAGGCTCTAGCACTGGCGCATTAAGATCCAAGTTGGCCAATGCCAACTCGACACTGCTGTCCAGACCCATATCATCAGGAAAGACATCCGACATCTTTGTCTTTCCCTTCAACCAATCCTCCCTCTGCCTGTAGATGAGACGAAGGTTGGTGTGCACATACACCATTGTCTCTGCCCTGGACTGCTCAAGCCTGCTCTTCTTCACACTATACAAATTCCCATATGTGCTCCAATTCCTCTCGCAACAAGAGGATGAAGTCACCTGAGAGAGGAGCCTCATGGCTAACTGTTGTAGAGGAGGGCTTGTTGCCCCATGAGTTGCCCACCAAGAATAGGGCTTCTTAGCCCCCCTGTCTCAAATCACATCATAGCCTGCAAATCGCCCAGTGCCAGTGGAAAACTCTGCAAAGGCATCCTCCACCTCATCAAGGGATTCCCTCTCTTGAAAAATCCTCCTCGATGCATCTTTCCTCCCCTGTGAGATTTCACCATCCATGTGAGGAGGGAATCTGCGGGAAGGTCCACCATTCAGCCACTCATGGCTGTAGTATTTTGGGTTCAAGGAGTGAGCCAAACAATGTAAAGGTGTGCAATTCTTGCCCCATCTGCTGACAAGAATACCCTGTATGCCGGTGAAGAAGGCATCAGGTGATGTCTCATACTCTGGGCACTGAATCTGTAAAACAATGGTCCTCACAGACTCAATAATGGAATCTCATCCCTCATAAACCTCTCCTAGGATGGGTTGGTCTGTATCTGCAAATTGGAGCAAGGAAATGATAGGCTCCATGATCTGAATAACTAGATCTACCTTCTCCCACCATAGATCATCCAACACTGTGTCCTTCACTTTCTTTGAGACTGATTGATCCGTCTTTCTCCAAAAAGACCAAAACTCTGAAATAACCATGGACCCAAGAGCGGTCTTGACCTCTCTCAACCTCTTCAACATGATGAATGAAGAGGCAAACCGTGTATCTGCAATCTTCAACAATGATAGATTGTTGTACTCCTTGTAGATAGTGAGGGCATTTGTATGGTTTTGTACAAAGTTGCGGATATGCCGTGCATCCTCAATAATGGCTCCAATCCAAAGCACATCAGAAGCAATAGATTTTAGTGCCAAGTTCAATGAATGGACAATGCAAGGTGTCCAAAATATATGTGGATATTTTGCTTCCATAATCATGCCAACAGCCTTGCAAATAGGTGCATTATCTGTAATGATTTGCACACGAGAATCGACACCTACATCTTCAATAACTTAATAAATAACTCACCCATATATTGTGCATCCTTGTACTGTCCAAGTGCATCCACCGCTTTCAAGAAAACTGGACCATTCAAGGATGACACCATGAAGTTGATGAGTGGGTGGCGTGCTGGATCTGTCCATCCATCAGAAACAATGCTAACCCCAGATGTTGGCCATGCTAATTTAATAGGCTCAAGCATTTTGTCCACCTCTTTCTTTGCCTTTGTCAACAATGTGGTTTTGAGCTTCTCTGACCCAGGAGGCACATACCCTAATGGAGCCCCATGACTAAGAGCTCGACACATCTAAATAAATAGAGGTGATCGTTCAACATTAAAGGATATGAAGTTCTGATAGAAAAAAAATGCAATGGTGAAATCAAGCTCTTCCCTCTTCTCTTTTTGAAAAATCTTGTCCATTGGACCAGCTGCAGTTGTCTTTCTCTTAGCTGATTCTCCCCTACTAAAAGTCTCAAAAGGGAACTTGTTGTTGCTTTTCCTTAAGAATGGAAGGGGGTCATCATTCTTGTTTTTATTTTTATTTTTGATGCCACATTTGCCTCACCAATATATTGCTCTTTCTCCAATTCCTTCCTCTGTGCCGATTCAATTGTTGTACAACATTTAATGCCACAACCTGGAATACCCAACAAATGAGCTTTCACACTGAAATATGTGCAAGTGAAATGGTTGTTGCAAAAAATTGCATTTCCATGAACAATTTCCTCCTCCTCCCTTTTTTCCTGCCCCTCCCTCTCGTCACATATTTCCACAACGGGTATTTGGGGTCAACAGTTTGTTTTCCCTGCACATTTGGCAGCCCCACTTCCAATGGATGGAATACTTGCAGACCCTGATGAAACAGGGACAGGAGGGGCATCTCCAATGGGGACATTCTTCCCCTTTCTTTGCCCCTGTCTTGCTGCCTTTGATTGAGCCATGAATACTATAAAAAATAAACAAAAATAACCAAATATATAAAACATATGCACATGCAAACACTAACAGCAAACTAAATGCAAAATATAGAGGGACAGTGTACTTACCGGATGCTCGAATCTCTTCGAAAGAACTCCCTTTCTCCTTGCTAACCCTTCCTCCTTGCTCACCCTTGCTCCTTGCTCACTTCAGAAAACGAAAACGGTGAGAAAGAATGACTGAAATGGGGCTTTTATTAAAAAAAAATCGCACTTTTTTGGGACGGCGTGTCCGATCATACCCGATTCACGGGGGACGGCCGTATCCGTATAGGGTACGATTGGGATTTGCCGTACCCTGTACGGATACGGTCGTACCCTGTGAATCGGGTACGAATCCGGCCGAATCGTATCCGATTCGCCAGATTCGGGATTCGATCACCCTGGGGGACGAATCCGGTTTCAAAGATTTTCACTTTCAATATCATTTCCTGAAAATTGCATGACAAATTAGAAACAATGTTAATTTTAGATAACAATGGTATGTTCATGCTTTAGAGCAATTTACTTCAATTTTTCTTATTAGTCCAATATCAATTTCCAGATTAGAAATCACATTAACATTGATAGTAAATGCAAATAGAACATAAATAATAAGCAGAAGACAAGCCAAGACAAGAGGACACAATTTTTGGTGAATGCTAGGGAAAAACCCCAATGTGGGGAAAACCCTTTGATCAAATCTTCTTATTATTCTTCAAAAGTTCAGCAGAGAGAGAGAGTACAATATACAAAATTCACTTGCCCAATCACTGTCAAAACAGTGCAGTCAAACAACAGTCAACAAGATGCCCTAACTAGAATGTCAACGCTGGTCAAACCAACAGAAATACACTTCCTAATCAGCTCAGTCAAAACCTAGTAAATTTGGCCTCCAAAGATAGTCAAAGTCAACCCAAAATAGATTCGAAAATCATAGTAAAATTTGGTCAACGCAAAAGTCAACGTGACGATCAAAGATATTGTGGTCAACCTGCTCCAAATGCCTCGGTATGTGTGCCAAAGAATGAGCCCTCAAGAGATTGAACTTCCTACCTGAAAACCAAAGTCAAATATGTGGTGTTGACCCTTGGTCAATGCTGGTCAACGCATTGCAATTTGCCCCAAAAGCAAATCTGAAAATTTCGGTCACCCTAGCCACACGTGCGAAGAGAGAAGAGTTGCTCCTTGCTGTACGAACCAAGAGAAGAGGAGAGAGAATGAGTTGAGTGATGTCCAAAATGAGGAAGGTCTCTCTTATTTATACAATTCGTTGAGAGTGGAGACACATCTCTTGGGGCTTATGAGCCTACATTAGACTTCTGGCCGACCTTGGCAATTTGCACTTGTGTGAGAGATTAAATTCAAAATCTCACTTCTGCTCATCCAAACAAGATGATCTTTAGATCAATCTTGCACCTCTCGGAAAGAGGAATCTAATGAAAATATCATCTTTATCATATGAGTTGTCCAAGGTAGAGTTTGGCCCTAGTTGCCAATTTTAACATTCCCTCTCAACTAGGGAGAAATCCACCTGCCAATCCTTCTGTCAACCTGTACCATCTCTGACATCTTGCACTGCTTTGCTCTGCTGAACTATGAAGAAATAATGAAGAAGAAATGATTGAGAGTGATTCACAAGACCTTGCCACTCTCCATTGACCTGAAGTCAGTCTCAATTGATCCCAGACTAATATCAAACATCCTAACATAGGGAGTAC
The DNA here is from genome assembly GCA_034641835.2 of Pinus albicaulis. Classification (NCBI taxonomy): domain Eukaryota; kingdom Viridiplantae; phylum Streptophyta; class Pinopsida; order Pinales; family Pinaceae; genus Pinus; species Pinus albicaulis. The sequence continues at coordinate 831,036,504 of CM076581.1, read as the reverse complement.
GCCAGTACACGATGTGTCCATCGGTAGTGCTATGGTCCCTCTTATCATTTCCCAACTGATTAGCCACATGAGAGGTACTTCCCATGAGTCCTGGACTACATGGGTAGGATGTATCGACAGGAGAAGGTGAACCACTCATCTTGCTCATATGCCATAAGAGAAGGTGAACCACTCATCCTATGCACATATCAACCATCATGGGGTATCATAGGGGAATGTGAACCACTCACCTTGTACATAGCGCACCACTAGGGGAAGGTGAACCACTCACCATATGGTCGATCATAGCTCTAAGAAGTACCCGAAGCCCCGAAGCTCCGAGAGCTCAATATCCAACTCATATGGGACCCTCATAAGAGGGTCTCTATAACTCCAAGTCTCTCATGGAAGGTTAAGAATTTGACCTTTTCCAGGGGCTTCGTGAGAATATCTGCGACCTGTTCATTAGTCCCAATGTGATGGAGCCTTATTGCTCCCCGTTGTACCATATCCCGGATAAAGTGGTACCTGATATTAATATGCTTGGAGCGGTCATGAAACACTAGATTCTCAGAAAGACGAATCCCACTTTGGTTGTCGTAGTAGATCATAGTGATATCTAACACATGCCCAAACAACTCACTGAAGAGCTTCCTCAACCAAACAACTTCACAACAGGCCATACTCATAGCAATGTATTTGGCCTCGGCGGTGTCAAAGCAACCTATTTTTGCTTCCTGCTTGTTATCACTCAGGTTTTCCTAGAAGTTGTGTAAGAGGAAAGTATACCCGAGGTAACCACAAACCAACCTTTTAGATGCAGAATCTAGCCAATCTGCATCCAGAGAGGGCTCTCTTTATGATTTATCTTTGTTCTTGAAAGGTTTTAGGCTAGTTATAGATTCAAAGTTTGTTTTGGGAAAATGGTGGAATCCACAAACTAAGGGCAAGGCTAAGAGCTTTCAGTCCATTGGGCTATGGAGTCAAAGGATGGCTTTACTGGATTTCTATTCTATGCACAAGATGGTATTACAGGGCAAGATAGCTAGACAGAGAAAAATCGTTAAAATTTAAAGTGGGTGGGATGATCTTGAAGGGATGAAAGGCAACTAAGAATCTTTCACCATGTTCAAAGGAAGGAAGTGAATTGACTACAAACAAAGAGCAATAAAGGATTCTTTATTATAGCAATCAACAGTGCTTAAATTAGCGAAGCAGGAGCATTTAAGAATTCATGCCTATAGCTAATTTAGAAGAAAACATTTAGGAACAATCACATTTGAAAACAGAGTACAATTAAGCAAATTCTGTTTCAATCCTTTATGTAAATTATTCAGAAATGGATATGATGGTATTATAAACTAATATAAAATTTCAGAAAAGGGTAGAAACACTTATTGAACTGTAGTCCAACACATGAATCCTGCAACAAGTCCAGTGCTTCAAATCGTCATCCAGTAAGCCACAAGTAAATCTCTCCAAAAGTTTTTATTCCGAAAATCTTAGTGTTACAGCAGAGTAATAGAATCCACACCCAAATGCTTCCAAGAGTGGAGTATTTATACAAATTCTAAACTAAAATATCTTGAAAAAAATATCAAAATTGGTTCACAAATCTCTCTAACTATGTTACATAAATAGAACTAAAGTAAAGGACACTCAAACTATTTGGCACTATTTTTGATGGATAGGTGATGACAAAGAGGAGAATTCGAATCTGATCCAACTCTTAGTTGATGATGAGGCATCCAAGTCACTAACTGCTTCTTTTCTTTGTGCAATCTGCTCCAACAATTCTGCAAACTTAGGGTCCAATGATATCTTCGTATTTCTCAATCCGTAATAGATATGTAAAAAGTGAAAGAGGTTATTGTGGATTAATATGTTGGTGAGATAAACCTCTTTCAGTTTCCCAAAATTCCTCTCCAGCTGTACATAATATTCTCTGGAAAAAATATGTGTAAAACAGAGTTTTACAGAGTCTGAAACATAGCCTCTAAATATGTGCATGTATCTCTCATTATGAAATCACTGTGAAAAACGTGAGATAGGTTTTTGTAGATGAGTCCCTTAGGAACAAAAACCTCCTTCCGTTTTGTAAAATGTATTTCTAATTGGCCACAATATTCTCTGCAAAATGATGACTTGACTGTAATTTTCTGCAAAAAGTGCTTTTCAACATTGTTTAATATTTCCAAAACCATAATAGCTGTTAGGAAAGTGAGAGAGGTTTTTGTAGATGGTACTCTTAAGAACATAAACCTCCTTCAGTTTTGCAAAATTCATCTTGTATTGGTCACAATATTTTCTGCAAAATAATTACTAAAACATGCAATTTCTGCAAAAATGTTCCTTCTTGTTATGTTTTTTCATCTTTTTACTTTCTTGCTCTTTTGACTGTTTTACTTTCACTTTAGACAAACTTCAATTTTGGTGAAAGTACTTTCATTTATTTTTACCATTTTACTGCCTCTGTAACTTCATTTTCACTGTTTACCTTTGACTGCTCTGTAACTTCATTTTTACTGTTTACCTTTGACTGCTCTGTAACTTTGTTTCGACCTTTCACTCTGACTTTTGCCTGATACACTTTATCCACTGATACTCTTTGATTTTGATACGCTTTGACTTGGGGATAAAACTGCTTTCTGATTTGGATCATAATTGGCATGATAGCAGTGGATAATTTCTGGGAAAATAAGGACTGAGGGGATGAGATACCTTGGGAGATTGGATTCCCACAACCCTATAAGATCTTGCCCCTTTGAGTATTCGTCTCTGCAGCGACAATAGCTCAATAGGGGATTTTCATCAAAATGCAGGTCTTTAATTTGGAAATCTTCATCTATCAAAGGTAAATAGTCCAATTCACGGTGAGGAGCATTCAATGGAGTGATATTCAGAGCTGCCGGGACCTCCATTTTGGTTCTTGTGGATTCAAAATGGAGGTTTTTGGTTTTCCTTACAAGCCGAGCGGGATTTCTAAAATGAAGGAAATTGGCACAATTTGGTGGTTCAGGGAGCAATTATACAGTTTTAAAACCTCTGGAAAAGGCTCAGTGACGATTTTTAATCACTATTTCAGCGAAAAACAAAGAACACTGAGTTTTATTTGCAGTCGGGGCGGAAAAGGATAAATACCTGCTTTTAGACGGAAGCTGGTTCTTTAACAGGTAACAGGTAATGGCAGGACTGTTCTTCAACACGGGCGCAGCGGAATCTTGGAGTGATTTGGTCAATTGCAGTGGAAATTTGAAAATCGCAGCGGGAGCTCTGTCGTTTTCAGAATAACGAAAATAACAGGAAAAACATGAAAAAATGGCTTTATAAAGAGTTTTTTATTTTCTCGAGGGATGACGTCATCGACGGACGGGGTGACGTAAGCCGGAAGTAAGCGGTAAGTGGTATTCCCGCACCGCTTTTGGTCGAGGATGGTTTTTATCGGAGGGGCAGCGATTCCACAGGTTTCTTGCCACGTGGATGGTTTGACTATTCAAAACCACCCATCCCCCGCTGGTTAAAAAACTTACATGGGATGGGCAGCGGGATCAACGCTGGCCGTTGATCTACGGCGGGGTGATCCGACGGATGAAAAAATGAGGGAACGTGCGGAGGATTCAGGTGTGGGCCCGTCGGGTTTTAAAAGAGTTTAACGCGGAATTTAATCACCCCGGGAGATTTTTAATAGGCGGAAAGGTTATTAACTAGTCCTGATGACTAATTAATCCCATGTGCATAATGAAAGGGGTTGCGGCGGGGGTTTGTTTAAGTGGAATTCCACGTGGACGAACCACGGTGGCACAACAATCTGTCGAAGTTTTATTCATATTTTTGTATTTAAACATACATATTGTATGTCTAAAGTTTGATTTTCTCATATATATTTTTATTATATGGTAAATTAATTAATACAACTAATTCACCATAGGGGCGGGATTAATGTATAACGCTATATTTTAACCAAAGGGCTTGTAGAAGCGGGTTTTAATGATTTTTAGGGAGATAAATACTTTGGTTAAAACATTATAATAAAGGGGTTTTTGGGGTATATATAAACAAAGGAATTATATACTTAGGAAAGGGTATTTCACTAGGGATTTAGTAAATAAAGTTAAATGTTAATATGGAAAAGGACAAGGAAGCTCAAAACATTTTTGCACATCCAAGAAAGTGAAAACTCTTTGAAGTAAATTGCAATATCTGATCTCCAACACTTAAACTTAGAATAGCAAGTTATCTTGAGGGATTTTTATGGAATTTTGCATGAGTTTCCTAAGCAAAATAGGATTTTACTTAGGATAAGGTTAAAAATGGATGATTATAATGATGAATTATCTCAAGTACTTAGGTCTTTTTTGATCATTAGGCCGAGGGTCCGGTCCCTCCAGAAGTCAAGGAAATGCCTTGAGCCCTTTTGATCTCCAAATACCTTAGTGCTTTGGGGGAAATTAGTAAAACTCTTGAGGGGGAAAATGATGAGGGAGGTTAATGAATTTGACTTTGCTTGCTGTGATTTTCCAGTGTATTTCCTGCTTTAGTACTTGTGATGAAAGTGAATGATCAAAAACATGTAGCAACATCATTCATCAGATAACACTTTGCAGCACCATCTACCTACCCTATCTACTTAACACTACCATTTTCTCTTCTTTATTAGGGTGCATTTAGACTTGCAAACCCTTTTCAATCTTTCCCTTTTTACATGATAAATCTATCTATTTCTACCCTTATTACATCCAAGGGCTCAGATTAAACTGTTGAGCACCTTTTATTCACTCTACCTAGCTACTTATCTGCCAAGATTAAACTGTTTGGCTAGATATTTATTCTCTAATCTATAACATGAAATTGAAATATGACTAAGTCAAGTTTAAGCAGTTTGACTTATTCATGAATTGTGGCAAAAATTTCACAAGCTGCACACAATTGATTTATTACAATAGAGTAAAAAGTAGTGGCATTTGGATTTGCACACTTTCCTTGGTCTATTTTTTGCTTGGGGTTCATTTTTTCCTCTTTTTGACCATTTTTATTCTTTTTACCCTTTGATATTTCTTTTAGGGTATACCCTCTTTACATTTTTTAAATTTTTTGATTTTTTTGGTTTTCAAGAATATGGAACACCTTTGCTCAAGTAAGAAGGTTTGAACATATTCCATACTTCAATCAAGACAATCATGAAAGATGAAACCTATTGGTATAGGAGACTAACACTGCTCATCCAGGATATCGAAGCAGAACCTAGTGAGAAGCAACATCCAGAGGTGCTCTTACGATACACCACACTGCTAACCCAGTCAGCATCAATATATCCATGGAGCCTCAAATTCTCGACAGTGTATCTCAATCCACAGTTGATTGTGCCCCAGAGATATCTCAAAAGATTCTTGCTAGCAATCCAGTGTATGTGATGAGGCTCGACCAAAAATTGACTCAACGTATTCACTGCAAAGCATATATCCGGATTAGAGTTCACCAAGAACATCAGGGCCCCCACGAGTTGATGATACTCGAAAGGATTTCCCAAATCGGGTCCAACAACACTTCCACATAGCTTCTTAAATTTGAGTTCTATCAGAGTATTCACGGACTTGCAGTCCACCATCCCAAATATTTCAATCAGCTTCACAATATATTTTCCTTGAGAAAGGAAAATCTCACCTGGCTTTTGCCAAACCTCCAAGCCTAGGAAGTAGTGCATCAGTCCTAGGTCTTTCATCTCAAATTCAGAAGCCAACTCCCTCTTACATAGATGAATGAGAGGGTTTGCACTTGTCAGAAAAAGATCGTCCACATAGAGCACCGAAATGAGAGGCTTGTCATTATCAACCTTAAAGTAATGGTTCGGATCAACTTCACTTCTTGTAAATCCAAGCTTCATCAGATAGCTATCGATCCTTTCATACCAAGCCTCGGGGGCTTGCTTCAACCCATAAAGGGATTTCTTCAACCTGCATACATGTGTCTCTCGATGTTGAACTTCGAACCCCACAGGTTGCTCCACATAGACTTCCTCCTTAAGCGAGCCATGCAAGAAGGCTGTCTTGAGTCTTGACATCCATTTGATGCAAATTCCATCCTTGTGAGGCAACAAGGGCAATAATCGAACGGATGGTGGTATATCGGGCAACCGGTGCAAATATCTCATCATAGTCTATACCTTCCTTTTGCGAGAAGCCTCGGGAAACGAACGTGGCCTTGAACTTTTCAGCACTCCCATCAACTCCATGTTTGATTTTGTAAAGCCATTTCGAGGTGACATTAAACTTGTCCTTTGGTACCTAGACCACATCCCAGACATTATTCTTCATGATCGACTCATACTCTTCATTCATTGCATCCTTCCAAACTTGGTGCTTCACGGCTTCTCAAACGTTCCAGGCTTAGATTGAATAATGGTACTCATGGCTACTAAGTACCCTTGGTACCTATTCGGCTTCTTACTTTCACGAAATGTCCCCCTGGGTGCAATATGTCTCTTGGCATCTTCGAGAGTATCTCTGAGCCATGAAGGTTTTCTTTTTGAAGAAGAGGGCTCGCTAGGAGGTGGATCAATGGGATCCATCAGATCTTCAACATCGGGCATCGGTTCATCCTTCGGTTCTTTCTGCTTTCCTATATCATCATCTTTGTCTTCCTTTGGTCTAGGGACCACATCCCAGACATCATTCTTCATGATTGACTCATACTCGTCGTTCATTTCATCCTTCCAAATTTGGTGCTTCACGACTACTCGAACGTTCTATGCTCAGATTGAATAATGGCACTCATGGCTACTAAGTACCCTTGGTACCTATTCGGCTTCTTACTTTCACGAAATGCCCCCCTTGGTGCAACATGTCTCTTGGCATCTTTGAGAGTATCTCTGAGCCATGAAGGCTTTCTTTTTGAAGAAGAGGGCTCGCTAGGAGGTGGATCAACGGGATCCATCGAACCTTCGACATCGGGTATCGGTTCATCCTTCGGTTCTTCCTGCTTTCCTGCATATTCATCTTTGTCTTTCTTTGAGATAGGAAGATCTCTAACTTTTCCAAGGGCAACATCTTCATCGAAGGTGACTCATGACTTATCTCTACTTCCCTTTGACCAAACACATTGATTCTATATGCCTTTGAAGTTTCCCTGTAGCCCACAGATGTTCCATTCATTCCAGAAGCATCCAACTTGCTTCTCTTTTCTTTCGGCACATAAAATTATACGGGACTTCCAAAAATTCTAAAGTGAGAAACATCAGGTTTCTTATCGGTGAAAACTTCTTCAGGAGACTTGGAGTCCAATGCTTGATGTGGGCATCTCTTTTGAACATACGCGGTAGTGTTGGTAGCTTCTCCCCATAGGAACTTTGGTAGGCCTTGGTCATGAAGCACGACACGAGTAGCTTCAATGATGGTTCGGTTCTTTCTTTCGGCAACTCCATTTTGTTTAGGAGTATAAGCAGTAGTGGTCTCTCTCTTAATGCCAACTTCCCTACAATAGTCATTGAACTCATTTTACTCATATTCGATTCCATTATAGTCCTCCATACTTTGATCTTCTTCCCTATTTGATTTTCAACCAAGGGCTTGAAAGAGCAAAACCACTTGTATACTTCGTCCTTCTTCTTCAAGAAGCATATCCAAGTTTTGTGAGAGAAGTCATTCACAAAAATAGCATAATACAAATATCCTCCCAAGGATATTACGGGCAACATACCAGCTAAATCAGAATGAATCAATTGAAGAATTTCAGTGGTCTTGCTATCACTTGAGGGGAATGGTCCCCTTGTATGTTTCCCTTTGGCAAAACCTTGATGTTTACCTTCATGATCAACTTTGAAATCGGGCATACTTGTGACCATCTTCCTAGCTCCCAGAAGAGCTTTATAATGAAGGTGAGCAAACCTTCGGTGCCATAATTTGGATTGAAGAGTAGTGTTGCATGTCATGGCTCCCAACGAACTTCCTTCAACCTGATAAAGAGTATCAACCCTGAATCCAAGAGTGAATGCTTCTTTGAAATTCCTTTTTCAAACACGTACCTTTCCATCAATGAATGCCACCTTGAATCCTTTGACTTCCATCGCCGAGATAGATACCAAATTCTTCTTCAAGTCAGGTACATATAATACATCTTGTAGATAAATGATTTGACCTTGATTTAAATGAAGAGTAACAGTCCTTGTCCCTTTCACGGGATAGGTGGCATCGTCTCCAAGTATGATTTCTAAATTGGTTTCTTTCTCAATCAAATGTGAGAGGGCCTCTTTGTACCCATTGAAGTGCCTTGAGGCACCACTATCAATCAACCAATTATCCAAGGTGTCCGGAGGAGAGGCAGCAGAAAGGGCAGATATAAGAAGAAATTCTTTTTGCTTGTTATCTACAACATTAGATTCATCATACATCGAGTTTCTTGATCTTTTGGGAGGCCAATTGTTTCCATATTGAGTAGTGGGAGCATTCCTCATTCCTTTGTTGTTGAACTTGCCATTCCTTTGATTGTTGTTGCCTCTGAAGTTGTTGCGGTTGTTGTTGTTATCATCATCCCGAGGTGTATCCATTTTATTAGGACACTCCCTAGCATAGTGGCCAAACCTGTTACAACGGAAGCATCTTCCCTTTCTTCCATCTTTGAATCCCTGTCTTCCTTGACCTTGTTTGCTGGTTCCTTGGACCAGCATTGTTCTTCCTTTTAGCATGAGCGGAGAATGTAGTAGGTTCATTTCTATTTGAAGACATGTCTCTCTGCATCATCCTTGTCTCTTCTTGAGTGCATCTAGTCAACAATTCATTAAATCCTGGAATCCTGTCATTGTTGAGGATAGTGGTGTTGAACAAAATCCCATTCATGAGAGAGACCTCTAAGGGCAATGAGAGGGAGCTCCTTGTCAACAGTCACTTCTCCAATAGGTAGAAGATCATTTTTGATTTTGGTGATCCTCATGAAGTAGGATTGGATATCTTCTCCTCTACCCTTCTTTATGTCCTTAAACTTGTTCTTGAGAAAGAGCACTTGATTTGCATTCCTAGCTTTACATGTTAACCAACTTGTCATACATCTCTTTAGATGTGCCCAGCTTGGAGATGTAAGCAACTAAATGTTTGTGAATAGAATCTCTGATGATCTTCTTAGCTTTGTTTTCACCTTTCTTGTACTTCGTCTTAGTGGCAACTGGTGCATTTGAAGGAGACTCAACAATCTTTCCTTGCATATAGTCCATAGCATCATGCTCATCCAAAGTCAAGTCCAAGGACATCTTCCATGCATGATAATCAGACTTATCATTGATCTTGTCATCAGATTTGAAGTAAGAGCATGTGGAAGCCATTGACCCTTGTCCTTGTCAAACAAATCTTAGTGATTGCTTTTCTCACTCTTGCTTGGGCTTTGTCTTCACCTGGGCTCTGAAACCTTGTTAATTTTAGATAACAATCACTTGCCCAATCACTGTCAAAACAGTCCAGTCAAACAGCAGTCAACATGATGCCCTAACCAGAAAGTCAATGCTGGTCAAACCAGCAGAAATACATTTTCCAAATCAGCTCAGTCAAACCCAGTCAATTTGGCCTCCAAAGATAGTCAAAGTCAACCCAAAACAGATCTGAAAATCACAGTCAAATTCGATCAACGCAGAAGTCAATGCTGCAGTCAATACAGGTCAACCTGCTCCAAATGACTCTGTATATGTGCCAAAGAATGAGGCCTCAAGAGATCGAATTTCCTGCCTGAAAACCGAAGTCAAATATGTGGTGTTGACCCTTGGTCAACTCTGCAATTTGTCCCAAAAACAGATCTGCAATTTCAGTCTGAAAGTTTCGGTCACCCTAGCCACATGTGCGAAGAGAGAAGAGCTGCTCCTTGCTGTACAAACCAATGAGAAGAGGAGAGAGAATGAGTTGAGTGATGTTGTCCAAAATGAGGAAGAGGTCTCTCTTATTTATCCAATTCGTTGAGAGTGGAGACACATCTATTGGGGCTTATGAGCCTACATTAGACTTCTGGCCGACCTTGACAATTTGCACGTGTGAGAGATTAAATTCAAAATCTCACTTCTGCTCATCCAAACAAGATGATCTTTAGATCAATCTTGCACCTCTCGGAAAAAGAAATCCAATAAAAATATCATCTTCATCATATGAGCTGTCCAAGGTGAAGTTTGGCCTTAGTTGCCAATTTTAACAAACAAAAACCACTCTTTCTGGTCAGTTTTCTGTATTCCATTGTTTGTGCTCTTTACATGGTAAAACCAGCAAAATTATTGATTGGCCAAGTAATCAGCACTTCCATATGCGTTTTATCTACATTTTTGTTTAGTTTACAGGTTTCTTGTTTTCAGTTTCCTTGTACATCCTTACATAAACAATAAATATAAAAAACTCAAGGAACCCATGATTTGTCTGTAATACTGTGACAACGACACATGGCACAATACATAAAGCTGAGATTCTTCATCTTATGGACCAGATTCTTAGGTTATTCCATTCTTGACTTTCATACATATAAACATCGACAAAACTTTTGTGAACCCTACATATGTGCAACAAACAACTAAGGCTCATATATGATCTTTTGATGCCCATTTTATTAATCAATTTATTACCATATAACTGCATCGTATAACATGCAGTTGTGCATTGTGCTTGCAGGGATTAATACAAATTAGCACTTGTAAATTAGATATCTATTATCTATCCAGCACTTAAAATCAAGGTGATTTATACGGTCTCGCAAAATATTGTAGACAAATTACTCATGGAGATTGAATGTGAGAAACAGTTTCCTTCAGGGCAGCTGGTGAAGCAGGGTGCAGAGGCTGTGAGTGAAATTGGTTGGTTGTCTTATTGTTTGCTTGAGTTTTCTTAGGGTGTTGCCTTTCTGTATTATTTGCTAGTTCACAGTTTAACTGTTTTTATGCAGAGAATATTTGAATGCAACTTTCTGGGAAGGAGGGCCATTATTAAAGAGCGTTTCTCCAAGAAGTACAGGCATCCCATTTTGGATTCAAAGTTGACCTCGAAACGTCTTTATGGGGTCAGTGTATAAGACAAATTCCTTCATTTTTGTTCTATCTTTCCTTCATGGCGATAAAGAGAGAGATTATTATGCATGTTTCCTAAGGTGGTTGTGAGTGAGATCCTTACCAATATGTGATTCTAGGAAGCACGTTGCATGGCTAAGGCTAGAAAGCTTGGAGTTGCAACTCCCACTTTTTTTGCCCTGGATTCGGAACTGCACACCCTTACATTTGAATATATAGAGGGTCTATCTGTGAAAGAGGTGTTTTTGCAATCGGGATCACTTACTGGCTATGGTATGTTTTTCCAGTCATATTGAAATGCAATATGATCTACAGTGTGAATTTAAGGATAGTCATTGCTCGCTTGGAATAATAATTTTTTAATTTGATTTAGCTTCAATTTACTTGGTCTTCCTTTGGTCCCCAATGCGAGTAATTTTATGTTTTTCTTAGCTTAGCTGGACAAGAAAGATCTCTGATTGCTTTTTACCCACAGAGGAACAAATAGAAGATATTGCTCAACAGATAGGCAGAGCTATTGGACTTTTACATGATGGAGGTTTGGTGCATGGTGATCTGACAACATCAAATATGATAATTCATCAAGATTCCAAACAGTTGGTATGAAGTTATTTTGAATAGTGCCTTTTTCCAATCCGAATATGTTAATTGGAAAAATCTTACCCTTGGCAGGTTGTAGGCTTTGTTTTTGATCCTAAACTATGAAAATTGTTTAATGCAATTACAAATTTTTCTGCATTTTAACGACTGCATGCAAATCTTTGTGTTTGCAAACCACAAAGACATGCACAGTTTGTTAATTACTATTTTTCTTGCTTTTCTAAAAGAAAAAGTAAAGATTCCATAGATCTGCTCAATCTCAATGCATATACAGCTTGTCTTTAGTGGCTTGGAAAGCCTTCTCAATTGATGGCATGTACATGGCACATAATGATTTGGCTTTTCTTTTATGTGTAGCATGTTATACTATCCTTGCAATATATGATGTTATGGGAAAATGAATATTTGATATTGTAAATTATGATGTTTTTGAAACAGGTCCTGATCGACTTTGGCCTTAGTTTCACATCTACATTGCCAGAAGATAAAGCTGTGGATTTATATGTTTTGGAGAGAGCGTTGTTGTCAATGCATTCTTCTAGCGGGAATGTTGTAAGTTGGCTCTGACATATGCTTGTATTTTAATGCCAGTAATCTATTGTTCTTATTTCTGTGATTACTTGGCAGCTTATTACTTTTTGATATTTTATTCCATTGGATTGCAGATGGAAAGAGTACTTGCTTCTTACAGAAAATCATCAAAGCAATGGTCAGCTACGCTGAATAAACTAGGTCAAGGTAAACATGAGTTCCTGGAATTTGTGGCAATTGTATCTATTATTTGGTCAGCACATACTTTCTTATCGCAGTGAAAGACTATTCATGACTTTATGTTTTCACTTGCCTCCTGATTCCAAATTGAAATATTTGTTAGGTCGATTGTACTTTGTGACTGTCAACTTGTCGTTGTTGTCTTTGGTATTGAAAACTCTGTTCATTTCTCATAATTGCAATTTAATACAGTTTTTCAATGCAATAACTTACTTTTTTTGGTCTGTTTTGCAGTTCGTTTGCGTGGTAGAAAGCGTACAATGGTGGGCTAAGCATCGTAAAGTATTATGGATGTATATCTTTTTGTAAACTATCAAGTCTCTGGTTGTTTTATATCAAGCTCAACGATGTTTAGATTTTGATTTCTTAATTTTTTGTTGTCTTTGATTAAAGGAAGATTTTGTCATGAACTTTGATGTATTGGATACTTCAGAACTCTGCTGAAGTATGTTCATTTGCAGTATCCAAAAACATTGGATTTTAAGTGATCATTATGCTTTGTCAAGCATTTTACGTATCTGTGATAGTTCATATTGTTTTAATATCTTATGCAGAGCTAATTATAGTTTCAGTTCAGAATGCCGAACAGCCTTGACTAATAGTTGGAATATGAAATGTTGCATTCTTGTAAATAAACAGCAAATTCAAGGGGTTAGTTCAACTGTTGTTGCCAATGTTTCTGGGTATATGGCTAGTTCCATGCTAGAAGGTGTCTGGTTTTAATCCCTGCTGGATGAGGTGTTCTAGTCTTTGCTGATGGGTTTAATAGGGATGTGATCGAATGTGGGGAAGCACCCCTTGGGTTTCAGTGTGGTGTTTTCCTTGGAAAAAAGTTTCAATAGTATTTTATTTCAGTAGCTGTGATTATATTAACATCAAGTGACTTACAATTGAAACATGCTTTGGTCAAATACTATCAATGGAGATACGTGTATAAGTAATTGGAGGTATTTTATAGCAGTAAAGCCATAGTGTTATTTCTAAGCTTTACTATTTAGGAAGACGAGACAAAGGGATTATTTTCGAAGGTGAAAAAGATGTTACCAAACTTGGAGATTATTTAAGGTGTGGTGTGCAGCGTGATGTATAGATCAACAATGTCTGTTCTGCCAGAAGTAACAACGTACAAGTATTGCCCTTTTGCAGTTCGTTTGTGGCAGAAAGCGTACAATGGTGGGCTAAGCATTGTACAATGTAAAGTATTATGGATGTATTCCTTTTTGTAAACTGTCAAGTCTCTGGTTGTTTTCTATCAAGCTTAAAGATGTTTAGATTTTGATTTCTTAATTTTTTGGGGTCTTTCATTAGAGGAGGATTTTGTCATAAATTTTGATGTGTTGGATTCTTGCGGAACTCTGATGAAGTATTCATTTGCAGTATCCAAAAACATTTAAGTGATATCATTATGCTGTTTTAAGCATTTTACTTATCTGTGATAGTTCATATTGTTTTAATATCTTATGCAGAGTTAAAATATAGTTTCAGTTCAAAATGCTGAACAACCTTGACTAATAGGTGGAATATGAAATGTTGTATCCTTGTAAATAAACAGCAAATTCAAGCGGTTAGTTCAACTGTTGTTGCCAATGTTTCTGGGTATATGGCTAGTTCCATGCTAGAAGGTGTCTGGTTTGAATCCCCGCTGGATGAGGTGTGCTAGTCTTCACTGATGGGTTTAATAGGGATGTGATCGGATGTGGGGAAGCACCCCTTGGGTTTCAGTGTGAGGTTTTCCTTGGAAAAAAGGTTCAATAGTATTTTATTTCAGTGGCTGTGATGATATTGACATAAAGTGGCCTACGATTGAAACATGCTTTGGTCAAATACTATCAGTTTGACATACCTGTATAAGTAATTGGAGGGTATTTTATAACAGTAAAGCCATAGTGTTATTTCTAAGCTTTACTATTTAAGAGGACGAGACAATGGGATTATTTTCAAATATGAAAAAAGGTGTTACCAAACATAGAGATTATTTAAGGTGTTGTGTGCAGCATGATGTATAGATCAACAGTGTCTATTCTGCCAAAAGTAACAACGTACAATTATTGCCTTCCACATGGCTATGTGGATCCTATAGCTCACCAGGGGACACAAGCATGTAACAACTCACCAGGGGATACACGCATGTAACACACTTTTATTCAGTAATTATGACCATTATGTGTGGATGGCTTCTTTATAGCTTGTGATATGTCAACCATATTTAGAAAGGTTAGGGCTATGGTATAGAGGCATATGAATGTGTCCTCTTCTCTTCTATATTTTGTGGAATCTTCTCTTTGAGACTTTCTTCACTGTTGTTAGATGTAGCGTTGTAATTAGCCGGTGCAGACCGCCCAAGCCATGATGAGAGCACGAGTTCCTAATAAACACGGACTTATGTTTGAGCCTTGAGTGGATCTCAACACTCAAAATCAATATCAGAGTTATTTTCTTTGTAGTCCAAGGTTAGCGCAGTGCAACATGTTTTTATCTGCTTAGGCAAACAGAGAATTGTCCCCATTTCCTCAAATGTAACAAGTATTATGCTTACTACGGAAGTCTTCGACCTTTATGTTAGATAATCCACTTCAAATTTAACAAATCATCCCCTTGTATGATCATTCTAAATACAAGTGAATGCAGCCAAGTACATGATATATCATTATATTGTTGATGATGGGTCATCTATGACTATCACTCACTTTTAACACTTGCTATTAGTGCTCTTCAAAGTTCATAGATGCGAAGGGTTACATTCACATTTTAACGCTTACTACTTCGCTCCCTTCAAAGACCATAGATAGCAAGTGTAATATAGATTCCTAACTTTTAGTGATGTACCAAGACATTTTTAATCATCACACATTTTAACGCTTACTACTTGGCTCACTTTAAATACCGTAGACATCAAGGGTTATATAGATTGCTAACTTTTAGTGATGTACCAAAACCTTTTTGAATCACGATATATAGACAAGCTTATAATGGAAAAACTTGTTAATGCTAGAGGTCATCTACAATTCATGCACATTAAAGAAATAAAACATGGATAAACTACACATGGATGCAAAAGTGGAATATCTACCTCAATGCTTGTCCCACAAATAGCAAGGAGCTAAAGAATTTTGTTATTGAGAAGTTTCGTAAATGGGTATGGGGAAAAGAGTTGGGTAGAAAAAAAAAGTACTACATTGAGGAATTCAACCCTACATGTGATCTCCAACAAAAAGAGTACATTGGAGCCAACATTCTGTGAAGGGCAAAGGTTCTTATTGCTCAATTAAGAACCGACTCGCATAGCTTCGGCATGAAATAGGATGGTGGAAAAGGCCTAAAGAAGCTTGGGAAGAACGAGTGTGTACATTTTGCACTTCTGGGGCAATGTAATCGGAAAAACATTTCATTTTGGAATGTAATGCGTTCAAAGACATCGAAGAAAATTATGGGAGTATGTTAGCATCGGTTTCTTGGCATTGTCTTTTCAGCGAGGGGATTGTTGGAAGGTTGGGCCAACTCATCATCAATTTGAATAATAAAAAGATTGAATTGCAAAAGGCGAAAAACAGGGAATTGATGGTCCCATAGACTATTTTTAGTCTCATGTGTTGAGAATTTGGTAGGGTAGTGTTTAATTCAAATTCTCTACTTGATAATTACTTGTGAGCTTACTTATTTTACTTATGTCTTTTCTTCTTAGCTTATTATGTCTTTCATCAAGTCAATTATCAAAACACAAGAGATACAAATTTAGTCTCTTCAAGCCAGGGCCAAAACCTCTCCCTCTTGGAGAGGAAAATCCACAAGAAATTCTTCTTATAGACTTTTAGATGACAAGTACCATGATCATGACACAGACCCTTGACCTTTGTATGCCTCCAAGACCTTGTCACTGCTTCTTCATTGACTCCTTGAGCTGATCCTTCCTTTTTGCACCGTCCTGTACTGTCTTGCACCAACCTTAGAGAACTCGGTCTCTAGTACTTGGTATCTCCTTAGATTACATGGTTCGACCTTATATTATTCTAGGCTTATTCTTGCCTTGCTTTATACCCAAGATAATGGTACATACTTATGTACCAATCCTTTACATGCAGCTCTAGACTGAACTTAAAACATGTCTTCTTTGCACTGTAAAGATATCCCTTTTCCTGTCTTGTATACTTCGCTGAGCAACCCTTATATAACTTCGTATTTCATTGGAATTATGTTATTCCACACTAGCCTTAGTCTTGCAACTTCTTATTAAGCTTAGTCCTGCAACTTCGCACTAGATATAGTCCTTCAATTTCGCACTTTGACACAATCTTGTAGCTTCGTGGATGTGTATTACTCCATCTTCTTTCTTCATTCTAGACCCATTTTTATCCTCGAAATTATAGCAGACTTTGTATCACTGAATTGATCTCAGACTTGTCCGAATGTGTATTGCCAAATGAGCCACAAATATTTCCTTTATATAGTGTACTTCTTTCAGGGATTTAGGTCGATCTTACAGACTGTGGGTAGGTCGACATGTTCATTGCATATAGGCTGAGTTGTAGAGCTTATCTTCCAGCGTGATGAAGGTTGTCTTGAAGGCTGATTTGAGCAGTAATGCTAGCATCATACTTGAGCCATTTCTTCAAGGTTATATGACAAGGTCTTGAGGCATACTTCTTTGACTAGACTCTTCATATACATGACTCTTAATTAGTACATTTATGACAAGATGACAAATCCCTAAAAGACATCAAGAAGAAATCTTTTGACCTATAATAAAAACCTTGCTCATGAAACCCATGAAGCAAGCATAACATAAATACATTTTATTATCTTTGTCTTCTTCGTTACATAAATACATAATTACATAGTCAATATGAAGATCGAATCTAGTTACACTTTCCAACACTCCCTCTTAACTAGGGAGGTATTCATAACGGTACATGGTCACTTTCAATCTGAAGAATTTCATAAGAAGAATTAGATTGGTAATCACATCTGTATAACATCATATCAACCAACATTGTCCTAGTGCAAGGCCTTGACTAACAACCCCATCTCTCAACAAGACAATGGGATACAATGTTGGCGAGACACATGAATTATAGACACCATAGTCATTGTCTCTCCAAGGTTCATACTCCACCCAGGTGTTCCCAGAGTATGACCTTCTTGGACTATTCTTCTCCTGGGTAGCCAACCTTCAAAGAATATCGATCCCCGACTACTCTTATCTTGAATGCTCTATCTTATTCTAAAAGAGTATCAGATGCAAGATGATTAACGAATCCTCCATTCTGTCTTCCCAGGTGAAGACCAGAATGATTTGTCTATCCATTCTCTCCTCACAACCTTAACTAAGACTTACGGCTGTTAGTCCTGGTCTAGTGCATGACACATGAATTAGAGAATCATATACGTCACTTCCTCTTAACTCATGAAGGACATACTTCAAGTTTCTTCCAAGTAAGAAACTTACCACCAGGCTCCCTCTCAACCAGGGACTTGCAACAACAATGGTGAGACACCTAGCTGCTCATGAAGAATTCCTCCCTTCGATGTCATGGATTTCGATATTGAGGAATCTTCAACTTTTGGCTTCATAGGGCACATATCATCCATCACTTCCATCCACGAGTCATGTCAACCATCAGAATGTGATTCATCAGTCTTTCTCATCCGATCTACTTTTATGCCATGCTACTTTCCTTCGAACCATCTCCCAAGGTTCTTACATCTTTCCACATGATTGGCAACCCTGCATAAACTCATCCAGATAAAAATATACATAACAACTTTTAAATCAAAAGTTACCTCAGTGATGATCTTTCACCATGACATCTTCCTGTAGGCATCGGCATCCTCTATTCAGAGTGACACATCTCCTAAAGATATGTATTGTCAAGGGTTTGCTTGTTTTACCATACTTCTATCAGAGTGCACATATCTTCCCAGGAGATCTCCTAGTCACATCTTCTTGGCTTCAAATGATAACTGCCTCTTGACATGGTTGCCCTTCGTGATCTCTTCCTTTCTTTTTCCACATAGCTTCATTCCCAAGAACTTCCAATATCCAGCTCCTTGTTTGCATACAACCACCTCATATTCCATATGAGGACATATCTGTTAGTGGCAACCTGTGCACTAGAAGAGATACTCCTCCTTTTGATCATACTCCTAAAGATATAAGTCCATCACTTGCAACCATATGACATGACTTCACAACATCCAATGTCAACATAAATATATGTACCTCATCCTTTTCCATTTGAGTCATCCTGCAACAATTTTAATAGAATGAAGAACTTCATTCCCTTGACCCGCTTCATCAATATGTCATCATGTTCTAATCCTCGAATCTGCAAGATAGAATCCCTGATGAAACCTTTTGCTTTCCTTCTAGTCAGTGAATCCAGAGAGGACTCCATTAGAAAAATGTCAGCACCCGTTTCCATATTGATCACTGAACGATGACCCTTGATCCAGATGACTATTTTCCATCAATGTTGTTATCAGCGAGGTTCCCAGGGGCTACTTCTTCAAGTGCTCCTTCCATGCTTCTATCATGATGCTATTAATATACTCTGCTTCCTATCATACTATTTTACAACCAACAGAAATCACTTAAAGAGAAAGATGATCTCAATCATAATAAAGATCTTTTGCTTCTTCTTTCTTAGATTTCTTTGCATCAGGTTCTTCCCTTTCATCTGTGACACAGGCTTCTTCCTTTTTCCTCTTGTCCTTCCTAGATTTAGGACGATCCCTTTTGTAATGCCCAAGTTCATTACATCCAAAGCATCGTACTTTGTCCATATTTCTTCTTTTATTCCGAGGACCAAATTTTCAGAATCTTCCTTTCTTCCTGGACATGGCTGCAAAGGCTTGATTCTTTTCACTTGATCTTGTATCAGCTTTGGATTTCAATCTTGTTTCCTCCGTTTTACATAGAGACCATAGACCCTGGAATGGTGTTGCTTCTTTCTTCCTGTATAAGCTTGAAGTGAAGTTTCCCCATTCTTCCGGTAGAGGATTCAGCACCACTGTAGTCATCTCACTATCATACATTACTTCTCCCAATTCCTGCAGTTGGTCTCTTATTTAAGAAATCCTCTTAAAATATGAACTGTTTCCTTCCTCTCTTGACAATTTCGTCTTGTATAGTTCTTGTCTCAGAGAGATTTCTTCTCTTGCTGTACTCGTAGAGAATAGCTCCACTAGTTTCTCATATATTTCTTTTACAGTTTTTAGTGTTGATACATAGGGTATGAGTGAGTCCTTAATTGATTTTATGAGAATCCTCTGGGCTTTGATTTATCCTTTCATGTATTTGGCATGAGCCGGAGCATCTTATTTTGAGGGTTGAATTGCACATCCTTCGATGTAGCCCATAACTCTGTCTTCAATTAGATTCAAATCTGTCCTCTTCTTCCATGCACTAAAGTTTGATGGCCTAACCAATTTGTTGCTCTCTTTGCAATAAGCCATTTTGACAGATTTAAATGAGGTCATAGGTACTTACTTGAATAGAGTGACTTCCTCCTTCTAGCAACTTCCTTGATGGCGATGAAGATGAAGTTAGGAAATCCCTCTTAGATTGAATTCTCTAATGTATATGTCTTCAAAGGTATTGGATAAAGTTGGATGGTGCTTAATGATGTGTTTTCCAACAATGTCTTCAATGTCATAAATCTTTGATGGCAAAGATTATCTCCTTGATAAGTGAATCTTTTGAATGAGATTGAAGATCTTCTTGAGATGACTTGAGAATTTTCTTTGCAAACTGATTTGACATTTCAATGTAGACTTTGATTCTTGCTTTCTTGAGTGTCTCCTTGTAAAGTAACCCTTGTTTTCAACACCTTAGCTCTAATACCATGTTGAGAATTTGGTAGGGCAATGTTTAATTCAAATCTCTACTTGATAATTTCTTGTGAGCTTACTTATTTTACTTATGAATTTTCTTCTTAGCGTATTATGTCTTCCACCAAGTCAATTATCAAAACACAAGAGACACAAATTTAGGCTCTCCAAGCTAGGGCCAAAACCTCTCCCTCTTGGAGAGGAAAACCCACTAGAAATTCTTCTTATAGACTTTCAGATGACAAGTACCATGACCATGACACAGACCCTTGACCTTTGTATGCCTCCAAGACCTTGTCAATGCTTCTTCATTGACTCCTCACACCGATCCTTCCTTTCTGCACCATCCTACTCCATGCTGCACCAACCTTAAAGAACTCGGTCTCTAGTACTTGGTATCTCCTTAGATTTCTTGAATCGACCTTATATTCTTCTAGGCTTATTCTTGTCTTGCTTTATACCCAAGATAGTGGTACATACTTCTGTAGCAATCCTTTACATGCAACCCTAGACTGAACTTATAACATGTCTTCTTCACATTATAAAGATATCCCTTTTTCGACCTTGTATACTTCGCTGAGCAGCGCTTATATAACTTTGTACTTCACTGTAATTCTGTTATTCCACACTAGCCTTAGTCTCGCAACTTCGTATTAACCTTAGTCCTGCAACTTCACACTAGATTCAGTCTTGCAACTTCGCACTAGATACAATCCTGCAATTTCGCACTTTGACACAATGTTGTAGCTTTGTGGATGTGTATTACTCCATCTTCTTTCTTCGCTCTAGACCTAGTTCTATCCTCGAAATTATAGCAGATGTATATCACCGAATTGATCTTAGACTTGTTCGAATGTGTATTGCCAAATGAGCCGCAAATCTTTCCTTTATATAGTATATTTTCAGGGATTTAGGTTAACCTTACAGACCGTGGGTAGGTCGACATGTTCACTGCATATAGGCCGAGTTGTAGAGCTTATCTTCCAGCGTGATGAAGGCTGGTTTGAGTAGTGGTGCTAGCATCATACTTGAGCCATTTCTTCAAGGTTGTATGACAAGGTCTTGAGGCATACTTTTTTGACTAGACTCTTCATATACATAACTCCTAATTAGTACATTTATGACAAGATGACAAATCCATAAAAAACATCAAGAAGAAGTATTTTTATCTATAATAAAAACCTTGCTCGTGAAACCCATGAAACAAGAATAACATAAATACATTTTATTATCTTTGTCTTCTTCATTACATAAATACATAATTACATAGTTAATATGAAGACCGAACCTAGTTACACTTTCCAAAATTGTGAATGTTAAAATATCATTTCATTTCATTTATACCTTGGTTGAAAACATTTACTCATCGCGCTCATCATTTTTCATTTATTAATAATAGAAAAAAATATTTGGGTACTATTATATACTACATTGTGCAACGCTTGTATATCCATCCATATCCAAAGTGTCCCAATGCCTAAGCAAGATTGATCACATTTACTATTAATATATAAAACATCATATTAAGGCCACTCAAAATATTTGATTAATGAGAAAGCAATTTGGTTGATCAAAATGAATGTCTTATTCCATTAATGGACTCCAAATTCATTGACCAAAAATTTGGCTGAAAAAAGGGTAACTGTTTGATGTTTTATTTTTACTGTTTTTAACTTGAAAAATGCATAGAACATTTTTTTTTCTCTTTTGCAATTAGAGAAATTGGCAATTACATAACTTTATTCCTTCGAACCTTTGATCATTTGGTCCTCCGATCAGTTAATGGCTCAATGAGCCAACTGTCACAAAGTTGTTTCATGTATCCCTCATTCGTGGCATCCACCTGTAAACCCTACGTCACAATTGGCATGTCGTGTTAGATTGGATTTTTGATACTTGTGCGATAAAGTGAGTTCTTTTCAATACTCAGCTATCTGGTGATTAATGTTAATCACATTTTAGCCTATCATAAGATCCCGATAATCAAACATTAACAAAGTTTTAAATTTGAATGCGCCCAACAAATAACTTGCAAAAATTACCATCATTTCCTTAAATAAATGAAGTATACCGCCAATATGTGTATAATTGGTCTAGATTAATGGGTTTTTTTATGGTTTTCTATTTGCTCAAAATATGCCCAATATGCTATAATTTTTATCGATTGCTAAGGGTTGTTGCTAACATTGTAGGTTTTTTCCTTCACTGAATTTTCTCCCGACTACTAATAGTAATAGAAAGTTCAACTATGGCACCCAAGAAAGCTTAGAAGCAGAAGCAAGTCCATCAGGTCAAAGACCCGGATGCAAAGAACCCAAATTCCAACCTATTTTTAGACACCACATAAAAGTTAGATAATAGGAGAAAATCGTGGTATGAAATTTATCAGATGCTTGAAGAAGAAATTGCTACAGAATCTGAACCAGAGGATGATGATGAGTACATCCTTGATAAGACTTTCAGGGACATTGCTAAATTAGAGCTGCATAAATTTATTGCAAAGCCAAAGATGGTTCCCTACACTAACATGGTGCATTGGGCCTATACCTCATAGATCTTTGAACAAGATTGGTTTCAACAATAAAAAGGAAATCATTGTCTCATTCAGACTTGAAGACACCCAAGTACTGTATAAGCTTCATGCCCTTGAAATTGTTTATGGTTTTGAATTCCCTAATAAATTTCATCAAGAAGAATTCACTCAATATGCTCACATCTTAGTTAATGTTGTTGAGATTCAACAAGAAGATCTTGCACCTACACTAGGATGGAGCCTCAGGCTATTTTTAGGTGGCTGTCTATTTATAGATGCATGAGCAAATTCTATTTATAGATGAGGTATATTTACAGATGTATGCACAAGTTCTATTTATATATTTCATGTTTATTTATAGATGTATGCGACTATTATTATCCCTTAATATTAGTTGGATAATAAACAATAATCTATTCTCAATGAGAACTTGGAAATAGTTAACTGAAGTGGCAAATCAGTTAGCTATAGGAATTTTGAGTTGAGTGGTTGGTTAGTGGGACATGCAAGTGGACTTAGTTGTAACTGAGTGATTCGAAGTTGTAACAGAGTTGGAAGTGTAGTTATGAAATTTGTAAATTAGTTGAACTCAGTTAAGTGAGTTCAACTCAGTTGCGCTAGTTGTAATTGAAGATACACTAGTGAGAGATCAAGTGAATTAATTATTAATTAATTCACAATCAATGGCCTCACATGCAACTGAATATTTACTACTATTAACTACATGCATGTCAGATTTAGTGGAGACCCAGTTGAAATGTAGGTGAAAGGGACAATTGACTATTAGTTGTGACATTATCGGTTGCACACATGCAACCACACACACATTGGATGTGCCCATGAGGATTGCGCAGTCAAGGCAAGCAAGATTCCATTAATTCAAAGATTGCTATCAGTTGGGATTGCACAGTGGAGGCAGGCTGTCTGGAGACAGTAAATTGGCCAAGGAACTTGCCAATTTTGTATGACAGTGTGAGAAAATTAGTTATTGTACTGAGAGCTCTTGGATTGGAGCTTTGTATGTAATTGTTTCATGATCCATGATATAATACATAATAGAAGATAGTGGGGTTTTTAGCTATATGCTTTCCCTGGGTAAATTATCTGTGTTATGTGTGATTGATCTTTCTTCATGATACTGTGATTGGCGATTGTGTTTCAAATTCTGCAAAGATTTTGCAGAAGCGATTCTGTATTAAACAGTAGCATATTATTTTTAGATCAGGAGAATCTAGGGAATCCATATTTTGTATTAAATTTCTACATGGTATCAGAGCACAGGAGATTGCAATTTTGAAGCATGAGTTGAGTTTGTGGGTGGAAAGAATTCCAATTTGCAGAAAGACTTTCTTGGTGTTACAACTGTTTCAAGATCGAAATGGCTTTCAATGGCTTGCGGCTAGAGTATGCACTCGAGGGCAACTCAAACTACATTGCTTGGAAGGAAAGGATGGAGGCGGTGCTGGAAGATAATGGCTTGAAGTAATTCATTGACAATGACGTTCCTAAGCCTGCTTCGTCAGATGTTGCCAATATTGATGCATGGAAAAAGAAAGTGGCAAAGGCGAGGAGGATTCTGTTGGAGGGAGTACGAGACCACATTGTCTCAAGCCTTCATGGGAAAGCCACACCATATGCTATGTGGAAGGCTTTGATGGATCTTTTCCAAAGCAGCATTGACCATAGGAAATTCACGCTCAAAGATAAACTCAGGAAGATCAAGATGGAAAAGGGCGACGACATTCCAAAGTATCTCTCGAAGTTTGTCCAATGTCAGGATGAAATGGGGAGTGTGGGAATAACTATTGCTGATGATGATTTGGTGAGCTTAGCTCTCTTGGGACTTTCTAAGAGTTGGCACAGTGACGAAGACATTGTCAACGGACGGGAAAAATTCCTGGATTGGGAACGACTGTGGTCGGATCTGGTGCAGGAGGTGTTCAGGAGGAACACCAGAGATGGCTCTTCATCAAAGCATGATGATGAAGAGGATTGTGCTTTCGTTGCCAAGGTGAAGAAGGGGAAGGGGAAGAAATTCCATTCTAAATCCGAGTCTAAAGGCAAGATGCTGGATATGTCCGAGGTGAAGTATTTTCACTGTCACGAACATGGGCATCTTGCTACTAACTGTCCACAAAAGAAGAAGAAGAAGAACACTGCTAGAGCTATAGCTGGTGAGGCCCTTGCCTTGCAATTTTAACTTGACTTCTCTTTGATCGCATGCATGGTGTCAAGTGCATTGGGATCAATGT
The DNA here is from genome assembly GCA_034641835.2 of Pinus albicaulis. Taxonomy (NCBI): domain Eukaryota; kingdom Viridiplantae; phylum Streptophyta; class Pinopsida; order Pinales; family Pinaceae; genus Pinus; species Pinus albicaulis. The sequence goes on along the minus strand of CM076581.1, from coordinate 831,011,525 downwards.
GGTATTTGGATAGTGGCGCTTCCTTTCACATGATGAGAGATAAGGAAATTTTCAGTGACTTGGAGGAGAAAGATCTCCAAATGCATATAGAGATGGGCGACGACAGATGGTACAGTGCGACCGACATTGGTACCATTACCTTTCAGAGGGAGTCAGGTAAACCATTTCAATTGAAAGATGTTATGCATGTTCCAGGTCCGAGGAAAAATTTGGTCTCAGTCACAATGTTGGAGGACAAAGGATATGATGTTGTTTTCAACGATGGAAAAGATTTCCCGCGACATAAACAACGGGTCAAGCCAAGAGGATAGGGATTTGAGTTAAGAATCTCTACAAGCTAGAGGTAGATGGCTGTGCTGCCATGATGGGCAAGGCGCAAAAAGTGGTGAGCTGGGATGAGGATGAATTATGGCACAGGTGATTGGGCCATCTTCATCATGGAGCCTTGAAAGTCATGTAGAAAATATCTACTGGACTTCCAATGGGAACACTTACTCAGTTAGATCAGTGCAAGGGTTGCACCATGGGGAAGTATGTAAAGTCCACCTTTCACGAAAAGGAGAACCGTGCTTCAAGGATCTTTGAGAGAGTTCACACAGACGTGTGTGGACCATTCTCGGTTGCTTCAACAACAAAACATAAGTACTATGTTATTTTTGTTGATGAATTTTCTCGTAAATGCTAGATATTCTTCATGCAGAAGAAGGATCAAACTTTCTCAAAGTTCTGTGAGTTTAAGGCATTGGTGGAGAAAGAGTTGGGGAAAGTGAAGGCTCTGAGGAGCGATAATGGTGGAGAATACATCTCTAACAAATTCAAGAACTTCTGATGCAAAGAAGGAATTTGAAGAGAACTCATTGCGCCTCATAACCCACAACAAAATGGGGTTGCAGAGAGGAAGAACAGAATGATCGTGGATGCAACACGAGCGATGTTGCATGATCAGGGCCTACCAATGCATTTATGGGCGAAAGCATGCAACACTGCAGTTTATGTGAAAAACCGTTGTCCTAATAGAGTACTTGGCATGAGTACACTTGAAGAAGCTTTCACTGGTAAGAAACTGGATGTTTCACACTCTAAGATTTTTGGCTCATCTATTTATGTGCATGTGACCAAGGACGCCAGGAAGAAGCTGGAGACGACTACTGAAGTTGGGATATTTGTGGGGTACACAGAAACACCCAATAATTATCGTGTGTATTTTCTAAACAATCGAATGACTGTGGTGTGACAGGATATAAAATTCGATGAGGGGAAAGCCATGCCGTTGTCGCTTGAGAGGGAGCTAGACTTGCATGCGGAGGAGGCACTGTTGGTTCCCAAAGATGAGTCTCTGGATGTGGATCAACCACAGGAAGAGGTTCATGGAGTGGAGGAGTCCACTCACACAGAGCCAACCATCATAATTGGCAGAAGGTGTACCACAAAAGCTAATAGGCTGAGACTTGATGCTGCACATAATGTAGGAGCCCCTACTTCATAGCGCAGACAGAGACAGTCTCCCGATCGATTTACTGGATACATGACTCTCATGAGAAAATGTATTGTGACTAAGCCATCTTCCTTTCAGGAAGCAGTGCAGGAGCCCACATGGGTAGATGCAATGGTGGAGGAGTGTGACACCATTGTAAAAAAAGTGCTTGGGAAATTGTTCCAAGGCCGGTTGATAAATCAGTGGTAGGTTCGAGATGGATCTACAAGGTAAAGCAAGCTGCTGATGAGAGTGTTGAGAAATACAAGGCTAGATTTGTGGCCTGGGGCTTCTCACAGATCGAGGGGATAGATTATGAAGAAACCTTTGCACCTATCACAAGGTATTCTTCCATAAGGACCATCCTTGCTCTCTCAACGCAGATGGGCTAATGCATTCATCATATGGATGTGAAGATTGCGTTTCTCAATGGTATCATTGAGGAAGAGGTGTACATAGAGCAGCCTGAAGGATTTGAGCTCTCCAGTAGTGAGTCGCATGTGTGCCGACTCAAAAGAGCGCTGTATGGGCTGAAGCAAGCACCCTGTGCTTGGTACACTCGGATAGACATCTGTTTCACCGGACTGGGCTTCACCAAAAGTGAAGCGGATGCAAACCTATGCCAAATTGTGGTGGAGGGTAAGATTTTAATCATTGTTCTTTATGTTGATGATTTAATATTGATTGGTGATGAGAAACTGATACACTCATGCAAGGAGGACCTTGCAAAGGAGTTCAAGATGAAGGATATGGGCCTCCTTCATTATTTCCTTAGATTGGAAATATGGCAGCGAGATGGTGAACTTTTTGTGTCTCAAGGAAAGTATGCAAGGGAGATACTAGGTAAGTTTCACATGGAGGGTTGCAAACCCATGGATACTCCTCTTCCAGGAAACTGGAGGAAAGAGGATGCTACTTCTGGAGAGGTAGTGGATGCCACTATCTATCGACATTTAGTGGGTTCGCCAATGTATCTAGTGAACACGAGACCGACATTTGCTATGCAGTTAACCAACTAAGTCAAGCGATGGTTAAGCCTACCAAGCTCTTTTGGAAGACGAGAAAGCATGTTCTGAGATACCCGAGGGGCACATATGAGTATGGTTTATGGTATAGACAGATGATTGAGGTGAAGTTGCATGGCTTCACAGATGCAAATTGGGCAGACATCCCATCGGACAGAAAAATCCGTGGCACTCAGTTCAGCGAAAGCAAAATACATGGCAGCGAGTCAAGCTGCATGTGAGGCTATCTGGATGAGAAAGATCTTGGTTGGTTTGTTTGGTTCTCATTTAGATCCGACAATGATTCATTGTGATAATCAGAGTTGCATTAAACTCTCAATTAATCCTGTGTTTCATGATCGATATAAGCATATAGATATCCGGTATCATCATATCAGAGATTGTGTGCAGAGGAAGATCATGTTGGTTCAGTACATTCCTATGTAAGATCAAGATGCAGATATTCTGACGAAGGCGCTCACCAGGAGAAAATTCGAATACCATAGAGACAAGATCGGGGTGAAGGATAATCCATTTCTTGTTGAGAGGGAGTGTTGAGATTCAACAAGAAGATCCTAGTGAAAATTATGCACCTATACTAGCATGGAGCCTCAGGCTATTTTTAGGTGGATGTCTATTTATAGATGCATGATCAAATTCTATTTATAGATGAGGTCTATTTATAGATGTATGTGGAAGTTCTATTTATAGATTGCATGTATATTTATAGATTCATGTCGACTATTATTATCCTTTAATATTAGTTGGACAATAAAAAATAATCTATTCTCAATGAACGCTTAGAAATAGTTAACTGAAGTGGAAAATCAGTTAGCTATAGGAATTTTGAGTTAAATGGTTGGTTGGTGGGACATGCAAGTGGACCTAGTTGTAACTGAGTGATTCGAAGTTGTAACAGAGGTGGAAGTATAGTTATGAAAGTTGTAAAGTAGTTTAACTCAGTTGTGGTAATTGTAACTGAAGATACACTAGTGAGAGATCAAGTGAATTAATTATTAATTAACTCACAATCAGTGGCCTCACATGCAACTGAAGATTTACTACTATTAACTACATGCATGTAAGATCTAGTGGAGACCCAATTGAGATGTAGGTGAAAGGGACAATTGACTATCAGTTGTGACCTTATCGGTTGTACACATGCAACCACACACACATTGGATGTGCCCAAGAGGATTGCACAGTCAAGGCAAGCAGGTTTCCATTCATTCAGGGATTGCTATTAGCTGAGATTTCACAGTGGAGGCAGGCTGTCTAGAGACAGTAAATTGGATAAGGAACTTTCCAATTTTGTATGAAAGTGTGAGACAGTTAGCTGTTTTAGTGAGAGCTCTTGGGTTGGAGCTTTGTATGTAATTGTTTCATGATCCATGCTATAATACATAATAGAATATAGTGGGGTTTTTAGCTATATGCTTTCCCCGGGTAAATTATTCATGTTATGTATGATTGATCTTTCTTCATGATATTGTGATTGGCGATTGTGTTTCAAATTCCGCAAAGATTTTGTAGATGCGGTTCTGTATTTAACAATATCATATTATTGTTAGATCAGGAGAATCCAGGAAATACATATTTTGTATTAAATTTCTCCAAATGTAATTAGGGAATGGTGGGGTAAAGAGAACAAATTCAAGGAGGAAAGTTCCAAAATATATTCTATTGCCTCGTGTCAACCTAGGCCCCTGCATTTTGCCACAATGGTATGTAGGTTTTTTGGGGAAAAGGATCCCAACCATTTTAAACTGGATTGGGCCCCTATTATACACAAGGCTCTGAATGATTAGGTATTTAATTGGGCCACTATTTTATTTTATAATCTCTGTAGATGAATCAATACATTTCTTAAACAAAGAGTAGATAGAGCTTCCCCTCCATTTTATATGTCTACATATATGATGGATGCCATATGCTTTTACACTCCTTTTCCTCAAGTGAGTTGGGAATACACTAATAATGTTCCTCAACCAAAACATATTTATCACTCTAAATTATGGGAGGAGTGTGCTAGTGATTACTAATATGAATTTTTTCATCATTTATTGATGAAAAATATTGACTAATTTGTCCTAAACACTGACTAATGAGCTACCAATTATTGAAACCAAAATAGTCAATTGTCAGGTCAACTTGCATCAATAAACTCCAAATTTGGTGGACCATAATCGAGGAAGTTCAAGAGAGTTGAAAACACCATATGCACGGTTCTAGCTCATCAATCAAAGATCAATCAAATTAATCTGATCAAGATTCTATGGGAATTTAACGGTCTCTTATTTTTAAGTATTTTGTATTTTTATAAATATTTTCTATTAGAACAAAGTGTAACAAAAAACCTTATTTTAGTTTTTTGTATTATTATTTAATGGAATCTTGTAGACCTTTGAAAGGGTTTCAAATTTTCTGAAGAGTGCTCATATTGTAAGAGTTGACTTTTTGGAGAATAGAAGAACTAGTGAAGTCTTTGCTTCATCTTGCACAAGTATTTGTGGTACTGTCACTTGCATTTATTTGAGTAAATTTGAAGTTAAATTCTTCTAATCTGCTTGGTATACTTGCACAAGTATTTGTGGTTCTGTTGCTTGCATTTATTGGATTAAATTTGAAGTTAAATTCTTCTGAGCTGCTTGGTATATTTTGATTCTTATGAAATCACAATTTGTTTGAGTTGATTAAGCACAATGAAATATGTATGAATTCTGTGTTTGATGTATGATAATCTAACTGTTTATATGAATCATAAATTAATTATAGTTAAGCCTTAAGTTTGTTCAATTATAAGGATCTAAATATTCTCTAATTATACTTATAATTTGAATTCACACATATTCTTTAGTTTGCTCTTGGGATAGGCCCATATATAATTTAGATATTTAGTTTATAATAATGATTTTTCATTCATTTAAACCTATTAGATTTCACCTATTCGATTATATCCTTTTAGAAAATCTCCTTTCGAGGAGTAAAATCCATTTGTGGCAATTGGGCCTACTTACCGGTGAAAGTTGCTATACTAAATGAGTATAAGTTTATTTGGGATCTTGATAGGGCGTCTTCTCCTATTGTTCATTTGGAAAAACCTAAGCATCAACAATTTTGGCGCTAGGAGGATGATTTGATGATGAATGATGAAAGCAATTCCCAAATTAATATTCATTTGCAAAGATTATCATTGCCTTCAAACCTCAAATCAGCTTCAAGCACCCCACAGATATATGATCCCACTATATCCAAAGTTGATCAATAAAAAATAGTTCCAAAATTATGTCATTCTTAGATGGTTTTCTGGTTATAACCGAGTTCTTGTTTCTCATTTTGATATACTAAAACATACATTTCGAACAAGAAATGGGGTACACGCTTATCACAAAATGCCTTTTGGTTTGATTAAAGTTGGTGCCACAGTTCAAAGAGAAATGGGTATAGCCTTTAGAGGGACAATTAATAGATTGATAATTTTTTATTTGGATGATGTAACAATATATTAAAAAAAAAGTTTTATCACCTGCACCTTCTTAAGCATATGTATGATAGATGAAGAAAATATGAGATTTCTCTAAATCCTAAGAAATCATTTTTTGCATGAAAAGAAGGAAATATTTTAAGATTTATTGTCTATAAAACTAGAATTATAATTGAACCATCTATGGTCAAAAATATATATGAGATTCCCTTTCCTCACAACAAAAAGTCCATGCAATCCTTCTTAGGATAAATTAACTTTTTAAGGTGTTTTGTGCCTAGTTTTGCTCAAATTTTCACTCTCTTACGAAGTATGATTAAAAGGAATGTTGTGTTAAAATGGAACTCTTCAATACAAGAAGCCTCAAGTCAATAAAATAAACTATCATTTAATCTCATGCTCTTATGTCACCTAATTTAAAAAGGAATTCACCATTTATACATTTTCATCTCACTTATTATGTGTAGCTGTGCTCACATAAAGAAATTATCAGAACATTGAAGTACTTATTTATTTTATGAGCACCGGCTTTCGAGGAGTTGATTGAAACTATTATAATGTTGAAAATAGGCTTATGCCATTTTTAAAGTAGTTAAGAATTTCAAACCATTCCTACTTAAATCCCATACTAAGATTATTGTTCCATATCTATCAATTAGAATTTTGCTAGTTTAGAAAGATTTAGGTGATAAAAGAGCATATTGGTTGATAACACTCCAAGAATATGACTTGGAGTTCGAACTTTCAAAAATTGTTAGAGGTCAAGGCCTATGCAAATTGGCTATAGAATCAATAGGTTTTAAATCCAACATATCTCAAGAGGATCAATATGACACAAAATATTCATCAAGAAGTGAAACATGTAAACTCCATTCCTGATTCATGGTATTCAGATCTAATATACAATTTATCTCATGGTTCTGCTCCTCATTTAGAACCTAAGAAAATGAGAGCTTTGAGACTAAAAGATAATCAGTATCACTTAATAAATGGAGTATACATAGGTGTCTTGAAAGATATGAAGCTAACAAAGTGTTATGTGACTTACATGATGGTCATGCAGGTGGAAATTTTGGTGGTAACACCCATTAGGATAATTTTGAGGTTTAAAATGGGCATCCTAAGGAAAATAAATAGCAATATAAAGCAACATAAACAATAACTACAACAAATAGAGAGACATAATGAAAAACACTGCAAACATGGAGAAAAGTTGAGCCATTTTATTATAATCTGAAAGAGGAAAATTTGTATAAAGGTGATCAAAATGATGGTACCTTGGCTTGCTCAAGGTAAGCTGAAAATACTCTCAAAATCCCACTGTGAATGGCTGATCTCTCTATCACTGCGTAACTCCCTAAGCTACTGCTGTTGATGCCGGAACTATTGCCTCTGTCTGGAATGGAGCTGCTCTTTGGGGTTGTTCCCCTGCTCAAAAAAATATGAAACTCCAGATATGAGCTCTCCTCCAAAAACCTAGAAAAACTCAGGAAGGAATTCCGGAAAGGTTGACCTCGGAATTTGACCCCCTTGGGAAAATCATGCACTCCAGGTGAGTACGCTGGCCCTGAACTGTCAAACTAAAAATGGCGGCCTCCTACTGCAAAAGATGACTTGTGAAGGGTTGATCCCTTCGCACTTCTCTCGAGCTAAAATCCTTGATCTCACTTCTCTCCCGGTGTTGCCTCCTCCCAAGACTGTCTAATCCCTGGGTGTGACTGCGCTGCCTTAGTGACTGTGTGGCTCCTGGTTGAAAGGTACTGTGTGCTCTGCTATGAAAATCGATGGTGGATCTCCTCACCTGAGCGGGCACTCGAAGTCCCCCGAGGCTGAGGTTGGGATCTCTGCTCGGAGACACTCGCGTGCTGAACAACACTTGTAGACTTCGCTAAACAAGGTAAGCGTGCTCAATGTCTGATAGATAGAAAATCAAAAGATTCATAAAGAATGACTAAATGGCTACCCTCTCCCTTTTTTTATGTTTGAGAGAGTAGCTCTCCCTTGGGCCCCACTCAACTGCGCTGTCCCCTCATGGCCACGTTGTCCCCACTAGACTTCACTGTCTTGGCCCACGTTGACACTGCGTTGCCTGACCCATGTTTCCTCCACGTTGTCCCTCTCCCTATGCTGTCACTTGGCTCCCCTGGGCCCCATGCTGAAATCTAAATTTTCCTAAGTGACAGGAAATTATTTTATCCTATGTTTGGGTTATGGGTCCCATCACCCCCTTTATTTTATGACTAAACATTAGAAAGGAAAAATCTGAGAAAAATTAATATTTCTAATTAACTACTGCTAATTGGGAATATTACAGTCCTCCCCGCCAAAATGTTGCTTGTCCTCAAGCAACTGCAAAGACGGATGCTGCAAAATCTTTTCACTCTCCCAAGTGGCATCCTCATCTGGAAAATTCCTCCATCTCAACAAGTACTCCCTGACTGTCCTGCTCCGTAGCTGTCTCTCCCTGGTGTCTAATATGGCTTATGGATGTAGCACCAAATTCCCCTCATCATCTGTAGGTGGGAGCTCTTCTGTTGTAGTCACCTGCTGCCCCAATGCCTTTTTCAGGCACGATACATGGAAGATGTTGTGTATCATGCTACCTGCTGGCAGCTCCAACTCATAAGCAACCTCCACTATTTGGCGGATCACCCTGTAAGGTCCATAGAAGCGGGGCTTTAGCTTATAAGCCCCTTTCTGCTTCAACGTGGATTTCTGGTACGTTGATGTAGGTAGACCAATTCACCTACCTTAAACTACCTCTCTACCCACCCTTTGTCAGCGTATAACTTCTGTTGATTCTGCGCTATGGCTAAGTTGTCCTTAAGAGCTCAGAATATATCTTGGATCTCTTGGATCCAATCCTTGGCCCTGGGGGCCTTGCTAGCTCCAAACATAACATCAACAAAATTCATAGCATGATATCCATATAAAGCATAAAAAAAGACATGACGATAGACATGTGGAAAGTGGTGTTGTAGCAGTATTCTCCCAAATACAACCATGCCTTCTGCTGCCTCGTGACATAGTTTCGTAAGTGTCCCTCCACCCACTTGTTCACTATCTCTATTTTTCCATCCATCTGAGAGTGATAGCTAGTACTAGGAGTCAACTTTGTACCCACCAAAAAAAATAGCTCGTGCCAAAAGCCGCCCATGAAATGGCTATCCCTGTCACTGAGGATGGTCTTTGAAAGACCATGTAATTTGAAAATATAATGGAAGAACAGCTCTGCCACCTATGCAGCTGTGTGCCGTGCTGATATGGCGAAGAAGTGAGCATACTTTGTTAGTCGATCAATAACCAAAAAGATGAAATCCTTGCCTTGCACCATGGGCAAACCAGTAATGAAATCCATCGAGATGCTTTCCCACTTTCCTTCCAGAATGGGAAGCAACTGTAGTAATCCAGCTTGGTGGCTCATCTCCCCTTTGTTCCTATGACATACCTCACACTCCCTGACATGTCGGAGTACGTCCTCCTTGAGGCCTCTCCAAGAGAACCTCTCCTTGGTATCCCTGTACGTCTTCATGAATCCCTAATGGCCCGACAATGGTGAATCATGGGAGGCACGCAATATATTCTCCTTGAGCTGAGAACCCCTATTCAAGAAGATCTTATCCCTGAAGTAAATAACTTCGTCCATCACCCTATACCTGTCATCTGTGAAATGCCCATCCAACACCTCACAAGCAAAATGGTCCTTGGAGTACTCTACCAGTAGCTGAGCCCTCCAGTCTGTATCTATGCTCATCAAAGACAGTGCTGCTGGTCTGTGTGATAGAGAATCGACCACCACGATGTTCTTCCCTTTGACATACTCATTGTCAAAGTCATAAGCTTGGATCTTACTAACCCACTTCTACTGCCTCTCCTGCAACTGATTTTTCTCAAGGAAAAAATGGACGCTGTTGTGATTAGTCCTCACCCTAAATCTGTTGCCCACCAGATACTGTTGGAACTTGGCCAGTGCGTGCATAATGGCCAGCAGCTCCTTGTTGTATATATGATACAACTTCTGATGCGGCAGTAGCTTCCTACTCTCTAAAGCTATGGGGTGGCCTCCTTGCATCAAAACTACGCTCACTCCCTCTCTTGAAGCATCACACTCCAAAATCAAGGGCTGTGTGAAATCCAGTAAAGACAGCACTGGGCATCTACTCATCACCTCCTTGAGCCTGTCAAAGGCTCTCTATGCTGTATTAGTCAAACTAAATGCCCACTTCTTGGTGAGATCTGTGAGGGGTGCAACAAGCTGGGAAAATCCCTTGAAAAAATTTGGGTAGTAGGTGCAGATGCCTACAAACCTTTGAATTTCTGTCACATTCTTCCACTCCAGCCATTCCAGGATGGCCCAGATCTTCTCCTCGTGGACTTTCATTTTGTCCACACCAATGGTATGCCCCAAATAGAGCATCTATGTCAATCCAAACTCGCACTTGGAGAGCATAGAATAGAAATGTTGCTCCTCCAAAATGCGTAGTACAACCTCAATGTGCTGCAAGTGCTCCTCCCAAGTGCAGTTGTATATAAGGATATCATCGAAGAATACCAACATGAACTTCCTTAATTGACCATGAAAGATGTGGTTCATACAAGACTGGAAAGTGGCCGGTGTGTTGGTTTTCCCGAAGGGCATCAGCAAAAACTCGAAATGGCCATAATGGCATCTGAAAGTAGTCTGGGTGAATCATGGTCACTCACTAGGATTTGATGGTATCCCGACGTCAGATCGATCTTGGAGAAGAGTTTCGATCCCCTCAGCTCATCCATCAACTTGTCAATCCGCGGAATGGGGTATCAATCCTTCATTGTCTTCTTGTTGAGAGACTGGTAGTCGATGCACATCCTCAGTGTAAAATCCTTCTTCTTCACCAAAGCAACATAAGAAGAAAATGGGCTAGTACTGGGACGGATGTGTCTCAGTGCTAAGAGGTCATGAATGGATCTCTCAATCTCATCCCTGTAGGCTTTGGGATGCCTATAGGGTGTGGTGATCACAACCTGAATACCCTGATCCAACTCAATGGTATTCTCAAACCCTCGGTCTGGCGGCTGTCTTGGTGGTATATCCCAATGTGTCCTCCCGACTGCATCCCGAAGTATAGCAGGTCTCGTGGATATGACTAGCCCACACAGAGGTTCCACCAACCCATCAATGAAAATGTAAATCCTCCTGGCTGAGGACAAGTCGGGTACCATCACTGAAAGTATCAAGAACTCGGAAATGTAGGTTTCCGAGTTCTCGGTCTGCTTGAGCTTGGTCAGCTTGAAAAAATTCTCTTTCGGATCCTTCCAGTCAAACCACTCCACCAATTTCTGTGTGAACTCCGCATACGCTGTCACTACTGAGTGACCCAGCATGGCCATCCCATGGAACCACCAGTCATGGAACTCTCCCTCAAGGTGCAATGCTGCCACCTTGATGGCCTCCCCCTATGCCATCTAATTAAGCTGAAAATGAATGTCTAGCTTCTCCACCCAAGATTTTTCTGAACATTTAGATGACCCAAAAAGTTGGCAAGAAAAATCTGCCCACGGTACATTGCATCTCACCTCCCTGCATGTACCCACCACCTCTATTTTGGTTGTGAGGTCTATTGCTGTTATTGAGCTAGCAAAAGTCGTGGAAAGTGATAGCTTCACCAAAATCTCGCCCATAATACTGATACTCTGCAAAATAGTCCCCCAAATGAGCCACCTCCGGCTCCTGTGGTCCTCCTGTTTCGGTACCCGTAGCCAAGGATGTGGGCATCGTGGAACGTGGGGGAGTGTGTGGTACCACCTGCTGTTCTACGTTCTGCTCCGGTATGTGATGGGAAGTGTCGTATCCCTCACCGATGTGAAAACCCCTTGGGGTCTCATGCTGTCTTTTGTCCGTGGAAAACTTCTGTCCCATTTCCTCTATCTTCCTCGAGAGCTCCTGCATAGATTTTAGGAGGAGATTCCCGAAATACTTCCTGTCATCTCTTTTTTCAGCCATAGGTTCTTCCTCCTCTGCGTCCACCACTGGAACACAGTCCCCTTCTCCAAATGTGGCCTCGAGTCTTCGCTCTTGGCTCCTATACCGCTTTGTATGGTAAGTGATGTATTCCTTTCCTCCGGGTGTCATAGACTGATCTACTCCACAGGCTGAGCCAAGTCTATGAGCTCTGATACCACTTTAATATTTCGAATAAGAAATAAACAACAATATAAAGCAACATAAATAATAACTACAACAAATAGAGAGACATCATGAAAAAAACTGCAAACATAGAGAAAAGCTAAGCCATTTTATTATAATCTGAAAGAGGAAAATGTGTACAAAGATGATTAGAATGATGGCACCTTGGCTTTCTCAAGGAAGGCGGAAAATACTCTCAGAATCCCACTGTGATTGAATGTTCTCTCTATGACTGCATAAATCCCTGAGCCGCTGTTGCTGGAACTGTTGCCTTTATATGGAATGGAGCTTCTCTTTGGGGCTGTTCCCCTACTCATAAAAATATTAAACTCTGGATATGAGCTCTCCTCCAAAAACCCAGAAAAACCCAGGAAGGAATTCTGGAAAGGCTGACCTCGAAATTTGAACCCCTTCGGCAAATCACGCACTCTATGTGAGTACGCTGGCCCTGAATTGTCAAACTAAAAAATGGTGGCCTCCTCCTATAGCAAAAGATGACTTGTGAAGCACTGATCCATTCAAACTTCTCCTGGGCTGAAATCCCTGATCTCCCTTCTCTCCCAATTCTGCCTTCTCCCAAGACTGCGTAATCCCTAAGTGTGACTACGATGCCTTAGTGACTGCGTGGCTCCTTGCTGAAAGGTACTGCGTGCTCTGCTATGAAAATCGATGGCGGATCTCCTCACCTGAGCGGGCACTCGAAGTCCCTCGAGGCTGAGGTTGGCATCTCCGCTCGGAGAGACCCGTGCGCTGAACAACACTTGCAGACTTCGCTAAACAACATAAGCATGCTCAATTTTTGATAGACAGAAAATCAGAGGATGCATAATAGAATGACTGAATGGCTAGCCTCTCCCTCCTTTTATGCTTGAGATCTTAGCTCTCCCTTGGGCCCCACTCAACTGCGCTGTCCCCTCATGGCCACACTGTCCCCACTAGACTGCGCTGTCTTGGCCCACACTGCCACTGCGCTTCCTGGCCCATGCTGCCTCCATGCTGTCCCTCTCCCTGCGCTGTCACTTGGCTCCCCTGGGCCCCATGATGAAATTCGAATTTTCCTAAGTGACTTTAGGGAAATTATTTTATCCTATATTTGGGTTATGGGTCCCATTACCCCCTTTATTTTATGACTAAACATTAGAAAGGAAAAATCTGAGCAAAATTAATATTGCCAATTAGCTACTGCTAATTGGCAATAATACAATTTTTTAAAGAAAAATAAAGGGAACTATTTTTTTTTAATTGTATTTTTGGCTAATATCCTTATAATTCTACTCAAATGTCAAGTGTAGACACTTGTTGCATGAAAAATTCAATTCCACATCCAACAAGTATCCACTATGCATACTTCTGAGTAGACTTGTATTGAGAAAAAAAAAATACATGAAAAAAAAGTGTTCAACACACATTTTTCATGTATTTTACATTTTTTTCGATGCGGGTTTTCTCAAAAGTATGCAGAGTGGGTACTCATTGGATGTGGAATTGAATTATGCATCCAATGAGTGTCTACGCTTGACATTTGAGTAAACCTAAAGGTGATAAGCCAAAAACACAATAAAAAAGTAGTTTTCTTCTTTCCCTTCCAAAATATTTTCCCTTGGGATGGTATCATCATTTTGAATCCTATTAGTTTTTTTTTTTTTTTAAAGTTAATTTGGTTATTACATTTTTTTTTTGTGGCCCATTTTTGACCTCAAAATCCCCTAATGATAGCTCATAAAATTTTGCATGTAGGATATTACTGGCCAACCTTATTCAAGTATGCTCACGCCTGTTGTAGCATAATTTGACTTAGCTAAAAGTCAAGAGAGGTCCTGAGAAATTCAAGGTTGTTGAGGAACAATTGTTAGAATGTCAAGAAGACCTGCAATATGCTCAAAAGTATAACCACAAGCGCAACGAGGATTCATCATCTCATGTGCACTGGAACCAAAGTCAGGGAAGCAATAGCAACATTGGAAGCACAATCTAAGCCAAAGGAGTAGCAAAGAAGAAAAGTGCACAACAAGGGTCAAATTGGGCTCATTCGCAAGCTTAGGAGAGACTAGCACAATAGAACACCGAATAAGCTCAGGAGGGTTACATTGCGGAGAAAAACAAACTAATTTCCTGCAGGCAAAGAAATGGCGTATTTCCCTTAGAAACTTAAGAGTTTTGGAGGAGGCGCAAAGGGAAAAATAGATGGCCAGGATCAAAGCGTAGAACTGAAACGGAGAGATGGACAACGAAGATCTTATCACATATCGCATTCGGTAAAGGTTACAAGTTTAAAATATGGTTAAACTTGTGATATTGCGATGCGATGTAATCGCATATTGCACTTCACAAGTTTAAAGGGTTAGCGCTAAGGAATGTGTTAAAGGTTGCGATTTGCGGGTGAGGCCACCTCTCTTTTCCACGTCAGCTTGCTCTCCCTACATTTCGTACTATGCAAGTTTTAATGTTTACCTCCACCGCTCATAAAATAAATCCACCGATTTGTGATTTGAGATATTCGTGGGACCCATATTTGCCACGTCGCCTCCCTCTCCCCGCACTTCACACTTCACAAGTTTTAGAGCTTACCTTCCATTTCTCATAACAATTCCACTGATTTGCGATTTGCAATTGGCCCCACTTTTGCTTGCCACGTCACCTTCCGCACGTCGCACTTTGCGAATCGCAAAGTTTAACACTTACATCCCATCTTTCATAATAAAATCCCCGACTTTCGATTTGCGGGCAGATGCGATGTGGTTTCGAAAGTAAAATCCAAAGTTTTTCAAATCCAGAAGTAAGGCATTTCTTGTGTTAAATTGCATCGGAGGAGGAAATGAGGATTATAACGTAAAATCGTTGAAACGCCGAAATGTGATAGAAAGCAGACGCGATGCTTTCTTCAGAGGTGAATATAATATTTTTCAAGTCCAAGTATTGCAGTGGTTTAGGGAAGAAAGTATGAACATGATAAAGACTCCGGTATGTGATTCGACACAGGGCAAAGGAGAAGAAAAGGCATAACACAACATGGATGAGAAGAAGAGGAAGAGTCGGGTAGCAAGTGACATGATGATAGCATTCGAAAACGCAAAAGCATGGGCATAGTCTAGTGGAGATGCGTTTACGCAGACTTTTGGGACATCACAACCGAAACAGACAAAGACACATCAAAAACAAATCAGATCCAGTAAATAGATTGATACTTCTAATTCTATTTTTCTTTCTTGATTAAAGATCGACATTGTAATGAAGTCTTTAATTGCGATGTAATAGGTAGTTTACAGAGTTTTATGAAGTTTGAGTAGTTACAAGAAGTTCTAGCAGTTACAAACTGTTTTTGATGTAGGAGGGGGATTGAGAGAGAAAGAAATGGAGGGGGCCTAAGTTCTGGACCTCTTGGGGATTACATTTTGTACTCATTTTTTTGTTTTTTAATTAATTAATTATTTATTTATTTATTTTTTACTGATGGGTAAATGAAATAAGCAGTAAGTTTTCTGCAATTGTTGATGGTGATTCTTGTTTCTTGTGCCATTTTGTGTCCCTTCTTCTTTGAATGAAGTGAAGTAATTTAGTAGCTGATCTCTTAATTACATATGTGAGTAAGAGTTAAATAACCTTAATTTGCGCTCCTTCACTCTATCTCTTCTCCCTTCACAAATTCTCTCTAAAACTTAAAAGTAATATATTTTGTGTTTACAACATATTATTTTGAGTTTCCCTTCTCTTGACAAACTAATAATGAAACTTTAAAGTAATAGATTATGTGTTTACAACATATTATTTCGATGTTCCTCTCTCTCCATGAATTTCCTCTGAAACTTAAAAGTGGTAGATTCTGTGTTTTCGACATATTACTTTGAGTTTCCCCTGCAGTTTTTCTTTTCATTCAGATATCAGCAATGAATGGCATTATGAAATCTTTTGTTATTCCAGATCATTAAGGGTTTTAGAAAACTAGTCTCCAGAGGGATAGCACAAAGACCTCATGATAAAATAATTTTTGTGACACACTTTTAAAATGTCTTAAGCACTAATTCCTTTCACAACCGAGGGATTGTCTCTTAAGATACAACAACGCCAATGCCAAAAGGTGCGAGATTTTCTAGGAATCAACTGGAAGAGAAAAAAAGTCTTCTTTTCTACTTAAGCTAGAAGTCGTCAAAGAAACTTTCGGTCAATGGGTATTGAACATTATTGGTGAGATCACACCAAAATCTTCCAGAAAACAAAAATACATTTTGAGAACTACAAGCTACTTCACCAAATGGGTGGAGGCTACACCTTTAAAAACTATAAGTTCAAAACAAGTAATATCCTTCATTGAACAATTTATTATTACTAGGTTTGGCCTCTTGAGTACATTGATTTTAAAAAATGCCACTTATTTTTTGTGTCTGCCTAGCTCCTTGATTTTTCTTTTCGAAATGGTACTAATTTAGGTATTTTTCCAATTATTACCCACAAGCGAATGGTTTGGAAGAGTCCAGTAATAAAAAACTTTTGAAGATTATTAAGAAGGCCATTATAGATAACCAAAAGAATTTGCATAAGTATTACAAAATCTATCTTTATAAATGTTGAAATTAGAAGAAACCAGGGAAAAAGCTAAACAAAGCTTTGCCAACCATCAAAAGACTATTTAAAATGGGTTTTATAACTACTCAATCAACGGTTTTTTTATTTTATTTTTCGAATTGAAGATCTCGTTCTGAAATGGGACAAAGACCATGAGAAAAAAGACAAACATACTAAATTTTAGAAACTCTATCTTAGTCCTTTTTAGATCTTTTAAAAGATTTGTCCTTCCACTTATATCCTACATTTATTATGTAAGGAGAAAGAAACTCTCCCCATAAATGGGAAAATCTTAATATTTTTTTTTAAAAATCCATATGGGTGAACCCTTGTAACTATGTACCTAATTCCTTTTCCTTTCTTTTATTGTAAATAAACCTTCCTTAGAACTTTGTAATCCCAAGTATGGTCAACTATTCTGATTTGGTTGTACCTAATTTCTTTTGTTTTATTTTATTGTAAATAAACCTTATTTAGAGCTTTGTAAATCCCAAGTATTGTCAACTATTCTAATTTGGTTTTACATTAGGGAAACTATATATTTATCATATATATTTATTGGTAATTTATTCTATTAGAACTAAAATATGGATTATTACTTTTCAATGAATATCATATAATTATGATGAATAAATTTTTTGTGTTTATTTATCATTATTTATGAAAATTCATATTTAGGGAAAATGTTTTAAACATTGTTCTTCATGAAAATATTATTCACCTCACATTAAAAAAACATGTGACTACTAGGGATGGTTGCGAAGTAATATTTGAGGGTTAAAATCTTTATGTATTTCGATGATGCATTACATCAAAATCGTATCATGATGCCTCTTATCCGCCCAAATGACAAATAAAAAACTACAATTTTTTTATAAATGAAAAAGGCAAATTCAAATCCATTATAGAAAGTTGAAAGAACAAAAGTGTAAGAAGTGTATACCAACCTGTCGGCGTTATAGACACTCGCTGACAATAGGGAAATGCACACATGATACTAAGGAACCTTCATCAGGGCTATGGATGCACGTAAGCAACGAAGCAATGTCGGGTCACAAGAAATATTAGTTGAATTGATTGCATTCACATATTATAATAAAACATTTTTTCCCTTATCCCAATCTTAACTAGATTCTAAAGTAGTTGCTATTTAAAGTAAAATTAAATCCATTACCTTATTCTCTTGAAGAATGGTTTTAGAGACATAAGGACTAGAAATTAATTTCTCAACCTGCAACAATTAGACATTTAAAGAAAAAATATTTACATGTGAAAATTGCTAAATAACATCCTTTTATGTTGATTCTTATTTATCCTATCTTTTCGAATGGCATAGATCACTGTTTCATCGAGTATGTTGCCAGTTTGTGTGATAGACAAACCCCATTATTTCTCCCGTGTTAATAGAAATAATATGAACCCTTAACTTTACAAAATTTCCATGTGAATATCCTTTGTATTTAAATCTTAAATTTTCCTTGTAAATAGGAAAAAAATTTAGTATTGGTAATGAAATGGGACCCTTGCTTCCAACAAAAGTTCTTACATTTCACTTGATACTTCTGATTCCTATAAATGTTAACATAAACCTTTAGTCGTTCATGACTTATCATAAACTTTTTCCTTCTGTCATATCATCGCTCATTGAAAATGTGTGTGTAAGGTTTCAACCATTCAATACACATCAATATGTTAAGCATAAAAATTAAGTAATAATCATTTTGACATAAGTATTTCTCTGTCTATTGAGTTGCGGTTCATTGGATAAAAAGAAAAAGAAAAAGAAAAAAAAGAAAAAGAAAGAAAGTAGTTACAACCCTCATGTGTCCACTGATCCAATAAACATATACATCAAGTAATGATTGTTCTGTTTTCCATTAATTGCCGTAGATTACTTCCTATATATTGGCTAATCAACCGTCGATTATATTCACAAATGTTTATAATTATCACAACCTAAGCGATTCGATAAATAAATTTAGCATGAGATGAACTTTCTCGTGTCATGAAACTAATAAAGTTGGCTCGACAATCCAAACCTATCCTCCATGTCACAACCTTGTTTCATGCATCCTTCTCATGCGTGATATCCATGTGTAAGCCCCACATCATAATTACCATGTCATTTTGGATTGAATGTTTGACCCTTGTGCAATAAAGTGAGTTCCGTTCAATACTCAACAATATGGTGATTAACGTTAATCACCTTTTAGCTTATCATAAGATCCCGATTCATCTTGTCCTGATGATGAACCACACTGGTGAGTTCGAAACGCGTCGACACAAATTTCTTATATGTGATTTTTATTGAAAATTTTTGATACAAAGTTTTAAATTTGAACGCACCAAATTAATAACTTGTAGTGGTTTCCATCCTTCCTTGAAATAAATGAAGTCTGCTACCAATTCGCCTATGGTTGGTATGCATCAATGATTTTTTATTGTTTTTGATTTAGTTGAAACTTGTTGTTGATGGCTAAAAATGACCTCATAAACAGGTAAGGGAGACCACCCAGTCAAAGTCCCAACTAAGCCCTTATCCGCTTGACTTAGCGGTTTCAACTGGTTCTATTAGGTCTAGTTACCCCCTCACTCTCCCTGCTAACTTGTGATGTTTCAAATAAATTATTAGCAAGAAGAGATATATTAGATTTACCTTCTTGCTGCTAGATTGCAAGAAAACAACCCTTAAGGTGAAACCATGGCTCAAACAAGCCATATTAAAGATTGCTCCTAGGAAGGAGGAGACTTATAAAATGCAAGGAATTAATTATAAGTGTAATTCTATTCTATGATGCAAACAAAAGAAAGAAAATACAATCCACCTTATCTCGATTCGAATAAGATATAAATATGGTCCAAATCAAGAGCAAAATGATTTGAAGAAAATGAGGATTTAACATGTTTTTATGTGATGAATATCAGACTGCTGAAGAAGTTGTAACAACTGATATAGTTATTACAATACATGGTATGTTTGGAGATTTAAAAACAATGAAAGTTAAACCATTAAAATACATAAATAGTTCATACAATTGAATGAAAGTTTAATCAATTTAATATCGAAAATTTCTGAGTAAATAACTACTTAGAAATTTGACTAAGCACAAGAGTAAAGTAAAATAAATAACAGATCTATAGTTCCATTAGAAAAGATAACCGATATAATGAACAATCATTTTCATATCCAAAAAAATTGCAAAAGATGAAACAATTGGTACAAATATGTCATTAAATGAAAGAAATTTTCATTTACAAATAAAAGTATTTGCATACAAATTAATAAACTTTGTCTCCTTGCTCTTTTTCTCAATGGATCTCTAACAATATTTCCAAAATCACGAGTTATGCCACTAGAGAAAAGCGCTGCAATAGTGCAGGCTCTGCCTCAAATACAAAGACTGAATTTTAAAAAGAAAACCCCCAAATAACTCAATATGAGTTTTCTTTTTAACCTACAACTAAAATTCTCTTTGAAAAAGTGCTTAAAGTATTTAAATTGCAGCAAAGAGGAACCCCCTTTATAATTTACAGAAAATCCCAAAAAGGAGAGTTGTTATAAACAATATTGATCCATAAAATTTTGAGCTACAAATCCTCCTTTTCACGTTTACTGGTTCAATACTATTGATCGAAATACCTTTGCCTCATCCTCTTCAACAAATTTCTACCAAAAAACAATCAAAATTGAAATTGAAACCAATTAAAATTGCATAACAAAATTGAAATACAAACTTGGGAAAACAAATTATTCAATTAAAAATCTAAATAAATAAAAGAAATAAAAGAAATGTGTGCTTCTTAATGATCTTTTTCGAAACCTCTTTGGACCAAGAAGGATGTATTCAAACCAATCTGCAACAATAGGAGTTTTTGGCAAATGAAAATGCTTCAAAATAGATTCCAAAATTGATTTTTGTTACAATTTTGTATCCTCTACTTTTGCTAAATTTTAGGCATAGTAAATTTGTAGGTTTGATTGATTTAATGATTCCATATTGTTTTCCATGACTTGAGTTTTCCAACACATCCCGAGCCTCATTTATCTTAGTAAAACTCAATTTAGAGCTTTCCAAAGTTCGAGTTGCAAAATTATTAAAATGCTGAAAATATACAACTTAAATAAAAATCTGGGTATTTATTAAAACTTTGATATTTTAAATATTAATTTTATTAAATATTAAAATAATAAAATAAATTACATTTAAATTAGATAATATATATATAAAAAAGTAAAGAAAAAAATACATAACACATTAAATAAACATAATACAAATCAAGGGAGCTTTATTTAAATTAAGGAGTGGTCTTATAAATGTTTATGGTCATGGAAAGTATGGAGGAGGGAGGGGGAGCCCAGGCTCACATGGAGTGGGCTTTCCCTCCATGTTAAATATAGTTTTTACTCTAAAATTTTGGAAGTCCCAGTTGTTGAGTTTGGACTTATGGTTAACTTCTTCACCAAGTCCTAAGGATGAACTACATTAGTTGGTTCGAAAGGTCGATCAAATCTTAATGATGTGATTATTCTGAAAGACGTTTATCTACATTATGGATCACAAAAATCTTAGATCTAATATAATAAAAATTAATTAAATAATAAAAAAATAATATTTACAAATTGGTTAGATAAATCACAATTAATTTAAATAAATTAAATAATAATATTTACATATTTGAATGAGTTTAATTTACAAAATAAAGTAAAATATAATTTTTACATAACTAAGTTGAGGCGGTGAAAATCAATCAAACTTTGAACAATCACTATTTTCAAACAGTAAGTCCAAACTCAACAAAATTGGAGTCGTTGGGAAGTTGGTGAGAAACCACACAGAATGAAGCAATCAAAGGAGAAAATCGAGAAAAATAAAAGTCCGCAAATTAACAAAATAAAAGCATGAAATAAGTGAAATGTTCAAAATTTACACAACGTTACCATATCATTATGAAGATAATAATGTAAAAATGGGGGTTATTGTTTTGCCACAACACTTTTCCAATACCCTATGTATTTTATTAATTGCTAAGGTTTATTTCTAATATTGCAGGTTGTTTACTGTAGACATTTTTCTCCTCGAAACTAACAATAATAGCAGGTTCAAATATGGCACCTAAGAAAGCTCAGAAGCAAAATCAAGTCTAGCAGGTCAAATACTTTGACACAGAGAACCCAAATTCTAACCTCTTTTTGGACACCATATATAAGTTATATAACATGAGAAAATCATTGTACAAAATTTATCATATGTTTGAAGAAGAAATTGTTGCAGAATCTAAACCAGAGGATGATGATGAGTGTTGGGTCATGAAAAAGGTACGTTTTACCCTCATGATTAACTTTCATGTGTTTACCTTCATTTTGGGAGTAAATCTGGAAGAATTAGTTATAAATAAAGGGAAAAACCAATTATCAATAAATAATGTAATTATGGGCAAAAATGCTAAAATCTGCTGTTTTTATGTGCAGGAAATCTAAACTGATTAACTACTATTCAAATGATTGAACAACGTCAGATAAGAAAAGGAAAATGATCTAGTTTCTGTTTATACAGATCAACGACAAAGGAGGGAGACCTCGCTTATTCTATAGTGCAAACTGTTAGACAGTTGCGAAATCCTCAGGATTTCCTGATCTCGAGGATTCGCCTTTATTCGTTCTATTTTTCTGCAAAGATATAAAAGATAAATAGATGGAATAGAACAAAGGTTGATAATCAATATGTTGTAATTGTGCTTTATTTGTATTCCTTCTAAATAGAAGCTCTTGTGCTCAACGATTCTGAAGATCATTCGTGAGAGAATTCTGGAGACTTTGGGTCCAGTAGCTGGAAGTTCTACTGCTATCTTATGTTATATTATTATTTTCCTATTTTGAAATTAATCATTTCCGTGTTGTATAGAATTTGTAATTTATTTGAATCTTATCAGTATCGAGTGGTTTGCATCATGTTGATTTAAAGTCTTAACCACTTTCATTTTCCTCACGAATGTTACTTCTCACGTTTACTAGAGTTATTTGAATAATTAGATTGCTATTCATTATGAGTGAGCTTGTTAGTTGATAATTCATTGAGAATTTACGGTACAGAACGTGATTGTGTTACTTGCTGTTCAGTTACTGCAATATTTCGTGCTTAATTAAATAGATTACTATAGATGTTAATATGTAATTCTGGTTAATTGTGAATTCCTTTAAGCTTTGCATTTCCATCTTCTTTCATAGAACAAATCAGAAGTAAGTTGATTTAATTAGTTGAGTTGTTTGATGGTTACTTTCTGAATGGTTTTGATTGAACTTCAAGAATTAGATTTTACTTCTGCAACGATTTCGATTTAATAACCTCTAGTTTCACTTGCATAAACTGTGCTGAACACTCTTGAAATAAAAAGACTTACCCTAGGTTGATGATTAATGTAGGCATTAGGATTGTTTTAAATAGACATATTAGTGAGCCAAAATTTTGGTGGCGTTGTCGGGGAGAGTGTTTACAAGTGATGTTTTTATTTTTCTTTTGCTGAAGGAAAATTGGGTATTAAAAACGGAAGGTAAGAACCTGCGTACCAGCAAGCAAAACGCTTGCCCATTGTCTCGATTTTCAGCAAAGATATAGAGGTTGAATAGAAGTAGTTTTTTTTATGAATGACTAGAAAGAAAAAGATAGAAACAAATTTGAACCCTCCATCCAAATCCACAAAACCCAAGGGACCGGTGACACTTGGAAGAACAACATTTATAGGCGAAATTATAAGAAAAGACGAATCTCAGACATATGTAGGACCCAAAATCATTTATGAAAAGAGTCCTACTATAATCCCTTAGGCAGTAGGCTCATCATCTGCAGCTTATGCCGAGATCCATAACGAGACAAAAGATTCAGAACAATTTTTTCAGATAACAGAACATCTAAGTCCTGACCCTTCGCAAGAGGGAAATTCTTGCAACTTTCAAGAAGGAGAGGGGGAAACCAGTGGTGCTGTGGAGACAAATCTAAAATCCCAGAGCCTGGATCTCCTAAAATCTTGGTTGAAGAAGAAACGACTAACATCCCAGACCGTGGTAGTATTGTAAGACCTTTTCCAAAACTAACTTCTAGTCCAGCCCGAATTAATCTCCCAGACCAGGAAATCCCTAAAGGTTATTGGCACATATTTGATCAGATGGCACACAATCAACCCCAGGGACATACATCAACATTGGAGTACCCCATTTTTGATCTGGTCGCTAATGCCCCTATGAAAGCTATTCTGTTACAAAACATCCCCTCTTTCAATGGATTGACTTCGGAAGATCCAAATCCGTTCTTATTTGAATTTGATGTTTTGTGTAGGGGGTACGATTACCCCACTGACCCTTAGAAACTGAAACCATTTCCCTCTACATTGAAAGGGGCAGCTTTACATTGGTTTAAGGGGCTCGGTGGAGGAACCATTAATAGTTGGGTTCAAATGAAAAATTATTTTCTTGCTAAATACCAAGATTACTGTTGGACTGGGGAATTAAAAGATGAAATTTTCAACATGATTGCAAAATATAATGAGACATTAGAAGAATATGTTGAACAATTCCAATACAATTTGCAAAGGTCCCCTTATACCACACTGTCTAAAGATGTCTTAAAGTAACGATGATAGAGGGAATCAAAGATGAATGAATAGAAACATTAAATATAATGGGGAAATGAGACATTTATCATGAAAGTTATGACGATATTATTTTGTTGTGTGTCAGGTTCTCTAGAGGTAGCACGTGCATGAGACTAGTAGGATGAGGTTCAGATGCCAGAAATAACAGAACTTCAGGTGGCAGCGTAATGTGAACAAAAATTGGCGGAACAAAACTTGGTTGTATTTTTCCCATGCTGTTGAAAAAATCATAGCCATCGAGAATGCCTATTGGAACTGGTACAAACATGCGCCATCTGTACCAAAGACCACGCCACAGAACAGTGCCCGTCACTTCCAGGGTTGAAAGCAGTCTTCAAAGAAGCAGAGGAAGAAACATAACCGATATATTTAATGAATCAATGTCGAAAGTGGCAAGCCCAAGCTACATGTATGTCACAAAACCCATCTCAGTTCTTTCCTTCTTCGCAATTTAATCAATAGAAAAATCCTGGGACAACATGGAAAAATCAACCACCTTTTTCTACATGACCATCCAAACCATTCTCCATGCCTTGGTCAACTCAATCCTTTCTAGGAAGCGGTTGGCCAAATTCTTCTTTCTCTCCTCAATTTTGGCAGAACAATCCATATTCATCCCAGTGGCCTGCCTCTACCTCACAAAATCCTAACTAGTCTCAAAACTGGTAGTGACCCCTGGGAATAACCAATTCACCTATGGGAACGGGTCCTCAACCTCAACCCACATTACCATCTCCATACCTGCTACTGCCGAATTCTCAGCCTCTGATACGCCCCTAACTACCAGCTCAACCGAACCCGAATCCCAACAATAGACCAGTGTAGTTGATTTAAATCGCTGAAAATCTAGACCTTGAAATCGAGCAAAGAGAATGCAATGGAATTAGGCTGAGATATGGGCACGTTATTAGCCCGAGGGAAGTCATAGATCCGCAACAAGACAAATTAGAACCCCCAACTGAAATTAATCCATCAACAATAACCAATACAGAAATACGACAGGAAGAAGGCACAAGTGAACAAGAAGACTCTGGGAAACTTTTTAGTGCTTCTCCCCCATTCCCAGAAAGGTTAGTGATACCTAAACCAATTGTCTATCCAAACTTTGATATTTTGGGGGAACTCAAAAATATTTGTATTAAAATTCCTCTCCTCCAGGCCATTCAAGACATCCCTATCTATGCTAAGACAATTAAAGAGCTGCGTACAAAAAAACCTGTGAGGAAAAAAAAAACTCCACCAACCGTCCATGTCGTAGGAACCTTATCTAATTTATTGTTGGGCTAGGAAAAAATTATAAAGTATGAAGATCTAGGGAGTCCTATAGTTACAATCCAAACATATGACCGCTCTTTCCCAATCATGCTAGTCGACTTGGGTGCATCCATTAATATTTTTAGTGCAGAAACTTGTGAAAATCTTGGCATTACCACTTTAGAACCAACCTCCACCTTCCTGGAACTCGCTGATCAATCAATTTTCAAACCAGAAGGAAATTTACAAGACATCATGCTTTCTGTTGACTCATGGGAGTACCGGGTAGATTTTCTAGTCATTAATCCAAAAAGCCGACTAGACGAACATACTTTGATTTTGGGTCGACCTTGGTTGGCCACAACCGACGCTTACATAGGCTGTCATAAAAGCAATATGACCATTGCTAAGGGAGACGCTGTAAACAATATTTTTCTATATACCCCTTCCAAACCAAGTCTTCCTGTTGTAAAAATTCACAAACACCCACCTGCATACCTGGAAGAAAACATCCGTTCACCACTCGTAGTAATAGAAGCACTTGAATTCAAAGATCAAATGGAATATGACATAATTAATAATTTTATCAATCAATCATCTACATTAGAAAATGCAAAGTGCAAATGTTAAGAGAAATTATTCATAATGAGGCACATGAAGACCCTTTAAAGGATAACGATGACCAACACATACCCACAACTTCCCTTCATAATAGAAGACCTATTGAAATTGAACCAGGCAAAATTTCGAAGACCAATGACAATATGAATAACGATCAACAACAAAATATCATTAAAGTTTTACAAAAATATAAAGAAGCTTTTTCTTGGGATTATTCGGACATGAAGGGTATAGGCCCATAGCTGTGTACCCATCACATTTATACCGAAAAATATGCTTGTCCCATTAGGAAACCACAACAAAGATTAAACCCACACCTTAAAGATATCGTGAAGGAGGAATTACAGAAGTTGCTAGATGTGAAATTTATTTATCCTATTTTAGATAGCAAATGGGTCTCTCTGCTAGTAGTTGTCCCTAAGAAAAATGGCAAGTGGCGGATCTATGTGGATTACAGGGAGTTTAAAAAAGCCACGCAGAAGGACCACTTTCCTCTTCCATTTATCGATCAGGTCCTTGATACATTGGTAGGCAAACGATTCTTTTCCTTCCTTGATGGCTTCAACGGCTATAATCATATTCAAATTTCCCCTGAAGATAAGGACAAAACCACGTTCACCTACCCATGGGGTACATTTTCTTACAGAGTGTTACCCTTCGGATTATGTAATGCTCCAACTACATTTCAGAGGGCCATACTCAATATTTTTTCCGATTTAATCAATGAAGGACTTGAGGTTTATATGTATGATTTCACCCCATATGGGGATGATTTTGAACAAGAACTGCAGACATTGGAAAAAGTGTTGGAATGATGTATCGCCACCAGGTTATGTTTGAGGAACGAAAAGTGTCACATGATGATGATGGAAGGCGTAATCCTAGGACACTACATTTCTGCGGCTGGAATATAGGAAGATCTAACAAAGATAGAGGTAATTATCTTACTATCCACACCTTGTTCTCAGAAAAAGGTACGCAGTTTCCTTGGATATGCAGGATATTATCGTAGGTTCACAATTTTTTTTTCGTAAATTGTTGTGCCTTTGTATGCTTTGAATGGAAATGTTGAATTTAAATGGTATGATAAGTGTGACATTTCTTTTACAGATTTAAAGAGATTAGTCTCGACTTCACCAGTATTGTGTGGTCCCATTGGGAAATACCGTTTCATATTTCATCAGATGCATTAGACATAGCTATAAGAGCTATTCTCGGTTAAGAAGAAGATAAAAATCCCTATGTTATTTATTATATCAGCAAAAATCTCACCCCCGCTGAACTAAATTATACAGTGACAGAAAAGGAATTCCTAGCAGTCATATATGCCATAAATAAATTTAGACATTACATAACTGGCTATCAAGTATTTCTGTATACTGATCATTTTTCCATTCGGTATTTAGCTAACAAACCAATTACAAATGGGAGAGTGACTCGATGACTATTACATTTACAGGAATTGGATATAACTATTTAATACCATCAAGGGAAGGAGAACCTAGTCGCATACTTTCTGTCTCGGGTCCGAAATATAAATGATCCGCTAGTAGTGGAGGACCAGTTTCCTGATGAACACCTGTTTGTTGTGACAGTGAAAGTGCCGTGGTATGCACATGTGGAAAATTATCTCACAGTGGGTAAATTTCCCAGACATTTAACAACAAAAGAAAGGAAGCTGATCATCGAACGCAGCGCCCAATTTTACTGGATTGGTGGGTATCTCTTCCACACAGGAGCTCATATGCACATACGCAAATGCATCCGAGAAGATGAAAATTTTGACATCCTAAGGGACTGCCACGATGAACCTTGCGGCAGACACTTCGCATACCATAAAATTGGGCACAAAGTATTAAAAATGGGCTATAATTGGCCCACTATTTTTAAGGATGCTAAGAAATGTGTGCAGGCCTGTGATAGCTGCAAAATAATGTGACACCCCGGTCAATCCGATGAAATGCCCCTACAACCACAATTGGTGATAAAACCTTTTGAAAGGTGGGCACTAGATTTTGTTGGTCCATTCAATCCACCCTCAAACCAAAAATCTTACATACTGGTTGCCACAGACTATGTAACAAAATGGGTTGAACCAATAGAATTTCCGAGAGTTAGAGATAAAATTGTTATTAATTTTCTTTTCGAGATATTTGTGCGGTATGTTTTACCCAAGGAAGTGATAACAGATGGAGGGGCGCAAGTCATAGGAAATAATATTATAGCCACTTTGCGGAACCACCACATAATGCACGAAATCACTTCTCCCTATCACTTGCAGGCGAACGAGTAGGTCGAAAGTACCAATAAAGTCATTGAAGCAATTCTGACTAAAACGGTCTCGAAAAATCAACAAGACTGGGCTACTAGACTGCCAGAGGCCTTGTGGGCCTACCAAACAACTTGGTGAAATACTACTGGATATTCTCCGTACCAATTGGTATTCGGAAAAGAGCCAATTTTTCCCATTGAATTTGAAATAAAGACTCTCAGAACAATGCAAGAAGTGGGACTAGATTTGACAAAGGCTCAAATTAAAAGGCTTTAGCAGATAAATGAATTAGATGAAGCCCAGTTACTTGCTTTACAACGCACCGCAATCATTCAGCAGCAACGAGATAAGTGGCATGACAGTCTTATCTAGAAGAAGACATTTCAATAAGGAGATTGGGCACTCCTCTACGACTCCAGATTTCAAGACTTCCTAGGTAAACTGCAGATAAGGTGGCTCGGTCCATATGAAATTCAAGAAGTGAATAAAAATGACACTCTCACTTTGACTACAATAGATGGGTCCGACTCTTCCTTCCGAGTAAACGAACATCGAGTACATATTTATCATACACCACTCACAAAAGAGTCTTTTTACCTGAAAGTATGTGATGACCCCTCCATGCAAATTTTAGTTGCAGGGAGTAATGACCCAACAACTTTACTTTCACAAAAATCTGTCTTTTTCAGATTTTAAATAATGTATATATTGTCTTGTATTTGATTATGATTTACACTTTGGTAAGTGCTGCTGTTCAATCGACTGAACAACCGCTGTTCAGTCAAATGAACAATGGATTTTATGTTTTGAGTGCTTTTGCTGTTCAAACAATTGAACAACTGTTGTTCAATCGACTGAACAACTAATTTTCGGTCAAATGAACACCGAATTTTATTTTTGGGTGTTTTGCTGTTCAAACGATTGAACATCTACTATTCAATCGACTGAACAACTTCTGTTCGGTCAAATGAATAACAGATTTTAGTTTTGAGTGTTTTGCTGTTCAAACAATTGAACAACTACTGTTCAATCAACTGAACATCTATTGTTCGATCAAATAAACAACATATTTTATTTTTGTGTGCTTTTTTCTGTTCAAACGATTGAACAATTGCTGTTCAATCGACTAAACAACCACTGTTTGGTCAAATGAACAACATATTTTATTTTTTGGTGTGTTTCTTTTCAAACAATTGAACAACTGCTATTCAATCGAATGAAAAACTGTTGTTCGGTCAAATGAATAATGAATTTTATTTTTGTGTGTTTTTCCTGTTCAAAGGATTGAACAACTGCCGTTCAATCGACTGAATAGCCGCTGTTCGGTCAAATGAACAACGGATTTTATTTTTGTGTGTTTTTGTTGTTCAATCGACTGAATAGCTGTTGTTTGTTCAAATGAGAAACATATTTTATTTTTGTGTGCTTTTGCTGTTCAAACGATTGAACAACTGCTGTTCAATTAATTGAACAACCGCTGTTCGGTCAAATGAACAACGAGTTTTTATTTTTGTGTGTTTTTTCTGTTCAATCGATTGAACAAATGTTTTTCAATCAACTCAATAGCCGTTGTTTGGTCAAAAGAAAAACAAATTTTATTTTTGAGCTTTTTTGCTGTTCAATCGATTGAACAACTGCTGTTCAATCGACTGAACAATCGCTGTTCGGTCAAATGAACATCCATGCTTTTGTAATAAGTAGCGGTCTGAATGAATTTTTTCCTTTTTCTCATATATTTTTTCATGAGAATCATCTTGTGGATAAGGAATATGCATCTAAGAAGGATAAAAACAATGATATTAATAACAATTATGATCTTTTTTTACCTTTGATGGGTATCTTTATTTCCAAACATTGATATGATTCAAACTCATGTAATGGCCTGCTGGATATCTTTTCTTTAGAGATATTATGAAAAAATTCATCATCTTGATACCATGATGGTTTATCTATTTACATTATCAATGGTTGACCTTCTAGGGTAGGGTGACTTAAGAATAAGTATATAACTTTTATTGGCATTTCTTCTCACTCGTCTCACCATCCCTAACTCTTAAGGATTTAATGAGCCTCCCTCTAGTTATGATTAAAAAATATACAAATATGAAAATAAGATGCAAATATTCTAGAGAGGGTAGGGGGTCTCATCATGAGACAACCTACCATGGTCATAAGGAGATAACAAGTAACATTCCAATTATGACCACCACACCAGGGTAATGACCTTTTAGCCAGAAAAATGCTTGAAGGACAGGAGGTTTCATCACGAGCTGACCTGATTACTTTGTTAAAACCTAGTGAATTGCACTATGGTTATCCGGTTACCATGCCAACACAATGATATTTCTATGAGAATAATTTACATAATAATAAATAGAGGATTCTCGCTCATTTTTGGGTTAAAAAGCAACCCTGGTGAGCCTATGGACACCTGCTGGTAGCAGTGGCTTTGCTTGTGGCATTAGAGTTTCATGTTAAACAACCAATCATTTTATATTCACTTATTTTTACTAACCCATTCCCAAAGGAGAAATTATCATTTAAATAGTGTTATTTTGATAAAAAATCAGTTTGCATGTTAAAACTACATATGAATTAACTTAACTATGTCTGATCTTTTAATTCCAGCAACTGTTGCCATTCTTTACGTATCATGTTCTATCACAATTTCTCATCAAAGAAAAAATACTTTCATAATAATAATTTCTCCATTTTTTCCTTCTTAATCGTTTCTCAACAATACACATGATTCAAGCTGATTTGATTGATTTTCTGCCGCAATGTACGTCGCCCTGATTGTTATTCTAACACATTAAATGATCCTCCAAATCTTTCTATTTTTCTGCGCTCTAAGGGAATGGACACCCTTCTCTTATTGGAGGGGAAAAGGTGTACATAGGCCCTACATGATGAGAAAGCATGCAAACTAATAATCAAAATCCGCTGAATCCTGCCGATTTGATAGAACAGATATAATTGCACTTATACCCTTTTTTAACAGCTTCAAAGTATTTGCATGCAGTATTTGTGCTGTTCTAAACTTATGAAGTTGTGAGTAGTGCATGCAGAAGTAGAATTCAGCCTCTAAGACACAACAATCATGGGTGGAATATTTTTCCGTAATGAGCCGACAATACTCAATATTACAGAATAGGCTCGTGCTATATTGCAGAGTGCTGGTTGGATCTCATATTTGGAAAAATTGCAGGGATTCCACACTGAGATAGCATTAGAATTCTTGTAGAACCTGCATAATGGTCACATAACTGTGAAAGGCAGAGACATAAAAGTATCAGAAACTGTAATAACTGAGGTTTCTGGACTTCCAACAGAAGGAACAAAGTGGAATGACAAGCACGTTCTGCTACATGAAGCAGTTGTAGTGTTCCAAGATCAAGGCGAGAATTTTGTACGCAAAGGAAAAGGAATTCACCCTGTGACTTCTAAGGAACCATGGTAGGAACTGGAAATCATTGTTCAGAAGTGTATTACATGGGATGGTCACCACAACGTGGTAAAAACTCGGAAACTCAAACTTCTAGCTATACTCAAGCAGAAAGTTTCAGTTAATTTTCCATTTTTCTTGAATTTTTTGTTACATGACATATCTAGTCGGGTTAGGAGAGATAAAAAACCACACACAGTTATCAACCATCATGGTTTGATAAATCTGATTATCACTCACAGATTAAATGAGCATTAGTTAACTTGGGATAGCTTTGCGAACCCTGTCCTAACCCCATTGGAAGAAAACCCAGATAATAGAGAAATTGACCAGCTAAGAAGGGAAATATTAATTCCAAGGAAAGCTAGAGGAAAAAGGAACCGTCCCTCGACCTCGGGTTCGGTGAAACAAAGGCACTCTGAGCGATTAAATTCAAGATAGAACTCTTCAACCTTGGCCAACGAGGCAGGACCATCTCATATATCTCCTCTAAACACATAAGGAGTTCTACATGGATATGAGGAAGAAATGGCCAGAGTACTAGAAATTATGAGTGCATTTCGCGAAGAAAGAAACCCTTGCGGGAATTCTGAGGGACAGAGTTATCCTCTAGAACAGATTGCTTTTGCTGACAGTTTTGGTCACACTGAGATTTTACCATCTGAGGAGGAAATGCAAAATTCAAGGGATTCAACACCCTGTGGTGGTGAATATTTGGAGGAAGAAAAATTTGCAGAAAGAACTCCTGGGTCCAAAAATCATTTACGTGACACCATTCCATTAGCACAGAGTATTTATATAGGCACAATTCCCATGGTTCCTAAAGAAAACACCGTCCTATTTGACCAGATTATCGATGTAGGCAGAATTCCCATGGTGCCTAAACAAAATGCCGTCCCATTGGATCAAAATACTGATATAGGCACAACTCCTTCAGTGCCTGAAGAAAATACCATTTTACCAGATTATGGCCTAGAAATTGGTACAACTCCCCCTGTGCCTGAAAAATGTACTGTGCCCTCTCCTACTGGAAGCCCTACAAAGAGAAGTAAGTCAGCAAGGTCCAAGTTGAGGAAATTGCGCAAGAAGTACAAAAATTTGAAAAGAACAATCAATCAATTAAGTGAATAGTTAAAAGAGGTAGATAAGGCTTGGAATCCTAAGAAAGAAACAAACATTGTTGAAACTTCGACAGAAGTAGAGACACACACTGCTCAAATCCAAATAGAACTAGAAACACAGACAGAGGGAACCCAAACAGAATTAGAAACACAAATAGTGGGAACCCAAATATAATTGGAGACACAGACAGAGGAAACTCAGACATATGAAACACCTTTTTATACTCCACTAATAAAAGAAGCCATTATTTCAAGACTTCAAGACGAATTGACACGGACCCAACAAGAATTGGCTAACTATAAGAAGGAAGTAGTATCACTACAGGTACATCAAGAGCTACTGGAAAAAATCAAGAAAATTACTGCAACTGAAGATGAGAATTTTTCCAACTTCAGAGATGAACAGGAAAAGGTTAAGAGAGCACAAGCTCAGCTTGAAGAAGCCACAAAGCAAACAAACACTATTTTCTCTATTTACTCAGATGTCCTGTCTTGTAGATCACCTGCTACTAATTATGCTTTGTTCTTATTAGAAAGCTATCTGTTATTAAAGGTAAAATATTAGAGCAGGGAAACCCACAGAGTTTAATTCTAATGCAGAATTTTTCTAGTGTTGTGGGGAATAGAATCAGAATGTTCAATGCCTCTTGTGTAAACTATATCTGCACAACTTCGTTTTGGAGGATGAAGGAGACAGTAACCCAAGTCCCTTTATAGGAGACACCAAGTTTCAAGAATTCATCTCTTTTGTTGATAATCAAATCAAGTGGGCTAAATCTTATAATGTTTTTCTGAAAAGAGAACATGGTCTAGATCTCTGGGTCAGAGGGGAACCCACTAAACCTATGCATCTCTTCACTCAGCACAACATATTTATGACACATGAAGGGGTTATAGCCAAGTTGGGACCACTCCATAAGGATATTGTAAAATATGGGAGAGAATACTTTCAGGAGATCATAGAAGATGCCTTGTTAGCAGCTTAGCAAAGATGGCAGGCATCCACAAATAATGTTAAGAATTGGGAGCCTTTTAATTATAGAAAATTTAAAGCAGTTTCTATTCGTTTTTTCACATACAGGAACATCATTTTATGCATGGTTCCTACATGGATAGGGTGCCGCTACCTGTGTCCTATCATATGGTACCCTCTTGAAGGCTATCATCATAATTATGATCTCCCTAAGGGTCATGAAAATCAAGCTTTTGCAAGAGCTAAACAAAAACATGGTTTCAAACTGTATAAAGAGGAAGTCTACCCTGCCTACTCTTTGACATTATTACACCTCAATCATCTCATTGCATGAGGACATGCAATAAGGTAAGTTGGGGAGTATGTTGGGTCATGAAAAAAGTATGTTTTACCCTCATGATGAACTTGATTTATTATTAACTTTCATGTGTTTACCTTCATTTTGGCAGTAAATTTGGATGAATTAGTTATAAATAAAGGGTAAAACCAATTATCAATAAATAATGTAATTATGGGCAAAAAGGCTAACTTCCGTTGTTTTTATGTGCAGGAAATCTAAAATGATTAATTGCTGTTCAAACGATTGAAAAACATCAGACAAGAAAGGAAAAACGATCTCATTTCTGTTTATACAAATCAGCAACAAAGGAGGGAGACCTCACTTATTCTATAGCACAAACTGTTAGACAACTGCGAAATCCTCAGGATCTCCTGATCCCGAGGATTCGCCTTTATCCGTTTTGTTTTTTTGTAAAGATATAAAAGACAAATAGATGGAATAGAATAGAGGTTGATAATCGATATGTTGTAATTGTAATTTATTTTTATTGCTTCTGAACATAATCTCTTGCACTTAATGATGTTGTAACCCGACTGTTAAATTTAATGAAAGAGATATTGATTTTTCCATAATTATATTCAGAAGATCATCCGACAGAGACTTCTAGAGACTCTGGGCCCAGTCGCTGGGAGTTCTACTGCCGTCTTGTGTTATATTATTATTTTCCTATTTTAAAATTAATCATTTCTTTGTTGTATAGAATTTATAATTGATTTAAATCTTATCAGTATCGAGTGGTTTTCATCTTGTTGATTTAAAGTCTTAAATGTTTTCATTTTCCTCATGAATGTTACTTCTCGCATTTAATAGAGTTATTTGAATAATTAGATTGCTGTTCATTCTGAGTGAGCTTGTTAGTTGATAAGTAATTGAGAATTTCCATCGTAGAATGTGACTGTGTTACTTGCTGTTCAATTACTACAATATTCCCCACCTGATTAAATAGATTACTGTATATGTTAATATGTAATTATGGTTAATTTTGAATTCCTTTAAGCTTTGCATTTCCATTTGATTTCATAGAACATATTAGAAGTAAGTTGATTTAATTAGTTGAGTTGTTTGATGATTAATTTCTAAATGGTTTTGATTGAACTTCAAGAATTAGATTTTACTTTTGCAACGATTTCGATTTAATAACCTCTAGTTTCACTTGCGTAAAATGTGTTGAACATTCTTGAAATAAAAAGACTTACCATGGGTTGATGATTAATTTAGGCATTAGGATTGTTTTAAATAGAAATCTTAGTGAGTAAACAATGAGTACATCCATGATAAATATTTTAGGGACATTGCTAAATCAAAGTTGTATAAATTTGCTGCAAGGAAAAAGATGACTCCCTACATTGACAGGGTGCATTGGGCCCTGGACGATGTAGATATTAGAACAAGATTGATTTTCAACACTCAAAAGGTAGTCATTGGATCCTTCAGAACTAAAGATATCCAAGTAATGTATAATATTTATGCTCTTAAAATTGTTTATGGTTTTGAATTCCTTAAGAATTTTCATTAGGAATAATGCGCTCAATATGCTCACACCTTAGCTGATATAATTCGACATTGGTGGGGTAACAAGAACAAATTCAAGGAGGAAAGTTCCAAAATATATTCAACTGCCTCCTGTCAACTTTTACCCATGTATGTTGCCACAATGGTATGTACGTTGTTTGGGAAAATGGTCACAACCATATTAAACTAGATTGGGCCCCTATTATACACATGGATCTCAATGGGTATGTATTTAATTGATCCACTATTATGTCTGATAATATTATGTTGACAATGCTGGAAATTCGTCAACCAAGGGGTCTCCCCGATGTTAGGTCCAAATTAGACCTCACACAATTTAGATTAGGAGCCCCATTCAAACTATTGCCCTGGTTTCCATGTATTCTTATAAATATGCCTTAGCTCTAAATTTCAGCGAGATAGAGGAGTGAAATTGCGCCTTCAAAAATCAAGGGGGGTGTGCCTGGTGAGTGTTCAATCATATGTGTGTCAAAGTCCTTCTAATGTGGGGAAAGGAAAATGAGATCCTCTAAGGGAGAGGTAATGGTACTACCCAATAAGATACACACACAAACAACAAGATCCATCTAACATCCAACGAAATAGTTCATTGAGGGATGCGAAGATCATTATAACCAATGAATGATAAATATATGTCTAATATCTAGAAAAATAGTCCACGAGGTTGCGACAAAAAAGAAATCATTACAACACATTCTTAATAAGATAAGTACTCAAATAACCAAAATAATTGAACTACCTTAGCACATGTGAAAGAAAACATGAAATAAAAACATACGTAGAATAGTTTACAAACATTCATGATCCATGCATGAAGAATGTGTTGGTCTTGAAGGCTTCTATTATTAAGCAAAATTTACAAGACACATGTATACAATGAATATCACTAGCTCCAATAGTGGAGCATTGGAGCCTCTCCTTGCTCCACAAAAGAACTAGCTTATCTCTCTAATGCTTTGAGGGAAGATCCAGGGTGAAAATTCCAATGCTCATACAATGAGGGTGTATATATAACCAAGGGGTGATGTTTCACCCTACTTGTGACTCTTTGGCTACCCTCATAAATGTTTGAATTCCTATGACTTTTCAACTTACATGACTATTGATATTCCATGTGTGTCCTTTGGACTTCCACTTTACAATACATTTGAATACAATTTACATGATCCATCATAATGATGTGGCATATGATGACTTGTGACATGACATGAAATGACACTGATGACATGGACTGCATGATGATGTGAAAGTGACAAGGTTTCCTTCTTGCAACTTATTTCCTTGTGTCTTCTTGAACAGATGGTACATGCTCTTCTTATTCCTCCTCCTTATGACTTGAATATGAGGAGTATTTTGTGTGATCTTGATTTTCATATTTTGTTTGAGTTCGATGTTCCTTTATCTTCTCACTTGCTGATCATCTTATCTCTTCAACTCCATATGTTTATTCTAGCATGTCCTTCTTATCCATTTACTTATTCATCATCTTATCATAACATGATAAATTTCTTGCATCTGCACTTCACCCATGACAAGACAACATATGTCTGATAAACCCCTAGTCTAAGATGGTGCATGTTTATCCATTGACCAAGAGGGAACCAGGTGTTAGGCCAAGGGAGAGGCTTAGTGATTGTGCAGTTGTGAAACTCAGGCAGTCAGGGGTGGAGCTTGGGATCTGAGACTACAAAATGCGCAGTTCAGGCTGGACAAAGGAAGAATATAGCACATTTTTAGAGCTTAGGGTGACAGGCTAAGGGATTTTTCACTACTTCATCCAGTTGCACAGTTTTAGAGCTCAGGTGATAGGTTGAGGGATTTTACACTACTTCAGCCAATTTTGTATTTTTGGAGGGAAGATGAGCCCATGTGATAGTGTAATTATGAAGTTCAAGATCTCAGGGATGAGGCTTGATCCTTGAGACTACATAGTGCACAATTATTACAGGAGTGGGGAGACAAAAAGCATAGCTTATGGACTCAGTGAGCTCAACTACAGGGTTTTTCACTACTTGAGAAAATTACATAGCTATGGGAGGTAAAGGAGGTTGGGACATTATGCAACTGTGCAACTCTGGAGCTCAAAGGATCAAATTGAGGCTAGAGATTGGGTAGTGCACAATTGAGTCTATGTTTGGAAGATGAATTGCGTAGTTCTGGGAGGCAAGGTCGAGAATGAGCACTGCAATTGCGAAGTGTGCAATTTTGGGAGGTATATACTACGCATTGCACAGTTCAAGAGGTAAGGTCACAACTAGAGGACTGAAATTGTGTAATGCACAGCTAAGGAAGGTCGGGTGAAGCTATGTTGCTTGGTCGGGAAGTATTTTAAAAAATGGCTAAGTGTGGGACTGAAGAGACTGATGTGAACAGTGATATGAATTTACTGTGATCACACTCTTGAAACACTTTGAAGACACAACAACATAGATCATCCAGACACGTTGACAATGTATTTCCCTCAATGCGAGAACCTTGTGATGACTTTACAAAAAGTGTGACACTAAAGGTACACTTTGTGACGACCGTGATGACACTTGTGCAACAATGCTTAAAAATTTGGGAATGAGTGCGACTTATGTTTACATGGTTATAATAACTCATCAACACAAAGATAACCCATATAAACCATAAAAACAAGCAAACAAACATTGTGTGACTACTAACATGCAAAACAACACCAATTGCTAGTGCAAATGACTCTTGCGATATGTGAACGAAAATGAAAGTCACACATGCCAAAGAAAATACAACATGAAAATCACACTAATTAGAGTGAGAAAAATTGAGAGAGAAAACCAAAAGCATGAAAGTGACACTCGTGAAAAAAATGTGTGTGTGAGCGACAATTTACAAAACTCACCGAAATAGAAGTACAAACATAGCTATAGTGTGAGAAACTGTCGTTGGCAGTGCGAGCTGACTATTGACATGGATTGGACATCACACATACATAGTCTTGATGAAATGTGGTATGATTTTCCAAGCTTGCATAAAATAATGCGCTCATGAACTTGTTGCAGAACTAGCATCTTTGAGCAAGTGACTTCGACGCTTCCAATCCAATAAGGGAGCTCAAAAGCATAAAATGACTAAGAAGTGATGATGAAACAACCAATTGGAGGATCCACAGTAGGCTCGAAAATTCGATTATGGAAAATTTTTGGAGGGTGTTTGTCACAGCGACAACATTGGCGACACATTGGTAGAACTTCATCTTATCTATCTTGGTCAATTCTTTCATGTAGGGTCTATTTCTTCAGGAAGTATTGATTCATCATTCATATTACCATGGATTCCACACTTACCCCATGCATAAACATAGTCCCCTACATTTGTTTACTCGGCTAAACAAAAACATAAGATCAATAATCAAAGAATGTTTCGACTTAGGATATGGTAATGAAGTTCACGAGCTTAAGAATTTCAGAGTATATTTTTTCATCTCTGGTGGTGCTCCATTGTGAGCAGGCCTAGACAGTACCCTATCAGAGTCACTTCAGGAACACAAACATTGCTCTACTTCCAGCGAGCCTGGAAAATACCCCTACGGAGTTTCTTGCTTCACCTCTCTCCAAAGGAAGCCTTTTTATTCTTTCACCTTTATTTTTTTTAAAGAGGAATGTGCATCGATATTTATTTATGGTAGGAAGAGGGATCTCGAATTATTGAGAGAAGGAAAGGTTTTTTTTTTTAGAGAAGCATATATTAGAACTCTGATATTGGTTTGCTCATTTAGATTTTCCCCTTGTCCTTCTCTAGTTGATTGGATCAACTTGAGAACACCGAAACATAAAACCCTGAGTGTAGGCATGAGGTTTCCAGAATAGACATGGAGGTCATGGTTTGACACAAGGATTTCTTAACACAAGGATCATATTTTCTGTCGGAACATCATTGACGAAAACATGTAACCTAGAAAAGGAAGAAATACAGAGAGCTAGCCAATTTTTGCAGTGTTACAAATTCCTTTTCTATTTTTCCACATTCCTTTCTGAACCAACATAACATCTTTATGCAAGGTATTATCGATGAAAAAAAAAAAAAAAAAAAAAACTAGAAGATAAGGAATAAAATGGCTAAAGAAAAACATGGTGTGAAACCAAAACCAAAAAACACAGGACAAACTATAGGAAACAAATACAAGATGGATGTGTAGGTAAACTACAATGCAACTAGACCTATTCCTAACCTAACCAGGTAGAGGGTTTGGATCACGTATAATGGAATTTCCAATGTAGCCACAATAATTTTTCCTGACCTGCATCCACAGAGATAAGAAAAATTAAAACAGATATAAGGTAATGTGCAACATAAGAGAAAAAAACTTCAATAACTTGCACACAATTTTGAAGGTGTTTCCTGTGGGCAGAAAGATGTGTCACAACCACAACTTTCATCCAATTAACATTCTTACCTTCCCTATGAATACTATCTTTCAACAAACCTTGGAAGCTTCTCACGGATGTGTATCCATCTACATCGAAATTATTATCAAGCACGAGGAAAGATTGCAACTTGTTATTTTCGACAAAGCTTGCAAGGTTAGACTATTCCAACCATTCAACGATTCGATCATACATTTCATGACAATCCTCTTGAAAACCCCTAAATATTTGAAAAGAATAATTTTCAATTAAAGTTAGGGGATTACGATGGGAATATTGTGAGGGAAAATAGATATGATAATATTCAATAGCCATATCAAGACAGAGAAGAAATTACATAACCATCAGTGAAAGTTTAAGTGCCTCAACTACTCGACAAAAATATGAATGGTGATAAGTTAGACCATGAAGATCAAAGGATGTAAAACAACTACCATTGGATATAGTGGTGGGAAAATTATAAAAAAAATGACATTCATCAAGAACATAATAATGATCAGATGGGCTGATTAAACCATCAGATTCCCAGTTTGTAATAAGCGAAGATAAAGCAATTTGAACAATTTCACAAATTCTTTGAATAATAGAATCATCTTCTTTGCGTGATGAATGTGACAGTCTATTTATTTGTAACTAGTAACATACTACACTAGCATCGTAATCATAGAAAGAAGTGGAAAGGAATGTTAGTATAACAGTCACATGGCACCAGTCGAGATGCAATGAACGAAAAATAATTTGGTTCACATAATAACTCATGCATTAATTCACACTCAAGAGGATTTTAGGTGCGATGAAGAGCATGATTCGCAATACAATATTCGAAAAGGAATCCAAGAGATGCTCATCACGAAACAAATATTATAGATACGATTCCTTCATCCAGATATGGTATTTGGAATGATAAAATTCGCAATTCCATGAATCTATGAGAGATACACATTCCAAACCCAAGTTTGATGCAAGAGATTTGTATGAAGATGAATGAAATGAAAAAAATTATTGAATCTGATCAGAAGTAAAATCTTGAAAGTTTGAGAGATTACATCCGAAATGCCAAACATCTTTAAGAAAGAGATTTACATCGAGTGAAACCATGCAAATGGAGGGATTGAGCGAGAGAAAACAAATCTGAATTAGTTCGA
This sequence comes from Pinus albicaulis, assembly GCA_034641835.2. NCBI lineage: Eukaryota > Viridiplantae > Streptophyta > Pinopsida > Pinales > Pinaceae > Pinus > Pinus albicaulis. The sequence goes on along the minus strand of CM076581.1, from coordinate 830,970,098 downwards.
GGGGCTTACCAGAATCGCGAGATCCTCACATAAACATCAACGAAAGTTGAAGTGCCTCGCCTCCCTGGAAGGTCTCGAAACTTTCCAGGATTGTAAACTCGCATTTTGAAGCTTTAACTTGATCATGCATAGTTTTAGGATAATTGTTATCATTGCTTTCAATAAGGCCAGTTCTCACCGAATGGAAACCATATCTATCACTAGTTTTACTATATTTTTCAACTTCAACAACCATATTTCCCAAGTCAAAAAATTATTCTCATCGCAAATTCGAAGATGAATGAATCGAGAAAATTTATTGAGAAATCTAATTTGAAGAGATGTCTTCATGCAAGAGAAAAGAGGATGAGTAATCCAGATTTATGAAGGAATGCAATAGAATACACATATAACCATAAATACAAAGATGAAACGGAAATAACACTTCATTTCATTAATATCAAAGAACTAAAATTTGCTTACAGACAGAATGGAAATAAACTAGCTAGGGCGCTGGTAGCTTATCTCTAAGAGGAAATGTGGCGGCTACATGCCTCTGAAATGTGTTACAATGAGGCTTGAGGGACTATTTATTATTTAGAAACAATGGAAAACCCTAAACATCCAAAACTCTAACCATAGGAGATGAAGCGCCAAAACTATGGGCCCCGTTTGGGTAGATTGGTGTTTCAACTTCCCGGGGACGTAAATTTGGCATACGATCTCCGTTTGACGCGCACCATACCTCGTTAGAAAGATCTATATGAGGAATAAAATTTTTATGTGAGAAACATCGATCCACAGTCCCATTTTTCTCCTGTTTTTCCCAAAAAACGTCTTTTAGGGCCTCAAAACAGTTCCGGAGGGTAACGACTTGAAAAACTGCTAAAAATAGCAAGTTGTGCCGAAACTGAAAAACTGAAAGAGACAATGGTGGGGCCCAAGTGGAATAGGTAGGTGGCCACAAATATCCGCCTGGATCATCCCTCCTCTATTAGGAAGCAATGGTCCCCATTGCATTGAGTTCCTCCATGAGATGAGGAAACTTCTGCTGAACTTGGTCCTTGGTGAACCACTTGCCTTGGTGCAAGTGTTGGCCAACTTTGACAACACGATACATTTGGATCTTTTGTTGGCGAGTGGTCTTGATTTACATGTCCATGATACAATCTGTGGTGTCCTGTTCGAGGTAGTCCGGGTTTAACTTTGTTGGTGTGAGTTGTTCTGCAATGTCAGAGGTGTTAAGTAGAGGTGGGAAGTAGGGACGAACGCAGTCCACATTGAATACTGGGTGTAGACCAAGGAATGTCAGAATACTGAGCTCAAAATAATTTTTACCTACAACCTTGGTGATGGTGTACAACCCATATTGGAGCGGGCGAAGCTTGCGGTGGGGTCCAATGAGGTGCTCCTTCTACAAATGTAGCCAGACTTTGTCACTCACGTGGAATTTGTGTGACACCCGATGTTGATCTTGTCATTGCTTGTACTTAGCATTTGCTCTATCCAATATGTCATCAACCTGTTGGAAGATGTGTTGAATGTGCTCGATGAAGCTGATCACTTTGTTAGCTTCAGACTGGACATGAGCCAAATCGGCCTGAGTAGTCGCAAATGACATGGCTATGTCAATGAGACATAGTGGCTGGAATCCCAAGCCCACCTAAAAGGTGCTGTGGCCGGTTGAGCCTTGAAGAGCCTGGTTATAACTGTGTTGTGCATAGGGGAGGCTCTCGTCCCATGTGCATGGATGATTTGAGTTGTACATGCACAGAATGTGTACAATCATCCTGTTGACGACCTTTGTCTGGCCATCAGTGTGGGGATGGAAAGTTGTGGACTTGGTGAGCTTGGTGTCCAGCATTGACCAGAGGCTGGACCAAAATGTGTTGAGGAACCTGCTATCCCGATATAATATGATAGACTGTAGGATACCAAAGTGCACCCACACTCATTCAAAGAAGAGTTTAGCAGTGGCTTCTGCTGTGATATTCTTCTTGCAGGCTGCCATAATTTCCATATTCAAGAATCTATCGACGACCACGAAAACACAGTCGTTTCCATGCTTAGTAGAAGGAATGCTCGACATGTAATCCATGGAGATGGATTCCCAAGGTCGACTAGGGGTAGGTAGCGGAGTATAGAGTCCTTGCTTCTTGATGGTCGGTTTGGAAATAGCGCAAGAAGTGCAGGATCTGATGTACTTCCCGACATCCTGTCGAAGGTTCGACCAAAAGAAATACTTCTGTAGTACTGCCACTATTTTATCGACCCAAAAATTCATAGTGATTCAACTGTAGTGAGCTTCCCATATCATCTTGGCACACGCGCTTGAAGGAACCCAAAGGTGTCCTAGGTGACATAGTAGTGCATCTTGGAGGTGAAAATTTGGAACTTGCATACCCCCCAAGGGTGCCTTATATGTGTGGCCGAATTTTGGATCGCTCTCATAGAGAAGCGGCCAATCAAAATTCTCGTGGCCACAAGAGTTGAGAGTGGTGGTTAGTGCCATGATCAGTGGTCGGCTGAGGGCAGTCTGCAACATTATTGGTGCTACCTTCTTGTACTTGATGTTCAAATGAAACTGTTGCAGATATGTGGACCACTTCTGATGGAAATCATTCTACAACTTTCCTTGTGTATGTATGAATTGCAGGGGCTGGTGGTCTGTGTGGATGATTGTTTCCTTCCCCAAAATGTAATTCTTCCATTGTCGACAAGCCTACACAATGGAATACATTTCTTTGTCATAAGTGGGATACTTGCAAATTGTGTCAGATAATGTCTCATTGTGATATGCCACTAGATGCCCCTGTTGAGTAAGAATAGCCCCAATAGCATAGTCAAAGGCATTTGTCTTCATCTCAAATGGTTGTTGCATGTCTGGTAATGTGAGTACTAGGGCAGAACATAGGCGATGTTTTAATTCTATGAACGCATTCTTTTGAGATTCCGACCAAATTTTTTTTCTTTCGCTTATCCCTTGGTGACTTGACTCAAGGACCAAGTGATATGAGAGAATCCCAACACAAACCTGTGGTAGTAATCAGCAAGAACCAGAAAGCTGCGAAGATATGTTAGAGTGGTTGGGGCTGGCCAATCCCGAATGACTGGGATCTTGGTTGGATCCATATGCACCATCCTTTCATCAATAATGTATCCCAGATATTGAACCTAGGTCATGCCAAAAGTGCACTTCTCCAAGTTGGCACACAAATTGTGTTGCCGCAGTGTTTGGAGGACTTGTCAGACGTGGTGGAGATGCTCTTCCCAAGTCTGGTTGAAGACCAGATTGTCATCCAAGTACACCACTACAAATGAGTTGGTGAATGACTGCAAGATGTCATCCATCAACCTCATGAAGGTTGTGGGTGAATTTAAATCAGCAAGGCATGACCTGTAATGACCCATACCTAAGTGATAAGTAGGATGAACCAATAAAATAATAATATAAATTAATTAAGGCAAATTAATTAATTTATAAACAAACATAAAGTCATCACACCCATTCCTAATTTTTAAAAATAATTTAATCAAGCCAAATTAAGTTATTAAAAGAAACACAATACAGATTGAGCTTGCCATCACGTCATCACATATACATGACTGGATGAGGACTCTACGTGGATAGTGGATGCACTTTATCCCAAAAAAACTTATCTCAAACTTAATGTATGCTTAAATGAAGATAAGGTCGCCTTAAATGGTGGCAGACCCTCATAAATATGATAAAAGATCTTCGGGAGTGAAAGGCGGTGGGGAGAGAGTTATAAAGGGGAGGATGTGAAGGAGTAAGGGGGGGTTGGAGAGAAGAAAGTATACTTGATAATATTACGGAACAAATGGATAGAAGGATATGCGAGTTTTGAAAAAGAGAGTTTCATCGTTATGGGATTTTGGGCACGGGAGCGGAAAATTAATAAGGGGATTAGGATTGTTCCTAGATCGAGTTTGGGAGGATTGTTGTTTTGTTGATATTGTCCATATTCGCCTCTGCATCTAGGTATTTCCTATAACATAAGTGAATTTTGTTACGGCCATGAAATCGTACTTCCTATTTGACTTCTATTTGTATATGCTTGGATATATGCATGAAAATGATCTGTTGTATAAAATGGGAAAGATGATAGATTGTAGCTGACTTGCTGAATTAAATTACATAAACTTGGAATAATTTTTAGAAACAACATTAATTCCTATTCATCTTTAGCTAAACTCTATTGTTGAAACTAATTGAAGAATTGTAAAGAATTTTGAATCCATTATTTAGGTTCTTACATTTGAAATTATGCAGGAAACTAAGTGAAGAATTGTGAAGAATTTAGAAATCCATCATCTAGGTTATTACATTTGGTATCAGAGGGGGATTCAAACCCTCTTACGACCTTATAGGCCCATTGAAAACTTATTTATAAGCTCCTGCTGCTACAAACCAGTCTCTGGTTGTTCCAAATTTAAGGCTGCTTGTGTAAACCTGTCGTGCAAATATCAGTTTCAACAAGAATTCATAATCTCTGCATAAATTAAATGTCAAACACACTGCCTTCCGTGATCTTGTTTCAATCAGGAAAGTAGTATTTGAGTTGACCGTGCTATTTTCTGCCTATACTTATAACTATGAAGCAAGAAAAGATCAGCATGAAACCTCTATCGTGAAAATAGAATTGATGTCTCCATAGAACTAATACACACTGTGATTCTGCATAACCTACTAGCTGAAAAAGGACAACCAACTCAATATTTTTAAGGCATCAAAATATTAATGATATTGAGAAGCAACTAATGAACTTAAGTAACAATCCAAATTGATTTAAAATGGGTAAAACTAAACCTAAAATCATCAAACCATATGTTAAAAGACAACAAGTCATTCACGGAAGAAGTGACCTAGAGTAAGTGAGAATAAGTTTATTACGGGTCATAAATTGCATAAACAAATACTTGTTATACAATAACTAAACTGCAACAATTACTGGTTCCTCACCAGCATTTCAGGATTTCCACAGGTGAGAGATTTGAAGAGTGTTGAAATTATCCGATCACGCATCTCTATATGATTGGAATTTTAAAATCAACCAGGGCCATGACTGTGCATAGAAGCTCATTACACACAGTTCGAAGCTTGCCCAGTTTCACAACCAAATTTGGATTAATAAATTTCCTGGCTGAAGGATTTTCATCTTCCTCCGTAAATTAAAATGCTACTTGTAGAACGCTTACAAACTCATCTTTAGAAGTAGAGGCTGAAGGGACAGGCAATAGTTTAGCCATCGGTTCCCACCTACAGTGACACTAACATTCATGTAAATATAACAGAATTATGTATTCAACTGAAAAATGTTATTAAAAACAATAAGGAAAGGTGTAAAATGTGTTCGATTATATTCTAACTAATATACCAGTGGTCGATGCCTTCTTAGAAATAAGGGCACGATGAGAAGATCTTCCTTGAAGGATATTCTTCATATTCCCAATCTGGCCACTACCATTAGCTGCAACTGTGCCTATACAGCAGCTCTCCAAAGGAAAGTCTGCCAGTGGCAATTCAAATCTCTTTATTTGTCGTGGCCTTACTATCTTTTCTCGGCAATTTTACTGTTTGTCTGTCAAGAAGGGCGAAGGTCGAAGGTCGAGCTTGAACCTCGAACCTCCCCCCCTTACCACTGCCTTTCGCCACCAATAAACCACCTATTCCCGCGAACATCTAACAGCCGCACGCGCTAACGGACTGAGCTATTCCATAATTAAATACCGCAAACCGACGAAAACGATGTTTTAATTCTCAAATTGTCGACGGGTAAACTGTTCGACGCAAGCGATGCTGTTGACGTTGCTCCAATATTGAACATCATACCCCTCGCAAACGTGCACAGATTGCCTATCGCAGGCATTTTCCTCTCGAGCAACGGAAGGCCGAACTTCAAAACGAGGAAAGAAAAGAAATACAAGCTATCGATGCAGACCAGGGTCTGTCGATAGCGTCCCGTGAAACCGAGCAAAGGCATTTCTTCGATAAAGAGAAGACCGATACTTCTTTAAAAAACTTCAAATATCCCTGCGGCATGGCTCGAACTGGAGGCTCCCGAGCTGGAGCTCTCTCAGGGAAACAATGTGGATATGAAATAGACATCTGGTTTATATGTGATCTGCTGTCAAGATTACAATAGCCAGTGGAAGCCATGAATAAAATCTCTGTGGAATATGACACGGGGTTTATTTGGTCATATAATATATGTGGTTAATAAAAATCAGATAGATATTTGCGCTGTAGATTGGTCACCATACATACATATGTATGAATATATCGTATTACCGGAACATGGATATCATACATTCAAGTCTGAAAACGCAATTTCATATGTTTCGAACATAGCATATAATTCACTCCACCATTTAAAAAAAAAATAGTTTAAAACGTTTAGATATATGCGCGCTAAATATGGTTTAAGCCAAAGTTTTATACATAGGACATCGAAGACATTTTATTAAACAAGAAGCCCGAACCCCAAATTCGTATCACTTACAATCCACGTGGATGAGGCTAGCCACTTCATCAAAGCCTTTGTTAAACAATTGCCGCCACTCTTAGATATTCGGGGGTGGGGCTATTTAAAAGGCGTGGGTTAAAAAAAAAAAAAAAAAAAAAAAAGTCAAATGATAAACATCTAACGCTGTGATAATATGTGCATAGTAAATTGTAATACATTAAAACTATAATTTTAGGAAAAGTTTAAATTGGATTCACGTTGGGTTGGGATTTAATAGTTGTTGCATATAAAAATTTTGAGTAAGCTTTTTATATATGATATAAAAGTCTAAAATATGTTCACAATTGAAAAGGTATAATAAAGTATTATATGTATTAGTATGATTATTTAAAATAAATAAAAAAATAATTTTTAGTGTTAGTATAGTCATAAGTAGCTGAGAATCAATAAATCCCTTCTATAGCTGCATCTAGGAATAAAACATTCTAGACAAGTTTATAAACTAACACTTTGATCGATAAAAACCTTGCATTCCACTCTAGATTTAGTAAGCATACATTACCCTGCATAGGACAAGGAGGTCGCGTTGCCACCCTCCTTGACCTCGGTACTAGTAAGACCTACATGCAGGTAAAATAGCAAAAGAACTATACCCGTATGTCAGCTCTAATCTTACGAATATTATATTTTGTCAGTCAAAAATTATCCACTCATGAATTTATTATTATGTATTTCAGGAAAATTACCATGTTAAATACATACCAAAGGCGGCAGCGCTAGCGACATGCAGCGCCGCCACCTCCACCTTCACCATCGCCTTCACCACCATCAAGATCGCCGTCAGCACCTGTTGCTCCGCCTGATCTCACTACTGTGATGAGCTCGTTAGAGGCCATTATGGAAACCTTGAAAGGGTCGCAGTCGACCAGGAACAAGGAGGAGCGACGACAGTCCGAGGAAAGGCACTTAGAAAGGCCGAGGGATTTTTATGACAAACCTTCCAGAGAAGATAATTCACGGGAACTGCAAAAGATTAAACTCCCTGAATTCTCTGGGGGACGAGCTGGGGAGCAGGCCGAAGCATGGTTGGAAGGGATGATCAGGTGCTTTGCGTTAAGGGAATATTCTTCGACGTCTAAAACAAGGATCGTTGTTTTCTAACTCAGGGGGAATGCTCTGATTTGGTGGGGGAATATGGAAAAACAGTTGCATCTCACTTCAGATACCGTTCCTTGGGAATTGTTTGTGGACCGATTCCGTGCGAAATACTTGCCACCTTTCTTTCAAGAGCAGCAAGCTGGAGCCTTCCATACTCTAACCCAAGGGGGTAAAACCGTGGAAGAATACGAGACAAGGTTCATGGAACTTGTGAAATATGTTCCTTATCTAGACACGGATGAACGCCAAGCCGAGCGTTTCATATTTGGGTTAAATCCTCGGATCAGAGCCATGGTAAGAATGTGGAAGCCACCGACCGTGGCAGAGGCAGTGGAATGCGCTCGTTATGCAGAAGAGCATTTGGGAATTAAAAGGGATTTCAGGCCAGCTGAATCTATACCGCAGGCATTTACAGGAAAGACTCCCCGAAATTTCTTCCGTGGAAATAACTCGAGACCACCTCCTTATGGTAACAGGTTTACCCCAAGAGGAGCGGGAGCAGGAGCTCCCAGAACCATAAACGCAATAACTTCCGGATCTTCAAACAGCAGTGCGTGGAGGTCTCGTGGATCGGGTAATCGAGGAAGGAATGGGAGAGGAAGCAACACAAGGGGACAGAGTTCTTGGTCGGGGATTTCTCAGTCAAACGAAAAAGGACCAACCCGAGTGGACTGTTGGGGATGTGGAGGACCCCATCTTCGCCGGGATTGTCCGGAGAACTCGCGGCGAACAGGAAAAGAACCGGAGAACTCGCGACGTACAGGAAAAGAGCCGTCATCAGATGCTCAAAGCGATCATAGAATCCATGCTGTCGTCAATAACAACCAAGCAGCGCATCAATCCACGGTAGTGGAATCTTCAGGTACAATCAACGGAATAAAACTCAAAATCTTGTTTGACACTGGAGCTACTGATAGTTTTATTTCACCATATGCATTGAATAAATGTGGGTTGGCAGCCTGCAAACAAGACGATTTTAGACAGGTAGAAATGGCTTCAGGAGACCTTCAATCGGTAGAATTAAGTGTGGAGGATTGCAAAGTTGATCTACGAGCCTGTGTGACCAAACTAAAAGTATATGTCACAGCCCTAGGTACTTACGACCTGGTGATAGGAATGGATTGGTTAGAATCTCATCGAGCATGGGTAGATTGTTCCAGGAAAACAATACTTTGCGTAAATGATATGGGTGAAACAATCCAAATTCAAGGTATTAAGAGAAAGGTATCCTTGTGTTTCATCTCAGCCATGCAGATGAAGCGGTGCTTGAGGAAGGGCTGTCAAGTGTATGCCGTTCAAATGGTAAGCAAAGAAAAAGGGCCTTCCTTAGATCAGTGTCCGATTTTATCAGAATTTCTGGATGTCTTTCCAAAAGAACTACCTGGACTGCCTCCCCAGAGAGAACTAGACCTCACCATTGAGTTGAAACCTGGTACGGAACCTATATCCAAAACTCCTTACCGAATGACTGCCCCGGAACTTCAAGAGTTGCAAATACAGCTAAAGGAACTATTAGATGTAGGGCACATTCGACCCAGTGTTTCACCATGGGGTGCTCCAGTAATCTTTGTCAAGAAGAAAGATGGTTCATTACGACTGTGCGTGGACTATAGAGATTTAAACCGAGCCACTGTAAAGAATAGGTATCCAATGCCCCACATTGACGACCTTTTCGATCAAATGAAAGGAGCTACAGTATTTTCAAAGATCGATCTGCGATCAGGTTATCATCAACTCAGGATTAGCGAGAGCGACGTTTCTAAGACTGCATTCCGAACTCGCTTCGGGCATTATGAATTCATCGTGGTGCCATTTGGGTTGACCAATGCACCTGCAGTCTTCATGAACCTTATGAATAGCGCCCTCCGCAAATATCTCGACAAATTTGTACAAGTTTTCCTGGACGATATCCTCATTTACTCTAAGAATGAAAAGGAGCATGAAGAGCATCTTCGGATAGTGTTATCTTGTCTCAGAGAGCACAAGTTATATGGAAAATTATCCAAATGCGCTTTTTTCCAGAAGGAAATCCATTACTTAGGTCATATCATATCAGGCGAAGGAATCTCTGTAGATCCTGAAAAGGTAAATACAATCAGGGAGTGGCCGATACCTAAGAATGCACATGAAGTGCGTAGTTTTATGGGTTTAGCAGGTTACTACCGAAGATTTGTGGAGGGATTCTCCAAGATTGCAAAACCAATCACAAACCTTCAGCGTAAGGGTGTTAAGTATGAATGGACTGAGGAATGTGATAAAGCTTTTTCTGAGCTTAAGCGATTATTGACTAGTGCACCGATTTTGCGAGTGCCGGATATGGATAAAGATTTTACTGTATGTACCGACGCATCTAAGCAAGGGTTAGGTGCAGTTTTAATGCAGGAAGGAGGCGTAATAGCATACGCTTCGAGAAAATTAAAAACACATGAAGAACTTTATGCTACGCATGATTTGGAGTTAGCTGCGGTGGTCTTAGCCTTAAAGATGTGGAGACATTACTTGGTGGGGAGAAACTTTGTGCTTAAAAGTGACCACCAAAGTTTGCAGTATTTATTCACCCAGAGAGACTTAAATGTAAGACAAAGACGATGGAGTGAACTCCTAAGCGAATACGATTTTGCAATTTCATATATAAAAGGGAAGGAAAATGTGGTAGCAGATGCCTTAAGTAGAAGACCCCGAATATTCTCCCTCGTACCTATCAAGGTGAACTTGAGAAATCAAGTGCTTGAACATCTGGTAAGTGACAGTTGGTACTTAAAAGTAAGGTCAGGGCTTGAAAGCGACCACTCGAAGGAACCTAAGTTCGAAGGGTATGATTTAGAAGAGGACGGAATTCTTCGATTTCACGGAAGGATGTATATACCAGATAGTGGGGATCTCCGAAACACCATCTTGAAGGAAGCACACCGAGCAGTATATTGTGCACATCCTGGGGTAAAGAAGATGTATGCGGACACCAAGAGACTTTTCTTCTAGTCAGGCATGAAAAGTGACATTGTCCAATTTGTTGCTAGATGCCTTGAGTGCCAACAGGTAAAAGCTGATCATCGCCACCCAGCAGGTCTCTTACAATCTCATGACATCCCTATGACTAAATGGGAGATAATTTCTATGGATTTTATCGTTGGGCTGCCACTTACGCAACAAAAGCATAATGCCATTCTGGTTGTTGTAGATAGATTAACAAAAAGCGCCCATTTCATCCCAGTAAAAGATACTTATGAGGTAGCTGATGTAGCTAGGGTATTCATAAATGAAATCATCAGATTTCATGGAGTACCTAAGAAAATTATATCCGACAGAGATCCTCGATTCACATCAAGGTTCTGGAATTGTATGCAGTCAGCCTTGGGAACACAGTTAAATTTGAGTACTGCCTATCATCCTGAGACCGATGGACAGACAGAAAGGGTAAATCAAGTACTCGAGGATATGCTAAGGATGTATGTGATGGACCAACAGTCACGTTGGGAAAAATACTTACCCTTGGTGGAATTTGCTTACAACAATAGCTACCATAGTTCGATCGGGATGCCGCCATTTGAAGCATTATACGGAAGACCTTGCAGAACGCCGTTAAGTTGGGACAGGTTAGAAGATCGAATAATCGTCGGACCAGACTTGATCCAAGAGATGGAGGATCAGGTAAAACTGATTAGACAACGATTAAAAGAGGCTCAGGATAGACAGAAAAGTTATGCGGACACTCACAGGACAGATAGAAGTTATGTGGTAGGAGATTAGGTTTTCGTTCGCATCAGACCAAATAAGAGCACCATCCGGTTTGGGAGGGGGACAAAATTATCCCCCCGGTTTATTGGACCGTTTGAAGTCCTGGAAAAAGTCGGACCAGTCGCTTATCGTCTTGCACTGCCACCTCACCTGCATAAAATTCATAATGTATTTCATGTATCTGCCTTACGACATTATATTGCTGATAAATCTCATGACCTTCAATGGAAGGAACTGCAGGTATCGGACGAGGGAATCCTAACGGTCGAACCGTTACATATTCTGGAACGTAGGGTTCGACAGCTCAGGAACCGCCGGATAGACCAAGTAAAAGTCCAGTGGGACAAGTATAGTCCTGGATCAGCGACTTGGGAGGATGCTGAGACTTTTTGCCAGAATTACCCCAACTTATGCTAAATTTTGAGAACTGAAAACTTTTTATGTATATGACTGCTCTATTTTGACACTTGAAATTTTGAAATACTATGTAAAAGATGAGTTTTACTTTACTGGTACATGGATACCCATAAAGCTAGAATGCTACTTCACTTTACTAATACAAGATATATGTTGTTAGTTTAGAATTTACTGGTGCGTGGACACCGATGTGCAAGATGTCATTTAAATTAACATTTGCAAGAATATGAAAAGTGAAATATATTGATATATAAATTGACAGGGGTAAAGCAATGCATCATAAATAGAACATGTGTGAACTAAACAGAAGGAGTGTCTGAAATGAGAAATTTTATGGGACATATTGATACCTATGTAAACAAATTTTCTTTTTATAAGTTCTAGGATTAATATCATAGATATCAAAGTATTTTGAATATGTAAAGGTTGTTATATGGGTAACAATTGGTTATGAACAATATAGATGCATATGTTGTAATATGTGTACAAGTGTTTACATTGCAGATTGTGTACCAGTGATTGCTTCGCAGAACACAGGTTACCGAAACAATAGACGTGATGACAAAATCCCAGAACGTTGAAACTCCATGTGATTCCATGATAGGGTGTTGACCCTGGTTCTACTGGGAGGGGTGGAGGTGTTGCCCACTGTTTATCCTCCAATACCTGGAGTCATGGGAGGACTGTGCGAGTCACGCTCCCCTAGACGTGTGATGATGACTGCCGGATGCCTACAAGCATATCAGGTCGATATAATCGACGTCGATATCCTTAAGGTCTATGAATGGATCAGTAAAATTGATGCCATGTCATATTCCTGTAGAGGACGGATAGGAAGGGAATGGAAGAGATTAGGAAGGACAGGATGATTCTAGAATAGTCTGCAGAGGCGGTTGAAGTAACAAATAAATTACAAAGAAAAAGAAACATGCATATTCAAACGAAATTCAATCTTAAAAATACAAACCTTCTCACTTGTGCCCTAATCTCTAAAAAAAAAAAAAAAAAAACATAATTATCAATATGAGTATATGAAGCCCTAACTTCGGGACGAAGTTTTCTGAAGGGAGGAAGTATGTAATGACCCATACCTAAGTGATAAGTAGGATGAACCAATAAAATAATAATATAAATTAATTAAGGCAAATTAATTAATTTATAAACAAACATAAAGTCATCACACCCATTCCTAATTTTTAAAAATAATTTAATCAAGCCAAATTAAGTTATTAAAAGAAACACAATACAGATTGAGCTTGCCATCACGTCATCACATATACGTGACTGGATGAGGACTCTACGTGGATAGTGGATGCACTTTATCCCAAAAAACTTATCTCAAACTTAATGTACGCTTAAATGAAGATAAGGTCGCCTTAAATGGTGGCAGACCCTCATAAATATGATAAAAGATCTTCGGGAGTGAAAGGCGGTGGGGAGAGAGTTATAAAGGGGAGGATGTGAAGGAGTAAGGGGGGGTTGGAGAGAAGAAAAATCTTATATTCTAGAACAAATGAATTGAAGGATACACAGAGTTTTAAAAAGAGAGTGTCACCGTTCTAGGATTTTGGGCACGGGGGCAGAAGAGTAATCTTCTGGGTCTAGGATTGTTCCTAGATCGGCTGGGAGGATTGTTGTTTTGGTGATCTGTCCATATTCGCTACGCATCAATTATTTATATAGCATAAATTGAATTTGTTACTGGTATGAAATAGTACTTCTATTTGACTTGTTTGTATATGCAAGGATATATGCACAGAAATAAGTCTCTTAAGCGTATAAAAGGGAAAGATGAGTAGATTGTAATACATTTTGAATTAAATTACATAAACTTGGAATAGTACAGCTCTTGATAATTTCTGTTAAATGCTTATTAAACACAAAGCTAATAAGTAATTGAAGAATTGTGAAGAATTTAGAAATCCATTATTTAGGTTCTTAAATTTTTGAAATTATGCAAAACTAATTGAAGAATTATTGAAAAAGTTAGAAATCACATTATTTAGGTTCTTATGACCAGCCATTCGAAAATGCCTTCCTTGGCTTTGAAGGCAGTCTTCCACACATCGGAGGGTTCAATTGGTACCTGGTGATACCCAGACTTCAGGTCGATCTTGCTGAAATATTTTGCACCTTTGAGTTGGTCGAGAAGGTCATCAATCCGTGGGATTGGGTACCTATTCCGGACAGTGATCTTGTTCAGCGCCCGATAGTCAATACAGAGTCTCCACGTCCCATCCTTCTTCTGTACCAACACGATCGGGCTCCCATAGGGCGATGAACTTGGTCTGATGTGACCTTTCTGCAATAGCTCCTGAATCTGCCTCTTGATTTCATCATTCTCCAGAACAGAGCGCCGATAGATCGGTCCATTAGGTAGTGGCACACCTGGGGTCAGATCAATCGGGTGCTTGACCTGACAGTGCAGAGGAACCCTTGTGGGTGAGGTGAATATGTCCCCGTACTCCTCCACAACCTTATTCGTCAACCCGAAAGGCATGACCAACCATTTGAAAAGGCCCTCCTTGACTTTGAAGGAAGTCTTCCATACATCAGAGGGTTCGATTGGTACTTGGTGATACCCAGAATTCAAGTCGATCTTGCTGAAATATTTCGCCCCTTTGAGTTGGTCTAGAAGGTCATAAATCTGTGGGATCGGGTACCTATTCAGGACAGTGATCTTGTTCAGCACCCATTAGTCGATACAGAGTCTCTAAGTCCCATCCTTCTTCTATACCAACATGATTGAGCTCCCACAGGGCGAAGAACTTGGCCGGATGTGACCTTTCTGCAACAACTCCTGAATCTGCCTCTTGATTTCATCGTTCTCCAGAACAGAGCATCGATATATTAGTCCATTGGGTAGCGGCACACCTGGGGTCAGATCAACGGGGTGCTTGACCTGACAGTGCAGAGGAACCCCTGTGGGTGAGGTGAAGATGTCCCCCTACTCCTCCACAACCTTGTCCATTTGTTGTTGTTGTGTAGAGGAGCCCTGTATGGAGGTCGTGGCCATAGTCTTCTTCTTTCCCTGGGGGTGGATCATCAGGAAAACAAATTTCCTGGTTTGGGAAATGAGCTTATTGCATTATTCTGCAGTAACCAAAGAGATAGTAGGAGGCGGTGGTACCTCTCGTATCCTATACAACTTATTTCCAAAAGTAACAATAACAAAGTGAGGCCAGGACTCATACATAGCATGTCGCTTCCACAAGTATGGTTGGCCTAATGATACATCAGAAACATCAAGAGGAGAAATATCACATAATACCTCATCCATGAAGGGCTTGATGCTATAGGGAAGGCGACACTGCTAGCTGACGTGGAGATCTTGTCCTTGGTGAAGCCACTCAATGGTGTATGGCTATGGATGTGCTGTGGTCGACAAGCCCAAACGATTCACAAATTATACTAAAATTAGGTTCTTTTGGCTCCCATTTTCGATAATGAACTGTAGCGGGGAACCCTTTACCCACATATGGGAGTAGAAGAGACACCCCTCCTCCTCTGGATCTTCCAGTTCCTCCTTCTGGATCTTCGCAGTGGAAACAGTGGCGTCAGGCTCTGCATTAATAATTTGTTTCCCATTGTCAGGTTCTGATTCAAAGTTAGAGCATGCATCTGAATCAGAAGCCCTAATCTCAGCCACTAGAGACTGCTTGGCTTGACACTCAATTGTCTTATGAGTGGAACTCTTATGGAACTCACACCACTTTCCCGTGTCCTTATTTGGCTTCGTGGTGTTTTTCTTTGGTTGTGGCTTTGACAGGTTGTCTTGGGACGCCATGCCTTGGCTTTGTCCTTTGTTATGCGGTTTGGGGGAACCTTTCCCTTGCTTTTGATTCGCAGATCCAAAGTCTTGTTTCTTCTGTTTGAATTTTTTCTCAACCTTGGCAGCATACCGGTATGCCGTACCAAATGAGGATATGTCGAGGAACTCCATTTCCTCTTGAATGTATGTGTGCGGACAACTACGGTACTTTAGCACCAAATGTTTCTCCGAATCTTTGATACCCAACTTTGTGCGCAGGGTATGGAACAGATTCGTCAGCTCATGCACATCTTGATCCCTTTGTTGCTGCAACATGGTCCATTGTATGTACTTGTCCTCATAGCTCCCCATGGGATAGTACTGTTCCTTGATGGCATCTCGGAAATAATTTCAAGTGGGTATGACTAAGAACAAAGAGGGTTATATCTTGTCCTTTTTCTCACAGTAGGTTTCCCACCAGTCCTTGACATGGGGGGTAGCTCTGAGGAGTGCAAAAATAATCTTCTCCTAGTCAGAAAAGTCATGAACCGAGAAATATAATTCTAATAGATTCAACCATCTATCTACGGTATATGCATCTATTTGACCCTCAAATATGGGAATGTAAAATTTTAATTGTACCTTAAAGGGAGTCATGCCTCCAGACTGGCTACTGGATGCTGATGTGCCGCTAGTGGGTAGTCGTTGAAGGATCTGGGAAAAGTTATCCATCATCACATTCCTTTGTTTTTCGAGGGCCTCCTCGAGCAATATTTTGATAGGATCTCTTGCTCCCTCATATTTCTTTTCATCCCCCATGGGCAGTTGTCTGGGTTTGCGAGGCTGATCTTGCAAAGGTTCCACCAGATCGAGCCCTAACTCCTTATACCCCGACCTCGTTGGGGAAATTCAAACAAGGATCAAGAAAAAGCAGACCGCTGTGATACCATTGATCCAATTTATGCAGGAACGCAATAGAATACACATATAACCATAAATACAAAGATGCAGTGGAAATAGCATTTCATTTTATTAATATCAAAGAACTGAAATTTGCTTACAGACAAAATGGAAATAAAATAGCTAGGGCGCTGGTAGCTTATATCTGAGAAGAGATGTGGTGGCTACAAGCCTCTGAACTATGTTACGATGAGACTCGAGGGCCTATTTATTATTTAGAAACAATGGAAAACCCTAAACATCCAAAACCCTAACCCTAGGAGATGAAGCGCCAAAAATATGGGCCCTGTTTGGGTAAATTGGTGTTTCAAATTCCTGGGGACGTAACTTTGGCATATGTTCTCCGTTTGACGCGCACCATACCTCGTTAGAAAGATCTATCCTAGGAATACAACTTTTGATGTGAGAAACATTGGTCCACAAACCCATGTTGCTCATGGTTTTCCCAAAAAACATCGTTTAGGCCCTCAAAATGGCTCCGAAAGTTCAGGACGCAAAAACAGCTAAAAATAGTAAGTTGTGCCAAAACTGAAAAAATGAAAGAGACAATGGTGGGGCCCCAAGTGGAATAGGCGGGTGGCCACCAATATCCACCTGTATCAATGAGGGATGTGAAGGGAACTAAATGATTTCATTGTTTTCATTTGCATCATGGATGATCTCACCAACTCATGCCAATTGAGAGGTTAACTTATTGGATGGTGGACTTGAATAACATGGAGTATCACCATTGAAAGCAAAATGCATCACAAATAGTAGAGCACAAGAGATATTGAGATGAAGAGGAAGTTGAAATAAGCACATCTTCTTTGACCGAATCACATTCTGGATCTAAAGTAAAATATTCACGAGAAACTAAAATATCAATAGATACACATGGGCATTCATGATAGAATACATCAATAGAGTCATCATCATTGGAATGATTTTTTCCAAAGGTTACAGATTGATCAAAAGAATTGACTACATTTGATTCACTACCGAGATTAGTAGATTGAATATCACACAAGAATGGAAGCGCATCATCTTCACATGGACTATAATAAAATAGTCTAAACTTTTGATAATAAAAATAGGGACCCTTCTTAGAAATGTATTTTTTCATTTTAGATAAAAAATCAAACCCCAAAAAACATTGTTGTTTTTTTTATTAAATAAAGACAAAAAACAAAAAAGAAATTAATAAAACATCCTTGTGATTACCCTATCGCAAATCGCATCCCGCATAATCTTTTCTCATTAAAACTTAAGAAACAAAACAGTGAAATCCCGATTTTGTGATCAATGATTTGAATTTCGCAAGCGACAACATAAATCACATGTCATGGATATACATTTAAAACTTTAAGCAGTTCTTACCAAAAATCCCATATTGCGATATTGCGATACTGCGATTTCGCGATATCGCGAAATCGCATATCGCATAAACAAAAAGTAATGCGCTTCATAAAGACATGTTCAAAAGGTGCGATGTGATGGATTTGATAGGTTAAAATAAAGGTTTTAATGAGAAAATAAATAGTGTCAGAAACGATTAACTATGTTTTATCATCCCAATGCAAACAATTATTGATTTGTTACGATTAATGAATGATATAGCTGCTTCCCAGATCTTTTATTTTCAAATTGGTCATTTCAAATATATCTTTCATCATTTGATCATTACTCTATCTTTAATAGGGATTTTCCTTCAAGATATGTCCATTTGCAAAGTAATGCAAAAGCACAACAAATAGATTGTTGCAGAATTGGAATACACATAAATGTTGCCCATAGTCTCAGATACTGTCTGCACTGCAGATGGAGGTGCTACAAAGTGGCAAGCTATCTATAATATCCTCGAAGACGAAGAACCTGAAGTAGTGGAGGTCAAGGCAACTAATTATGATGCAAGACCCTCAGATTTATAGTTTGAAGATATTGCGTGCTCCTTCCTTCATAGGATAGCAGCAAGGGACAATATTTTATCATATACTGACATGATAAAGTGGGTGCTTGAGAATTCAAAAATTAAGGACAAACAATTAAGAACCGTTAAGAATGAGATCTTAGGTTCTTTCAGAGCTGAAGATTTGAAAGTCATGTGCAAGCTACCCGACCAACAAGACATCTATGATAATATATTTGTTGAGAAATTTGCAAAGAATAATGAAGACCCTTTCAAAAAAATTCAAGGTTGGAGGAAACTGGATAAAAATTTTAAACATGAGAAATCAGGTATGTATCCTATCGCTTCACTTGAAAATCCCTACAATTTTGCAGCATTGATGCTATGAAAATTATATGGTCTCCCTAATGATACCAAGTTCTCTATAAATTGGCTTCCCCTGATTGACTCCCGTGTTAATTCCCACATTATGAATTGGGCAACCATTCTTTCCGAAAATCTAGCTAAAGCGATTAATGAATATCGCCAGACAAGAGCTTCTTCCTCCAAACCCGTCCCCCAATTTTTCATGAGTGCATATGTTTTTGATGCCATCTGTTTTTCTATAAGTTTTCCAATTATGGGTTGGAAATGGACTCCTGAGCATCCTACCCATATTCATTTGAGTCATAAAAATACAAGGGAACATAATTATGTACCACATTTCCACAGGCTATGTTATGGAGTTGTATTACCATTACATCAATTAATGTTTGATAGAGTAAGCCCTAGGTTCACTAAGGAAGCCATTACAGACCTTCAAATGATAGGGAGATGTTTTATTGAAGAATCATTTTCATACATCAAAGTATTTGGAAGCTCTGCTCCTCCACATGTTCTTCCTTTGTATGTTTCAGATAAATTAATGGCGAGAGAATTGGCTTACCAAACTGTTGGTAATGGACTCACTAAATCTTTGAAAGATAGTAAATAATCTTTATGTCCAAGTTTTCCAATTTAGTGTGGTACATTCTCCCTCAACAATTTCAATCATGCATTGAAAGAATGTCAGAAGATTGAGCTTTTGAAGCTCCCCGTTTTACCCTCAAGGCAATTCAACCCAGAAAAGATTGCTAACAAATTTACTCAGTCAGTCAAAATCAAACCTATCATACACACCGATGATAGATTTGAAGACATTTTGCAGTCTGTTGGAACTTTTGAAGAAGTCCAAATTTTTTTCAAATTGAATCTAAATCCAGAGGAATTACAGAGATTCAATGAGTATAGAGAACAAAGACTCAAACGTGTCCCTCAAAATGTCTTGATTACTAGTTATATGAATGAAGCAAGCAAAGAAATCAGAACATAACAATCAGATTCACAAAATCAAAGTGAACTAGATAAATTCTGGACTTCAGTTAGAAATACATTAATAAATACCCCAGAGGTATCATCTTCATAGAAAAATACAGAATTTTAGACTCCACAGGGACAAATAGTTTCAACAAAAGAAATCATTGAAAGTCCTGGGATAACCTCCCAAGATACAAAAGTAATTCCTGCATTTCCTACTGATGAAATTGTTCTGAAGGTGACTAATATCCCTCCACTGGATGTATTCTATAGCCCTCTTCATAAAGTTGTAGTCAGGAAGCAAAGAAAAAGAAGAAGAATTGAAACACCCCTAGGTAATGATGTCATGGAAGTTGTATGGAAAGACACTCCTTCAAATCCAATTGAAAACCTAACTCGACTATCACAATTTTCTGAGCATACAATACTGCAACAATGGATAAGGCAGCCGAAGTATCCATTTTGGTTCAAGAAAAGGATGATAAAATCATGCAGCTACAACAACAACTAGATGAAGAAAGGAACAGTCTAAGTCAAAAGGTCGAGCAACAACTCTTCAAATTTCAACAAGATATGGAAGTGCTTAAGATAAGTCATGAAAATGACTTATCTAGCAAGGACACACTGATTAAAGAATTGAGAGAAGATCTTACAAAATATGAAGGCATTCCTACTGTAGAGGAATTCATAAAATAAGCATTGGCATTAAATTACTTACTCTCAAAACAACAAAACTTGTTTGTCTTACAAATGTCAGACATAATCCCACACTTGGAAATCAGTGAACAATTGACTAATATAGTCATTGACCAGAGAATTGAGTTTAATGAACTCAATACCAAAATTTCTGATTATATTGAATGGCAGGATTCATAGGAATGGAGAAAGTCAAGTCTCCCAAAGATCAAAGGAACTTTTAAAGATATTCTCTTTATTGACTAGGATGCATAGGTAAAATAGGCAGAATTGGAAATAGCTAGAGCAACATGTATATCAAAGATTATGGTCAAAATTATTAACCACATGTTGCATACCTCTGGTTTAATTAAAGAAGGAAATCACAAATCAATTCCTGATCTCAAAAATTTAGGGCAAAGTTGGAAAAACACAGGTCAAATACGAGAAGAAACACTTGCACAGCTGAAAAAGACTGATTGGGAAGAATACTGGGAGCTACTGGTTAAGCCTCATAGCCAAATAATGACATTGAATTTTTCTATGGATTGTATACAGAAAATGCAGCCACTTTTACTTGATGCTATATTTACTAGACAGATTAAGACACAGTTCGGGAAACCTCCAAAAGTTCAACCAATGTCCGATATTTGTGAGCAGAAAAGTAGAGATGGCAGTAACCTATCATCGGGAATAATCATGAGTTAGTTTGTCTTTAAGAATTTCAATTTTAGCAATTAGATACTAGGAATGAGGAAGGCTGTTTGAAACCACCTCATAGGATATTTTGTATAATCTATTTTTGTAAGTAGTTAATGTAGTATTTAAACCCTTCTCATGCATTTAGAGAAGGGTCCAGAATTTTTATTAAGAACATTTACAAAGAATGCTTTACTGTAAGTTTGTGGATGCCTTGATAAAATAGTGGAACACAATCTTTTCAATTATATATCATTTTGTTGATCACTGTTGATGCACTCTTGTATTGTCTGAATGACTTATTGATAGAAGAATTGATTGTGGCCTATTATCGCTGATCAGATGAACAGGACATCAAACTTTTGGTACTATTATCATGTATGCTAAACTCTGTTTTAAACATTAGTGATAAGTCTAGGTTTCATGAATTATGTATGAAATAAATTATTTCTGTTTGAAATATCAGTTGCACTATTGTATGATATAAGAATAGAATTGATTTGTTTTATATATGATCATCATAATATATTCTATATGTTTCACATCTTCTTTTGATTAACTATTTCTCAAAAGAATTATCTTACAAAAGTATTAATTCTATTAAGTCTGTGATTGATATAAATCATCACAGACTGAATAGACATCATTCTAGATCTCATAAAATTAGCATTATCCCAGGTTAGATTAGATTAGAATTAATTCAAAGTTTTGCATTTTAGAATAAGGTTGTTTTAGCTTTTAGTTCTTCTTCATGCAAATCATTTGGGAGAAACCCAACAATCATATAAAACCCAAATCTGGGAAACTGGTCCCATTACACCCAGTCCGAGCCACTATCCCAAACGGAAAAGGAATTGCTTTAAGGTCTGGACTGGATAGTTATCCCCCTTGTTGTTGCCACAGATTCCTGAGGCCTCAACACCTTCCTTCTCCTATATATGTGTAATGTGACTGCCTTGTATCTAATGACAATTTGAACCAACAACACGAAAATCAAGAGAGTGCAGAAAAATAGTTGGTGGAATAGATTTCTCACGTAGATCATGGTACAAAGAGTCATGGCTTGTAGGTGATAGGGGATAACATAAATCTAAATTATATTCGAGAATCAAATTACGAACAATAACATCACCTTGCAGAATGGAGGAGTTAGTCTTCACTGTAGGCTTCATGAGTCATTCTGGAATTTCATCCATTGAATCTAAATAATGAAAAGAAAAAGGAGAATGAGAAGATGGATTAGGAATTTTATTTTCATATGTTTCAAATATATTACCATCACATAGAGGCACCCTCATAGGAACTGGAAAAGGAGGAGGAAAAAGAAAAAAAGGACCAATAAATTACTCCTGTGATATTGGAGGTGTCTCATGATTCACAAGAGTTGGGGGAGTAGAAGAATCAGGGTCTTCAGGTTCATTGTGTAAAGAGATAAGGACCAAGTGCTCAAAATCTTGCTTCAAGAAATCCAAATTCATATCTCCTTCAAGAATATCATAGAAAAGGTGAAGGAATCGATAAGAAAAATCCTCAACTGATTCATTACACTTCATTCTTAAGGTATTAATTATTTTAGAAACATCTAGGTAATTATACCTATCAAAGTCTTGATGAATATCTCCAAGGAAATGACGAAGGGAATGAATGGAAGCAAGTGGAAAGGTATGGAACCATCAATTAACATGACTTTCAAGGGTGAGGAAGAAAAACACAAGCAAATTCGTCGTCATCTATTTCGTAAGATTCACTAAATTTAAGAAAATTAGAAATGTGCTCCGTTATGGATGTTCTCTCCTCACCATAAAACTTCAACTGAGACAAGTGATAGAGAGGATCACCGGGGATTGAAAATTTGTAAATGGAAAAATTAGAGAAACACCATGGGAGCAAGATTTGACGATGAGCCATTTTAGATAAGAGGTTAAAACCAGATTCAACGTGCTCAACTTTTAATCTAGCCTTCCTTCTAGCACCATTGTTGATGGTGTTGGAAATCCGTCAACCAAGGGGTCTCCCTAATGTCAAGTCCCAATTATATCTCACACCGTTTGGAGTAGGAGACCCATCCGGAATATAAATCCGATTGCCATATATCCTTATAGATATTCCTTGGCTCTAACTTTCAGCAAGAGAGAGGAGTGAAAATACGCCTTTGAAAAGCAAGATGGTGTGCTTGGTGAGTGTTCAATAATATGGTAGTCAAAGTGCTTCTATTGCGGGGAAAGGAAAATGTGAGCCTCTAAGAGAGAGTTAATAGTACCACCTAAGAAGAGACACACACAAACAATAAGATCCATCTAACATCCAATGGAATAGTCCACAAGGGATGCGACGATCATTACAACTGATGAATGAGAAAGGTCTTTCTAATATCTAGTAGAATAGTCCACAAGGATGCGACAAAAAAAACAACCATTACAACACACTCTCAATAAGATAAGTAATAAAATAACCAAAATAGTTAA
Source organism: Pinus albicaulis (assembly GCA_034641835.2). Classification (NCBI taxonomy): domain Eukaryota; kingdom Viridiplantae; phylum Streptophyta; class Pinopsida; order Pinales; family Pinaceae; genus Pinus; species Pinus albicaulis. The sequence goes on along the minus strand of CM076581.1, from coordinate 830,946,548 downwards.
AATACATTAGCACGTGAAAGCAAACATGAAATACAAACATCTGCAGAATAGTATTATAAAAATTCATAATCCATGCATGAAGAACGTGTTGGCCTTTAAGGCTTCTGTTATTAAATAAAATTTCCAAGACACATGTATACAATGAGCATCACTAGCTCTAACGGTGGAGCGTTGGAGCCACTCCTTTCCCCAGAAAAGAACTAGCTTATCTCTCTAATGCTTTGCGGGTGGAACCAAGGTGAAAAGTCCTCTGCTCATATAATGAGGGTGTATATATAACTAAGGGGTGATGCTTCACCCTCCTTGTGAATATTTGACTACCCTCATGATTGTTTGACTTACAATTACTTCTCAACTTACATGACTCTTCATATTCCATGTGTTTCCTTTTGAATTCCACTTAAAAATACATTTGAATACAATCTACATGATCCAAAATAATGAAATGGCATATGATGTCTTGTGACAGGACAAGACATGACACTGATCACATGGAGTTCATGATGATGTGATAGTGCCAATATGTCCTTCTTGTTTCTTCTTTCCTTTTGTCTTCTTGAACATATGGTACATTTTCTTCTTCTTCCTCCTCCTTATGATTTGAAGACGAGGAGTCTTCTGTGTGATCTTTATATTCATCTTCTTTTTGATTTTGATGTTCCTTTTTATTCTTTCCTGTTTATCATCTGACCTCTTTAGCTCCATATGTGTCTTCTATCATGTCCTCCTTATACATCTCCTTCTTATCATCTTTTCATATCATGATAAATTTCCTACATCTACAATTCACCCATGAAAAGACTACATCAATCCGATAAACCCCCAGTCTAAGATGATGCATGATGATCGAATGACCGATCCAAAATCGAGTGATAGGCCAAGGGAGAGGCTCAATGATTTCAAAATTGTGAAACTTAGGAAGTTAGGGGTGGCACTTGGGCTCTGATACTATGCAATGCGCAATTCAGGCTGGACAGAGGAAGAAGATTGCACAGTTTTAGAGTTTAGGGTGACAGACTGATGGATTTTGAACTGCTTCAAGAAATCACATAGTTATGGAGGTAAGATGAGCCCAAGTTATTGTGAGATTATGCACTTTAAGAGCTCAGGGTTGAGGCTTGATCCTTGAGACTACAAAGTGCACAGTTGAGACAGGATTGGGTAGAAAAAATGCATAGTTTCTGGAGTCAGTGAGCTCAGCTGTGAGGTTTTTCACTGATTGGGAAATCTATGCAGCTTTCATAGGCAGAGGAGGATGGGACATTACACAGTTGTGAAAATTAGGAGCTCAAGGGATTATGTTTAGGCTAGATATTGCGTAGTGCACAGTTGAGGCCAGGATGGGAAGATGAATTGCGCAATTATGGGAGGCAAGGTCGAGCTTGGGCACTGAATTTGCAAAGTACAGATTTCTAGGAGGCAGATATTTCACATTGCGCAGTGCCAAGAGGCAAGGTCACAACTAGAGGACTAAAATTTTGCAATGCGCAGTTCAGGGAGGCCGAGTGAAGCTAGGTTGCTTGGATGAGAAGTATTTTCATAAATGTCGGAGTGTGGGACTGAAGAGACTGATATGAACAATGATATGAATTGGTTGTCATCACACACTTGAAATACTTTGAATACAAAACAACATAGATCATCTAGACACATTGAAAACATATTTCCTTCAACGTGACAACCTTGTGATGACTTTACTAAAAATGCAACACTAAAGGTACACTTTGCGAAGACCGTGAAGATACTTGTGTGACAATTCTTAAAAATTTGGGAATGAGTGTGATCGATGTTTACATGGTTAGATGAAATCATTCACACAAAGTTAACCCCTAGAAACTACCAGAACAAGCATGCATATATTCTCTGACAACTAGCATGTGAAAAAATGCCAATTGCTAAGTGCGAACGAATCTCGCGATATGTGAATGACAGTGAAAGTCACACATGCCAGAGAAAATATAACATGAAAATGACACTAATTAGATTGAGAGAAAGCGAGAGTGGCAACCGAAAACATGAAAGTGCCACTCATGAAAACAAAGGTGTGTGGAAGCGACAGTTTGCAAAACTCACCAAAATAGAAGTACAAACGTAGCTATAGTGTGAAAATTTTCATTTTCACTGCGCATTAACTATTGATATGGATTGGAAATCGCACAGACACAATATTGATGGAATGTGACATGCTTGTCCAAACTTGCGTAAAATAATGCACTCATGAACTTGTTGAGGACTAAGCATGTGTGAGCAAGTGACTTCAACACTTCCAATCGAAGAAGGGAGCTCAAAATCATCTGCTGACCAAGAATTGATGACAGAACGAACAATCAAAAGATCCACGATATGCTCTAAAATTAGAGTATGGGAAAAAAATTGGAGGGTGTTTGTCGTAGCGACAACATTGGCGACACACTGGTAGAACTCCAACTTCTCTCCATTGGTCAATTATGTTGTGTAAGGTATAGTTGTTCAATAATTATTGATTCATCATTTAGATTACCATGGATTCCCCACTTACCTCATGCATAAACATAGTCCCCTTCATTTATTTACTCAATTAAACACAAAAAAAAGATCAACGATCACACTATGTTTCAAATTAGGATAGGGTAATGAAGTTCGCAAGCCCAAGATTTTCAGAGTATATTTTTTCATCTTTGGTGTTGCTCCACTACTAGCAGGCCTGGAAAGTACCCCGACAGACTCACTTCAGAAACAAAAACATTGCTCCACTGCTAGCGAGCCTGGAAAGTACCCCGACAGAGTTTCTTACTTCACCTCTCTGTGCGGGAAGAGGTATGTGCATAAAAAAATATTTCTTTATGGTCGGAATATGGATCCCGACTTATTGAGAGCAGAAGAAGTTATTACTTTAGAGAAGCATATATTAGACATATAATATTAGTTTTCTCATTTATATTTTCCCTTGTCCTTCTCTACTTGATTGGATAAGCTTGAGAACATCGAAACATAAAAGCCAGAGTGGAGGCATGAGGTTTCCAAAATAGACATGGGGATCATGGCTCGACACAAGGATTTCTTAACACAAGGATCGTATTTTCGTCGGAACATCATTAACCAAAAGATGTAACCCAAACAAGGAAGAAGGACAAAGAGTTAGCCAAATACTGCATTGTTACAAAGTCATTTTCTATTTTTTCACATTCCCTTCTTAGCCAACAAAGAATCATCATGCAAGGTCTTATTGATGGAACAAAAGAAAAATACACGACTCAAAAACAAAACAAAATGAGAAGTCAAGACAGAAAATGGCTAAAGAAAAACATGGTGTGCAACCAAAACTAGAAAACATAGGACAAAATACAGGAAACAAATGCAGGATGGATGTGCAGGTAAAATAGAATGCAATTAGACCTATTCTTATCCTAACCAGCTAGAGGGTAGGGGTCATGTATAATGGAATTCCCAATGTAGCCACCGTAATTGTTCCCGACTTGCATCTAGAAAGATACAAACAATCAAAACAGATATAAGGTAATGTGAAAAAGAAGAGATAAAAACTTGAATAAACTGCAAATTTTTTTGAAGGTATTGCCTATGGGCGGAAAGATATCTCACAACCACTACTTTAATCCAATTCACTTTCTTACCTTTTTTATGAATACCATCTTTCAACAAACCTTGGAAGCTTCTCGCGGATTTGTCTCCATCTACACAGAAATTATTAGCAAGCGTGAGGAAATATTGCAACTTGTTATTTCCAACAAACCTTGCCAGGAAATACTGTTCTAACTATTCAACGATTGGATTGTATGATCCGTGACATTCCTCTTGAAAACCCAAAAATCTTGGAAAAGATGAATTTTAAATTGAAGGAAGGGGATTACGATGGGAATATTTTGAGGGAAAAATAGATCTGATCATATTCAGCAGTCATGTCGAGACCGAGAAGACCTGACATAACCATCAGTGAAGGTTGAAGTTACTCAACTGCTCGAGAAAAATCCTAATGGTGAGAAGTTAGACCATGAATATCGAATGATGTAAAAAAATTTTCATTGGATATATTGGTGTGAAAATGGTAAAACAAATGATAGTCAGCAAAAACAAAATAATGATCATATGGGCTGATTAAAGCATCATATTCCTAGTTTATTAATAAACGAATATAAATCAATTTGAACAATATAAAAAATTCTTTGAATAATAGAATCATCTTCTTTGCGTGATGAATGTGACACTCTATTTCTTTGTGACTGGTAACATACTACACTAGCATTGTAATCATCAGAAGAAGTGGAAAGGAATTCCAATACAATAGTCACATGACACCAGTAAGGATGCAATGAAAGAAAAACAATTTGATTCGCACAATAAATCATGCATTCATTCACACTCAAGAGGATTTCAGGTGCGATGAAGAACAAGATTCACAATAAAATATTCACATGAAAAGCCATGAGTTTCTCATCATGAAACAAATATGATAGATACGATTCCTTCAACCAAAGATGGTCTATGGAATGATCAAATTTGTAATTCCATGACTCTATGAGAGATACACATTCCAAACCCTAGTTTGATGCAAGAGATTTGCATGAAGATGAATGAAATGAAAGAGATTCTTGAATCCGGTTAGAAGTAAAATCTAAAATTTTTGAGAGATTACATTTGAAATACCAAACATCTTTCAGAAAGAGATTTACATCGAGTGAAACCATGCAAAGAGAAGGATTGTGCGAGAGAAACCAGATATGACTTAGTTTGGGGGCTTACTAGAGTCGCGAGATCCTGACATAACCATCAGTGGAAGTTGAGATGCTTCGAATTAAAGAAATTTTGAGGTCTAAAATGGGCCTCCTAAGAAAAATGTACAACAAAAATAAAATTTATAAGAAACAATATGATTCAAGATGATGATGTCAACGATGTGGGATTATTCACCATTTTTGGGGTAAAAAAGTAAAAAGATTAAAAAATAATAAAATAATAAAACTAGTTTTTCAACTTCTATTTTCAACTTACCTCCCTAATGTTTTACTCAAATTTCTAGGAGAAGTACTTGTTGGATGAAAAATTTAATTCCTCATCCAAGGAGTACCCATGTTGCATACTTTCGATGGACCTTGCTACATGAAAAATGAGAAATACATGAAAAACATGACTGCGATCGTATTTTTCATTTTTCGTGTAGCAGGGTCCATCTACATTATGCAACATGGGTACTCCTTGGATGAGGAATCAAATTCTGCATCCAATAAATGTTCCCGCTCGAAATTTCAGTAAATCCATAAGGAGATAATTTAGAAATACTAGTTGAAAAATAGTTTTTTCTTTTTTTCCCTCTAAAATTTGATGATGTAATGTAATATTATTTTATTATTTCCACTATTATTTTATAATTTCCTTAGGAGGCCGATTTTAGGCTTCAAAATTCCCCTAATGAATCCCTGAAGGTCCCAAAACTTTCCAAGATTGTAAAATCACATTTTGAAGCTTGAACCAAATCATGCATAGTTTGAGGATAGTTGCTACCACTAATTTCAATAAGGCCACTGCTCACCGGATGGAAACCATATCTATCACTTGTTTTACTAGATTTTCAACTTCAACACCCATATTTATCAAGTCAACAGATTCTTCTGGTCACAAATTCAAAGATGAATGAATCGGGGAAATTTCGTGAGAAAGATGATTTGAAGAGTTGTCTTCATGAAAGAGAAGAGAAGATGAGGGGTGGGAAGTGTACTCAATGATTTGATTAGTTTCATTTTCATCATGGATGATCTCACCAACTTGTTCCAATTGAGAGGTTAACTCACCGTATGACGGAATTGGAAAGGATGGAGTATCTTTGTCACAAGAAGATGCATCACAAACGATAAAGAACATGAGATAGCGAGATGAAGAGGAAGTTTCGATAAGCGCATATTATTTGACTGAATCAGATTTAGGATATAAAGTAAAATTTTCATGAGAAACTAAAAGATCAACTAATACACCTAGGCATTCATGATTGCATGCATCAATAGAGTCATCATAATTGGAATGATTGTTTCCCAGGGTTATGTATTGATCTAAAGAATTGACTACATTTGATTCACTGCCGAGATTAGTATATTGAAGATCATCCAAGAATGGAAGTGCATCATCTTCACATGGAGGATTTTGGAAAATAGAAGAAATATTGAAAGCCTCTTTACCTTCCTTCTCCTTTACCTGTGTAATTTGACTGCCTTGTATGTGATCACAATTTGAACTAGCAATGCGAAAATCAAGAGAGTGAGGAAAAATAACTGGCTGAACAAATTTCTCATGCAGATAATGGTACAAAGAGTCACAACCTATAGGTGAGAGGGGACAATAAAAATCTAAAACAGATGCGAGAATCAAATTACAAACATTAGCATCACCTTGTGGAATGGAGGAGTTAGTATTCACCATAGGATTCACGAGCCATTCTAGAATTTACTCCATTGAACCTGAATCATGAAAAGAATAAGGGTAATGAGAATATGGATTAGGAATTTTAGTTTCATATTATTCAACTATATTACCATCACACGGAGGCACCCTCATCAGAACTAAAAAGGAAGAGGACAAAGAAAAAAAGGAGCTGTAAATTCCTCCTCTGAAATTAGAGGTGTCTCATGATTCATAAGAGTTGGGGGAGTAGGAAAATAAGGGAGTTTAGGTTCACCATGTAAAGAGATAAGGACCAAGTGATCGAAATATTGCTTCAATAAATCCCAATTCGTATCTCCTTTAGGAATTTCATTGCAAAGGTGAAGGAATCGATTAGAAAAATACTCAACTAATTCATTAAGCTTCATTATTAAGAGATTGATTGTTTTACAAACATCTCGATAACTATACCTATCAAAGGCTTGATGAAGCTCCTCGAGGAAATTAAGAAGGAAATGGATGGAAGAAGGTGGAAAGGTATGACACCATCGATTAACATGACCTTCAAGGGTGAGGAAGAAAAACACACAAGAAAATTCATCATCATATATTTCATAAGATTCAAAATATTTAAGAAAATTAGAAATGTGCTTGGTTATGGATGTTCCGTCCTCACCATATAAATTTAACTGATACAGGTGATAGAGAGGCTCATCGGGGATTGAAATTTAAAAAAATGGAAAAATTAGAGAAACAAACTAGGAGAAATATTTGAGGATGAGCCAATTTAGATAATAGGCTCAAACCAAATTCAATGGGCTCAACTTGTCATCTGGCACTCATTCTAGTGCCATTGTTGGTGGTGATGGAAATCCAAAAAATAAGGGGTATCCCTAATGTGAAGTCTAAATTATACCTCACACCGTTTGGAGTATGAGCCCCATCCAAAATATCGTCCGGTTTCCATGTATTCTTATTGATATGCCTTGGCCTTAACTTTCAACAAGAGAGAGGAATGCAAATGCACCTTTGAAAAGCAAGGGGGTGTTCCCGCTGAGTGTTAAATCGTGTATGTATCAAATTCCTTCTACTGCAGGGAAAGGAAAAGGTGAGCCTCTAAGAGAGAGGTAATAGTACCACCCAAGAAGAGACACACACAAACAAAAAGATCCGTCTAACATCCAATGGAATAGTCCACGAGGGATGAGACAAAAAAAAAAAAAAACCATTACAACACATTCTCAAAAAGATAAATGCTAAAATAACCAAAATAGTTCAACTACCTTAGCACATGTGAAAGCAAACATGAAATACAAACATTTGTAGAATAATCTTACAAACATTCATAATACATGCATGAAGAACGTGCTGTCCTTCAAGGCTTATGTTTTTAAGTCAAAGTTTGAAGACACATGTATACAATGAACATCACTAGCTCCAATATTGGAGTGTTGAAGCCACTCCTTGCTCCACAAAAGAACTAGCTTATCTCTCTAATGATTTACGGTTGGAGCCAAGGTGAAAAGTCCTTTGCTCATATAATGTGGGTGTATATATAAGCAAGGGGTGATTCTCCACCCTCCTTGTGACTCTTTGACTACCCTCATGATGTTTTTCTTTCTATGAATTTTCAACTTACAAGAATGTTCATATTCCATGTGTTTCCTTTGGAATTCCACTTTACAATACATTTGAATACAATTTACATAATCCACAGTAATGATGTGGCATATGATGACTTGTGATAGGACATGACATGACACTGATGGCATGGACTGCAAGATGACGTGACAGATCCAAGATTTCCTTCTTTTTGCTTCTTTCCTTGAGTCTTCTGGAATAGATGGTATACATTTTTATTCTTCCTCCTCCTTATGACTTGAAGATGAGGAGTCTTCTGTCTGATCTTGAATTTCATATTTTGTTTGAGTTCAATGTTCCTTTGTATTATCGTCTGTTGACGATATTATCTCTTTAGCTCCATATGTGTCTTCTAGCATGTCCTACTTCTCCATCTCCTTCTTCATCATTTTGTCATAGCATGATAAATTTTCTGCATCTGCAATTCACCCATGACAAGATGACATTAGTTTGACAAACCCCTAGTCTAAGAAGCTGCATGATGATCCACTAATTGAGCCGGAACCGAGTGGTAGGCCAAGGGAGAGGATCAGTGACTGTGAAGCTGTGCATCTTATGCAGTTAGTGTTAGGGCTTGGGCTATGAGACTGTGCAATGTGCAGTTCAGGCTAGACGGAGGAAGAATATTGTGCAATTTTAGAGCTTAGGGTGACATGCTAAGGGATTTTTCACTGCTTCAATGAATTGCACAGTTCTGGAGGGAATATGATCCCAGGTGATTGCACAATTGCGTAGTTCAGTAGATCAGGGATGAAGCTTAAGCCTTAAGACTTCGTAGACTATAGTTAAGACAAGATTGGGGAGATAAACTGTGCAGTTTCTAGATTCATTGAGCTCAGTTGCGACATTTTTCACTGCTTGGGAAAACTCTATAGCTCTTAGAGGTAGAGGAGGTTGGGAAGATTAATTGCGCAATTCTGGGAGGAAAGGTCGGGCTTGAGCACTGAAATTGTGAAGTGTGCAGTTCTCGGAGGAAAATACTACGCATTCAACAGTGCCAAGCGGGAAGGTCACAACTAGAGGACTAAAACTACGCAATGCATAGTTCAGGGAGGCCGGGTGAAGCTAGGTTGCTTGGTCAGGAAGTATTTTCAGAAATGGCTAAGTGTGGGACTGAAGAGACTAATTTGAACAATGATATGAATTTACTGTGATCACACACTTGAAACACTTAAACGACACAATAACATAGATCATACGAACACATTGAAAACATATTTCCCTTAATGTGACAACCTTGCGATGACTTTACGACAAGTGCGACACTAAAGGTACACTTTACAACGACTATGACAACACTTGTGCAACAATGCTTAAAATTTTTGGAATGAGTTTGAATGATATTTACATGGTTATACTAACTCATTCACACAAATATAACCTTTAGAATCCACTAGAACAAGCATGCACACATTGTGTGACAACTAACATGCAAAAAGACGCCAATTGCTAAAGTGTGAACGACTCTCGCAATATGTAAATGAAAATTAAAGTCACACATGCTAGAGCAAAGATAACATGAAAAAAAGTTAATTAAAGTGAGAGAAAGTGAGAGCTAAAACCGAAAAAATGAAAGCAACTCTAGCAAAAACAAAGGTGCGCCGAAGCGACAATTTACAAAACTCACCGAAAATTAAGTACAAACATAGCTATAGTGTGAAAAATTTTCATTTTCAGTGCGCACTGAATGTCGACATGGATTGGAAATCACACAGGTATAGTATTGATGGAACGTGCTATGATTTTCCAAGCTCGCGTAAAAGAATGCGCTCATGAAATTTTTGCGGACTGATCATGTGTGAGCAAGTGACTTCAACACTTCCAATCCAAGAAGGGAGCTCAAAAGAATTAGTTGACCAAGAAGTGATGACGAAATAACCGATCGAAAAATCCACGGTAGGCTCCAAAATTCGAGTATGGGAAATTTTTTTGAGGGTGTTTGTTGCAGCGAAAACATATTCGTAGACATATTAATACATTTCTTAACAAAGAGTAGATGGAACTACCCCTCCATTTTATATGTCTACACATACAATGGATGTTGTATTCTTGTACACTCATTTTCCTCAAACGGGTCGGGAATGGACTTGTAATACTCCTCAACCAATCCATATTTATCACTCTAAATTAACGTAGGATAATTCTAGTGATTAATACTATGAAATTCGTCATCATGTGCTGATCCTCCTTCACGAAAAATTATTTGGTGTCCATCCCCCTAAAATAACTAAAGAAACCATACATGGCTTAAATGGAATTGGAGACTGGAATATTGAGGAAAATTTCTCATATATAAGTCTATTATAGCCTAGATCCTCCCCAATATTTTCCCAGATTTATCTCTAATAGGATCCTATATAGAGAAAGAGCATCTCAAATGGCCGCCCATAGGTGTAGCCAGATAAAATGAGAGATTTGAGACTAAAATCCAAGCAATATCAATTAATAAATAGAGTACTGTTTCATAGAAATTATGGTTCAATTATATTTAGGTATCTTGAAAATATGTAGCTGACAAAGTGTTACGTGACTTACACGATGGTCTTGCAGGTATACATTTTTGTGGTAACACCACAACTTATAAAAATTTTCATGCAGGATGTTACTGACCAACCTTGTTCAAGGATCCTCACACATATGCCATAAAGTGCAATATTTCCAGACTTCATCTGGAAGAGAAAATAAACCTAATTTTTCACTTCAACTAGTATTCATTGAAGAGCCTTTCAATCAATGGGGACTGTACATTGTTGGTGAGATCACACCAAACTCTTCTAGACAAAAAAATTCATTTTGACAACTACATAATACTTCACCAAATGGGTGAAGGACACACCTTTAAGAACTGTAATTTTATTATTAGGTAATTTCCTTCATTGGACAATTACTACTAAGTTTGGCCTCTCAAGCACATTGATTTTAAACAATGCCACTTATTTTCCGTCTACCCAGATCACTGAGTTTTCTTTGTAGAATGACATTAAACTTAATTATTATACCTATTATTACCCATAAGGGAATAGTTTGGCAGAGTCCACAAATAAACTTCTTTTGAATATTATTAAGAAAATCATTACAGATAACCAAAAGAATTGGCATAAGTCCTTGGTCAATGCTTTATGGGTTGATAAGGTAACTTATTCTATAGGTAACTCACCATACTTCTTTGTTTATGGTAAGGAATCTATCCTTCCACCAACTTATCTTTACGATCATTTCATATAGCCCTATCAATTCAAGAGAAAGCATGTTCCAAAATGCATCAACACATTGATGAATTTCTGAAATTAGAAGAAACCAAGGATAAAGCTAAACAAATCTTTTCCAATCATCAAAATACTATTAAAATTTGGTTTTATAATTGCTCAATCGACAACAATTTTTTTGGAATTAGAGATCTCGTTTTAAATGGGACAAATACCATGAGAAAAAAGGCAAACATACTAAATTTCAAACGCTTTAGCTTAGTCCTTTTCAAAACTTTCAAAAGGTTGGTCCTTCTACTTGCATCCTATAATCATTAAATATAGAGAAAGAAAATATCCCCATGAAAGGCCAAATATTAAAAATTATTTTTCTTAAATCCATATGGATGAACCCTTGTAACTATGTACATAATTTTTTTTTCTTTTTTTCTTTTTTCTTTTATTGTAAATAAACCTTCCTTTGAACTTTGTAAATCCCAAGTATTGTCAACTATTTTGATTTGGTTTTATATTAGGGAAAAAGTATCTTTGTCATATATATTTATTTGGAATTTATTCAATTAGAACTAAAAAATGGATTATCACTTATCAATGAATAACATATGATTATGATGAAAAAAGTTTTTATGTCTATTTACCATTATTTTTGAAAATTCATATTTAGGGAAAATGTTTTAAAGACTGTCCTTTATGAGAATATCATTCAATTCAAATTAAAAATATGTGATTACTATGGATGGTTGAGAATTAAGATTCCAGGGCTAAAGCTTTATGTATTTTGGTGATGCATTACATCAAAATAACTTTCATATCACATCACTTCCTATCCACTTAAATTGCAAATAAAAAACAATTTGAATTTCTTATAAATCAAAAAGGAGAATTTACATTTGTTATAGGACACTGAAAGCACAAAGTGTGAGAAGTGTATACAAACTCGCAGGGGCTATGGACACTCTCTAACGGTGAGCTAGTGTATGCATGATACTAATACACCTTATTCAGAGCTATGGATGCTCGTGAACAACAAATAAATGTTGTCTCACAAGAAAGATGAGCTGAATTAATTGCATTAAAATATTTTTATATATATATTTTTTCCCTCTCGCCCCAATTTTGATCAAATTCCAAAATAGTCACTATTTAAAGTAAAATTAAATGCATTACCTTATTCTCTTGAAGAATGGTTCAAAAGACAAAAGGCTAAAAATCAATTTCCCAATCTGTAACAATTAGAAACTTAAAGAAAAATTCATATTTATATGTGAACATTTCTAAATAACATCTTGTTTCTATTAATTTTTATTTATCCCATCTTTTCGTAATGATAGAGATAACTATTTCACCTGATAGAGATAACTATTTCACTCAAAGTTGTACGCCAATATTTGTAATATTTGTAATGAAAAATGAGAAATACATGAAAAACATGACTGCGATCGTATTTTTCATTTTTCGTGTAGCAGGGTCCATCTACATTATGCAACATGGGTACTCCTTGGATGAGGAATCAAATTCTGCATCCAATAAATGTTCCCGCTCGAAATTTCAGTAAATCCATAAGGAGATAATTTAGAAATACTAGTTGAAAAATAGTTTTTTCTTTTTTTCCCTCTAAAATTTGATGATGTAATGTAATATTATTTTATTATTTCCACTATTATTTTATAATTTCCTTAGGAGGCCGATTTTAGGCTTCAAAATTCCCCTAATGAATCCCTGAAGGTCCCAAAACTTTCCAAGATTGTAAAATCACATTTTGAAGCTTGAACCAAATCATGCATAGTTTGAGGATAGTTGCTACCACTAATTTCAATAAGGCCACTGCTCACCGGATGGAAACCATATCTATCACTTGTTTTACTAGATTTTCAACTTCAACACCCATATTTATCAAGTCAACAGATTCTTCTGGTCACAAATTCAAAGATGAATGAATCGGGGAAATTTCGTGAGAAAGATGATTTGAAGAGTTGTCTTCATGAAAGAGAAGAGAAGATGAGGGGTGGGAAGTGTACTCAATGATTTGATTAGTTTCATTTTCATCATGGATGATCTCACCAACTTGTTCCAATTGAGAGGTTAACTCACCGTATGACGGAATTGGAAAGGATGGAGTATCTTTGTCACAAGAAGATGCATCACAAACGATAAAGAACATGAGATAGCGAGATGAAGAGGAAGTTTCGATAAGCGCATATTATTTGACTGAATCAGATTTAGGATATAAAGTAAAATTTTCATGAGAAACTAAAAGATCAACTAATACACCTAGGCATTCATGATTGCATGCATCAATAGAGTCATCATAATTGGAATGATTGTTTCCCAGGGTTATGTATTGATCTAAAGAATTGACTACATTTGATTCACTGCCGAGATTAGTATATTGAAGATCATCCAAGAATGGAAGTGCATCATCTTCACATGGAGGATTTTGGAAAATAGAAGAAATATTGAAAGCCTCTTTACCTTCCTTCTCCTTTACCTGTGTAATTTGACTGCCTTGTATGTGATCACAATTTGAACTAGCAATGCAAAAAACAAGAAAGTGAGGAAAATAATAATAAAAAATCTCTGCGTATAATGGTACAAAGAGTCACAACCTGGGGAGATAGGGGGACAATAAAAAATCTAAATCAGATGCGAGACTCACAAAATTTAACATTAGCATCACCTTGTGGAATGGAGGAGTTAGTCTTCACCATGGGCTTCATGAGCCATTATGCAATTTCATCCATTGAATCTAAGTCATGACAAGCAGGAGAAGAATGAGAATATGGATTAAGAATTTGATTATCAGATCTCCCAACATTATCATCATCGCAAGGAGGCACCCTCATCATAACTATAAAATGAGGAGGACAAGGTAAAAAAGGAATAGTATGTTCCTCCTTTGAAATTAGAGGTGTCTCATGATTCACAAGAGTTGGGGGAGTAGGAAAATCAGGGGGTTCAAGTTCACTATATAAAGGGATAAGAACCAAGCGCTAAAAATATTGTTTCAAGAAATCCCAATTCATATCTTCTTCAGGAATTTCATAGCAAAGGTGAAGGAATTGATCTGAAAAATCCTCAACCGATTCATTAGGCTTCATTCTTAAGAGATCGATTCTTCTACAAACATTTCGGTGATTATACCTACTAAAGACTTGATGAATGTCCCCGAGGAAATGACAAAGGGAATGAATGGAATTAGGTGAAAAGGTATGGCACCAATGATTAACATGACCTTCATGTGTGAGGGAGAAAATAACACAAGAAAGTTCTTCATCAACGATTTCGTAAGACTCAAAAAATTTAAGCAAATCATAATTGTGCTCGGTTATGGATGTTATGTCCTCACCATCAAAATTAAATTGAGATAAGTGATAGAGAGGCTCATTGGGGATTGAAAATTTATAAATGGAAAATTATAGAAACACCCCAAGAGAAATATTTGAGGATGAGCCATTTTAGATAAGAGGCTCAAACCGCATTCAATACCACTTTTCATCCTGCACTCCTTCTAGCGCCATTATTGATGGTGCTGGAAATCCATCAACCAAGCTGTTATCCCTAATGTGAAGTCCCAATTAGAACTCACACCATTTGGAGTAGGAGCCCCATCCGGATTATTGGAATGGTTGCCATGTATTCTTATAGATATGCCTTGGCTCTGACTATCAACAAGAGAGAGGAGTGCACATGTGCCTTCGAAAAGCAAGGGAGGTGTGCCTAGTGAGTGTCCAATTGAAAGTGTGTCAAGGTTCTTCTACTATGGGGGAGAGAGAGAGAAGTGAGCCTCTAAGAGAGAGGTAATAGTACCACCCAGGAAGAGACACACACATACAACAGGATCCGTCTAACATCCAATGGAATAGTCCACGAGGGATGAGATAACAATAAAAACAATTACAACACATTCTCAAAAGATAAATGCTAAAATAACCAAAATAGTTCAACTACCTTAGCACATGTGAAAGCAAACATGAAATACAAACATCCAAGTAGTATCATTTACAAACATTCATGACGCATGCATGAAGAACTACTGCATTGGAAGGCTTATGTTATTAAGTAAAAGTTTGAAGACACATGTATACAATGAACATCACTATTCCAATATCGAGTGTTGTGCCACCTTGCTCCACAAAAGAACTAGGCTATCTCTCTAATGCTTTACGTTGGAGCCAGAAAATTCCTTTGCTCGTATAATGAGGGTGTATATATAAGAAAGGGGTGATGCTTCATCCTCCCTGTGACTCTTTGACTACCCTCACAACTATTTGACTCCCTATGACATTTTGACTTACATGACTCTTCATATTCCATGTGTGTCCTTTGGACTTCCACTTTACAATACATTTCAAATAAAAATTTACATGATCCACAATAATGATATGGAATATGATCACTTGTGATAGAAAATGACATGAAACTGATGACATGGACAACATGATGATGTGACAGTGCCAAGTTATCCTTCTTATCGATTTTTTCTT
Organism: Pinus albicaulis; assembly: GCA_034641835.2. Taxonomy (NCBI): domain Eukaryota; kingdom Viridiplantae; phylum Streptophyta; class Pinopsida; order Pinales; family Pinaceae; genus Pinus; species Pinus albicaulis. The sequence continues at coordinate 830,930,851 of CM076581.1, read as the reverse complement.
TGTGTCTTCTTGAAAATATGGTACATGTTCTTATTCTTCCTCCTCCTTATGACTTGAAGATGAGGAGTCTTCTGTCTGATCTTGAATTTCATATTTTGTTTGAGTTCAATGTTCCTTTGTATTATCGTCTGTTGACGATATTATCTCTTTAGCTCCATATGTGTCTTCTAGCATGTCCTACTTCTCCATCTCCTTCTTCATCATTTTGTCATAGCATGATAAATTTTCTGCATCTGCAATTCACCCATGACAAGATGACATTAGTTTGACAAACCCCTAGTCTAAGAAGCTGCATGATGATCCACTAATTGAGCCGGAACCGAGTGGTAGGCCAAGGGAGAGGATCAGTGACTGTGAAGCTGTGCATCTTATGCAGTTAGTGTTAGGGCTTGGGCTATGAGACTGTGCAATGTGCAGTTCAGGCTAGACGGAGGAAGAATATTGTGCAATTTTAGAGCTTAGGGTGACATGCTAAGGGATTTTTCACTGCTTCAATGAATTGCACAGTTCTGGAGGGAATATGATCCCAGGTGATTGCACAATTGCGTAGTTCAGTAGATCAGGGATGAAGCTTAAGCCTTAAGACTTCGTAGACTATAGTTAAGACAAGATTGGGGAGATAAACTGTGCAGTTTCTAGATTCATTGAGCTCAGTTGCGACATTTTTCACTGCTTGGGAAAACTCTATAGCTCTTAGAGGTAGAGGAGGTTGGGAAGATTAATTGCGCAATTCTGGGAGGAAAGGTCGGGCTTGAGCACTGAAATTGTGAAGTGTGCAGTTCTCGGAGGAAAATACTACGCATTCAACAGTGCCAAGCGGGAAGGTCACAACTAGAGGACTAAAACTACGCAATGCATAGTTCAGGGAGGCCGGGTGAAGCTAGGTTGCTTGGTCAGGAAGTATTTTCAGAAATGGCTAAGTGTGGGACTGAAGAGACTAATTTGAACAATGATATGAATTTACTGTGATCACACACTTGAAACACTTAAACGACACAATAACATAGATCATACGAACACATTGAAAACATATTTCCCTTAATGTGACAACCTTGCGATGACTTTACGACAAGTGCGACACTAAAGGTACACTTTACAACGACTATGACAACACTTGTGCAACAATGCTTAAAATTTTTGGAATGAGTTTGAATGATATTTACATGGTTATACTAACTCATTCACACAAATATAACCTTTAGAATCCACTAGAACAAGCATGCACACATTGTGTGACAACTAACATGCAAAAAGACGCCAATTGCTAAAGTGTGAACGACTCTCGCAATATGTAAATGAAAATTAAAGTCACACATGCTAGAGCAAAGATAACATGAAAAAAAGTTAATTAAAGTGAGAGAAAGTGAGAGCTAAAACCGAAAAAATGAAAGCAACTCTAGCAAAAACAAAGGTGCGCCGAAGCGACAATTTACAAAACTCACCGAAAATTAAGTACAAACATAGCTATAGTGTGAAAAATTTTCATTTTCAGTGCGCACTGAATGTCGACATGGATTGGAAATCACACAGGTATAGTATTGATGGAACGTGCTATGATTTTCCAAGCTCGCGTAAAAGAATGCGCTCATGAAATTTTTGCGGACTGATCATGTGTGAGCAAGTGACTTCAACACTTCCAATCCAAGAAGGGAGCTCAAAAGAATTAGTTGACCAAGAAGTGATGACGAAATAACCGATCGAAAAATCCACGGTAGGCTCCAAAATTCGAGTATGGGAAATTTTTTTGAGGGTGTTTGTTGCAGCGAAAACATATTCGTAGACATATTAATACATTTCTTAACAAAGAGTAGATGGAACTACCCCTCCATTTTATATGTCTACACATACAATGGATGTTGTATTCTTGTACACTCATTTTCCTCAAACGGGTCGGGAATGGACTTGTAATACTCCTCAACCAATCCATATTTATCACTCTAAATTAACGTAGGATAATTCTAGTGATTAATACTATGAAATTCGTCATCATGTGCTGATCCTCCTTCACGAAAAATTATTTGGTGTCCATCCCCCTAAAATAACTAAAGAAACCATACATGGCTTAAATGGAATTGGAGACTGGAATATTGAGGAAAATTTCTCATATATAAGTCTATTATAGCCTAGATCCTCCCCAATATTTTCCCAGATTTATCTCTAATAGGATCCTATATAGAGAAAGAGCATCTCAAATGGCCGCCCATAGGTGTAGCCAGATAAAATGAGAGATTTGAGACTAAAATCCAAGCAATATCAATTAATAAATAGAGTACTGTTTCATAGAAATTATGGTTCAATTATATTTAGGTATCTTGAAAATATGTAGCTGACAAAGTGTTACGTGACTTACACGATGGTCTTGCAGGTATACATTTTTGTGGTAACACCACAACTTATAAAAATTTTCATGCAGGATGTTACTGACCAACCTTGTTCAAGGATCCTCACACATATGCCATAAAGTGCAATATTTCCAGACTTCATCTGGAAGAGAAAATAAACCTAATTTTTCACTTCAACTAGTATTCATTGAAGAGCCTTTCAATCAATGGGGACTGTACATTGTTGGTGAGATCACACCAAACTCTTCTAGACAAAAAAATTCATTTTGACAACTACATAATACTTCACCAAATGGGTGAAGGACACACCTTTAAGAACTGTAATTTTATTATTAGGTAATTTCCTTCATTGGACAATTACTACTAAGTTTGGCCTCTCAAGCACATTGATTTTAAACAATGCCACTTATTTTCCGTCTACCCAGATCACTGAGTTTTCTTTGTAGAATGACATTAAACTTAATTATTATACCTATTATTACCCATAAGGGAATAGTTTGGCAGAGTCCACAAATAAACTTCTTTTGAATATTATTAAGAAAATCATTACAGATAACCAAAAGAATTGGCATAAGTCCTTGGTCAATGCTTTATGGGTTGATAAGGTAACTTATTCTATAGGTAACTCACCATACTTCTTTGTTTATGGTAAGGAATCTATCCTTCCACCAACTTATCTTTACGATCATTTCATATAGCCCTATCAATTCAAGAGAAAGCATGTTCCAAAATGCATCAACACATTGATGAATTTCTGAAATTAGAAGAAACCAAGGATAAAGCTAAACAAATCTTTTCCAATCATCAAAATACTATTAAAATTTGGTTTTATAATTGCTCAATCGACAACAATTTTTTTGGAATTAGAGATCTCGTTTTAAATGGGACAAATACCATGAGAAAAAAGGCAAACATACTAAATTTCAAACGCTTTAGCTTAGTCCTTTTCAAAACTTTCAAAAGGTTGGTCCTTCTACTTGCATCCTATAATCATTAAATATAGAGAAAGAAAATATCCCCATGAAAGGCCAAATATTAAAAATTATTTTTCTTAAATCCATATGGATGAACCCTTGTAACTATGTACATAATTTTTTTTTCTTTTTTTCTTTTTTCTTTTATTGTAAATAAACCTTCCTTTGAACTTTGTAAATCCCAAGTATTGTCAACTATTTTGATTTGGTTTTATATTAGGGAAAAAGTATCTTTGTCATATATATTTATTTGGAATTTATTCAATTAGAACTAAAAAATGGATTATCACTTATCAATGAATAACATATGATTATGATGAAAAAAGTTTTTATGTCTATTTACCATTATTTTTGAAAATTCATATTTAGGGAAAATGTTTTAAAGACTGTCCTTTATGAGAATATCATTCAATTCAAATTAAAAATATGTGATTACTATGGATGGTTGAGAATTAAGATTCCAGGGCTAAAGCTTTATGTATTTTGGTGATGCATTACATCAAAATAACTTTCATATCACATCACTTCCTATCCACTTAAATTGCAAATAAAAAACAATTTGAATTTCTTATAAATCAAAAAGGAGAATTTACATTTGTTATAGGACACTGAAAGCACAAAGTGTGAGAAGTGTATACAAACTCGCAGGGGCTATGGACACTCTCTAACGGTGAGCTAGTGTATGCATGATACTAATACACCTTATTCAGAGCTATGGATGCTCGTGAACAACAAATAAATGTTGTCTCACAAGAAAGATGAGCTGAATTAATTGCATTAAAATATTTTTATATATATATTTTTTCCCTCTCGCCCCAATTTTGATCAAATTCCAAAATAGTCACTATTTAAAGTAAAATTAAATGCATTACCTTATTCTCTTGAAGAATGGTTCAAAAGACAAAAGGCTAAAAATCAATTTCCCAATCTGTAACAATTAGAAACTTAAAGAAAAATTCATATTTATATGTGAACATTTCTAAATAACATCTTGTTTCTATTAATTTTTATTTATCCCATCTTTTCGTAATGATAGAGATAACTATTTCACTCAGTGTGTCACCAATATTTGTAATATAACAACTCCCATTATTTCCTCTCTGTTCATAGAAATAATAAGAACCCTTTACAAAATTTTCATGTGAATATCCTTTATATCTAAATCTTAAATTTTATTTGTAAATAAGAAAAAATTAAGTATTGGGACTGAAATGGCACCCCACTTCCAATACAAGTTCTAATATTTCACACAATACCTCCTATTCCGACAAACATTCACATAAAATTTTAATCATTTGTGACTCAAGGAAAACTTTTTCCATTTCCCAGATCATCACTCATTGGAAGGAAAACTTTTTCCATTTCCCAGATCATCACTCATTGGAAATGTGCACATAAGGCTTCAACCATTCAATACACATCAATTTGATAAAAAAAACGTTAAGTAATAATCATTTTATATATGTGATCTCAAAAAAGTCTTTCCATCGATCAAACGATGGCACGTTGGAAAAAACAGGTAAGTAGTTACAACCTTCATGTCTCCATGTAAGTAATTTTTTTAAATATTTTCTATGAATGCCACAAATTGTTTCCCATTTATCAACTGATCACTCGTCGGTTACATTTGAAAATGTTTACAATGATTAGAGGCCAAGCGATTCGATAAATAGATCTAACATGAGATGAACTTCTCTATGTCATGAAACGAATAAAGTTTCGTCTATCAGATCACTAACCACCGGAATGAATGCATCACATAACTTTATTACTTCAAATCATGATAATAAAACATTAAATAAGTTTTAAATTCAAACGCGTTGAATGAATAATTTGTAGTGGTTTCCATCCTTTCCTGAAATAAATAAAGTGTGCTATCAATACACTTACATTTGGTATGCATTAATGATTTTTTATGGTTTTTGATTTGGTTGAAACTTTCCCAATACACTATGGTTTTTATCAATTGCTAAGATTTATTTCTAATACTGCTGATTGTTTCCTTCACAATTTTTTCTCTTGACAAGTAATGACGATAGTAGGTTTAAATATGGAATAAAAGAAAACTCAGAAGCAAAAGTAAGTCCAATAGGTCGAATACCTGAATGCAAAGAACACAAATTCTAACTTACTTTTGGACACAATATATAAGTTATATAAGAGGAGAAAATCATGATATGAAATTTATTAGATGTTTGAAGAAGAAATTGTTGTAGAATATGAACTAGAGGATGATGATGATTACATCCTTGATAAGAATTTCTAGGGACTTTCTAAGTCAGAGTGGTATAAAGTTGTTGCAAGGCCAAATATGGCTCCATACATTGACATGGTACACTGAGTTATGTATGACATAGATCTTCGAACAAGATTGATATTCAATAATCAAAAGGCGGTCATTGGATCCTTTAGACGTGAAGACATCCAAGTAATATCGAAGCTTTCCGCCCTTGAAATTGTTTATGGTTCCGAATTCCTTAAGAAATTTCATCAGGAAGAATGCGATCAATATGGTCACACCTTAACTAATGTAATCCAATAATTGTGGGGTAATGAGAACATATTCAAGGATGGAAGTTCCAAAATGTATTCTACTACCTCCTGTCAACCTAGACCCTTGTATGTTGCCACAATAGTAAGTATTTTGTGTTGAATTTCCACGACCTTTGGTCTAGGATGGAATCTTATAATCTATGATGCTACCAAATCAAGAATCTCAACAAAGATACTTTTCACAATGGAATATAAATAACAGTAAATCACAGATGCAAAAGTATAAGCAATTTAAAAAAAATATATTGTACAAATATGTACAACAACCCAATCTTTGTTATATTAAACAACTGAGTAATACGACAACCTAGGGTTGCCATACAAGGGATAGTGGCCCTCGATTATCCACAAGTACAAGAATACAAGATGCAATGACAATATCGTTGCAGACTCTATGTCGTATCACGTCCTTCCAGTCCTTCGCTCCCATTGTGCTCTCTAGATTCTCGTTAGTCCATCAAGAGACAACACAGAGTCTCCAGGAAGGTTGCCACCTATCGCCGCTGCAAGTCGCTTATACTACAATGAACATGGGCTGATCCAATCTTCTCGTCTAGGCTGGAAAACACCTGAGCTCCAATATTCCAATTTAGTAGCTTCATTTTCCCGTCAAATAGCTACAGAATAAGCTCCAATCTTCACCCAAACTTCAGTTGTCAATGTCACTTTATGATTGCTTGTCAAGGACTACTTTGGGTAGCCATCACGCTACCCTCCGCCAGTCCAATGGCACCCAATCCTTCCACTACAAGATATGATCCTAATTTAGGTTTCTTAAAACATAAGACAACCCCAACACATGGCTCCCACAATTTGCAACTTGTCCACACTTGGACACTATCCAAAATAGCATCAAACTCAACATGAATTTATCAATCAACATATACCTTGCTGGGTTGAATACTATTGTGACTTTGTGTTCTAGTTATGGAACAATAAAACTCCATGCTAGCCCTCCCAATATGCCACTTAAGTCCCTGCACAATTGTGGCTTAGCCTCCTTTATCTCCCTGTCATATTCGGTTTTCTTTAGGGTAATAATTCGCTCCGAAACCACCCCTTACGAATATATGTTTTAGGATAGAGTAAGGCCTGTGGCCTAGTCTCATTCATGGTGTAAACTATGGCATATGTAAAGGAGAAAAACCTCTCCAAAAGCACAAGGAAAACCTCCTCCTTTTTTCTCAGAATTGCGACTGCCTTTTCTGCTTAAAAATCAGACCTATAGGGACATATTCTCCACCCAAATCATGCCCAAACTTGTCTTCAGACAATGACTATCCTTCTGTAGCAGATCAGTCCCCTCACAGGTGCAATATCGCCATAGAAAAATCCTTAATCAATTTTGTCCTCCTCCTTATTAGCTCAACTTCCTATGAGATCAATTGCCTATGAGATTTTTCTCTTAGATGCTTTAAAAAAAAATCACATCACCTTCTATTTATACATTTTAGAAGGATGAATGAATAGACATGTATTTTGGCACATGCACACCAAGCCTACATGACTTATGTGCCAATAATACATATTTTAACTTGAAAAATTTATAACTCATCAAGGACATATCGAAATTCGACGATTCTCAAAGTGTTGGATTCTCCTCTCTGTCCTCTATCATCTTCATCTATCACATGTACAAAATTATCCATGGTTTTGGCCCAAACATCGATGGGTGAAAAACCAAAACCTTAGTTTCCAAGCCCACAGTGACTCTTTTGGTGCTCCACCCTCCAAACCTTGAAACCCTAGGGCTTGGAGTACCTCCCAAGATGTCAAAAATAAACAATAACTCTTAGTGAGGGAGTTACTTCCAAGACTAGGAAGTAACTCATCATTATCATTACTACTCACAACACTCGACCAACTCCTAGCACTCACCACTGCAACAATCCTTGTAAGTATGAACTATGCCTCTCTCGGAAGTGTCACTATCATTGGAAGCATCCTACTTCTTCTTATTATCCTGAAGTGTCTTCCACTCTATCCACGATTCCTTCTTGGCAGTTGTAGGAGCACCATTTCTCCCCATTGACCACACACTCTCCTTGGGATGCAAAGTCTCCCTCTGAATCTGCAAGCTCCTGCTAGAACTCGACTCCCTCTGAGCCTCTGTAACTTGGACCTTTTTCTCTGGAACCTATACTTGCTCCTATAAATACTGCACCTGCACCTGCTTCTCTCGAACCTGCACATGCTTCTATGGAACCTGGACCTAATCCTCTTGCTCCTTCTTCTCATGATCCATAGGCTTTCCCTTCAACCTATATAGACCATGCTATCTAGCTCCAAGTACAATACCCATGTAGGTAGAGCATATAGGTCTAAGTCTTGTCTTCTCTATCATTGAGACAAATATCACGCTATATCTGAGTCATGGTATAAAAAATACATCCCAAGCCTGCATCACTTGTCCTGTCTTCATCCTGAATGGCACAAATCCTGATCCTTAGATCTCCTTCTTACTCCTATCACCCAACACCATGTGAAACTTTGAGTCCCATTCAATTAGAGTATAAAAAACCTCTTGTGACCCTGTCATATGTGTAGTTTCACCACTTTCCACGTACCATCCATCCTCATAGATAGTACCCTATGAGAAATGAGAGATCATTGCAAAGTCCTTCTCCTCCAATATCCCAGTGAGAACATCTATCTCAACATAAGTGGCAACACTGATGACCTGCTTTCCTTTCTTCTTCTCAGCATATCCGTTCTTATTCATCGAACATATTGAAGAAAAATGGCCCATCTTGCCATAATTAAGGAACTTTAATTTACTCAGGTCCTTCTTCTTACCCTTCATTTTTCTACAAGTTCCACATCCTCATCTACCCTCTTCGCTGGATGAATATCCTCGTCTCGCAACTCTTCCTGAATGAAGTCGTCCCACAACCTATTCTAGTTTGGAAACTTGTCCCTGACAATGATTCCTTTGACGAAGAGATTCCATTTTGGAGAAAAAAATTTCAAGGATATCCTCACCATATCAATATCTGAAATATTCACACTGACGAAAGTAAGCTTAACTTTGACCTCCCATACCAGTACCCGATTCTAGATATCAATACCAGTACCCAGTTCTTGTTCTTATTATAGAACAAATTATGAGGATCCATACACATCTCATGAGCATAGTTCTTCCCAGAAAAAATGTAGTATTAGGGAGTCCTTCACACCATCTAAGATGATAAATCTTGCCTTTGTATCCAATTCTTCATACACTTCTAGCTCCTTTAGGCCAGTTGGCTTCTTGATGGCTTTATCGGCGAACTCCTAGATCCTTTTGACTTGCAAGGCCAACTTGATCCTTTCCTTCCATAGACTATAGTTGGACAACCCCTCCAACCTGTCCTCATACTGGAGACCGGCCTACAACTTTGACATTGTAGTGATCCCTTCACGTACAATGTGACCAACTCCCTCTTAAGTTGTACTTTGCTATGCACTCTGATGATTCACTATCTTCCAAAGTAGCTCAGACACACTCTCATACCTGTTGAAATTCCATGACCTTGTGATCCATAACTATACAGGAAAAAATAGAATACATATATAAACATAAACAAAGAGATGTAATAGAAATAAAACTTCATTTCATTAATATCAAAGAATTGAAATATGCTTAAATACAAAATGGAAATAAACTAGCTCGGGCGATGATAGCTTATCTTTGATAATAGATGTGGTGGCTACATGCCTCTGAGTTATTTTACAATGAGGATCAAAGGCCAATTTATTATTGATAAACAATGGAAAACCATAAACATTCAAAAACCTAACCATAGGGGATGAATCACCAAAACTCTGGGCCCCATTGGGGTAAATTTGTACGTCAACTTCTCGGGGTTGTAAATTTGGCATACGATATTCGTTTGACGCACACAATACCTCGTTAGAAATATCTATTTGAGGACTACAAATTTCAACTAAAAATGTAATCATAGTCCCATGTTTTCATGTTTCCAAAAAAACGTCGTTTAGGGCCTCAAAATGGCTTTAGAAGTTCAAGACCCAAAAAATTCCCAAAATAGTAAACTATGTTGCAATTAAAGAAACTGAAAAATGAAAGAAAAAATGGTGGCAATCCAAGTGGAATAGGAGGATGGCCACCAATATCCACTTGGATTAGTCCTCCCCTCCTAGGAAGCAATGATACCCATTGCATTGAGTGCCTCCATGAGACGGGGAAACTTATGCTAAACTTGGTCGCTGGTGAGCCACTTGCCTTGGTGTAGGAGTTGGCCATCTTTGACAACCAAATATAGTTGGATATTCTGCTGGCGAGTGTTCTTGTTCTGCGTGTCCATGATCTAATTAGTTGTGGTCTGTTCCATGCAGCCTTGGTTTAGCTTTGTTGGTGTGAGTTGTTCTGTAATGTCTGATGTGTCAAGTAATGGTGGAAAGTATGGTCGAAGGAAATCCACATTGAACAATGGGTGCAGGCCAAGGAATGGTGTAACGATAATCTCGAAAGAATTATCCCCTACAACCTTAGTGATTGTGTAATTCCCATATTGTAGTAGGTGAAGCTTGCGATGGGGTCCAGAGAGGCGCTCCTTCTGCAAATGTAAAATAACTTTGTCCCCCACATGGAACTTGTGTGGCACCTGATGTTGATCATGTCACTGCTTGTACTTAGCATTGACTCTATCAAATATGTCATGGAACTGTTGGCGGATGTGATGAATGCACTCAATGAAGATATTAGCTCTGTCAGCTTCAGATTGGACATGATATGAATCTGCATGAGTAGGTGCAATTGGTATGGCCACATCAATGGGACATAGTGGCTGGAATCCCAACCCCACTTGAAATGGGTTGTGGCCAGTTGAGTTATGGAGAGCTTTGTTATAGCTGTGTTGGACATAGGGGAGGATTTCATCCCATGTGCATGGATGATTCAAATTGTACACACACATAATGCATGCGATCATCTTGTTGATGACCTATATTCGGCCATCAATTTGGGGGTGGAAAGCTGTGGACTTAGTGAGCTTGGTATCCAAAATTGACTAGAGACTTGACCAAATTTGATTAGGAACTTGCTATCCCAATCTGAGACAATGGATTGTGGGATCCAAAAGTGTACCCACACTCGTTCAAAGAAGATCTTAGTAGTAGCTTCTGTTGTGATACTCTTCTTGCATGCTCCCATAATGACCATCTCAGAGAATCTGTCGATGACCAAAAAAACACAGTTGTTGCCATGGTTAGTAGAAGGAAGGCTCGACACGTAATCCATGGAGATGAATTCCAAAGGTTGATTAGGAGTAGATAGAGGAGTGTATAGGCATTTATTATTGATGTTAGATTTGGAAATGGGGCAGGCAGTGCAGAATATGATGTATTCCCTAACATATTGTTGAAGGTTTGGCCAATAAAAATATTTCTGCAACGCTGCCACTATTTTCTCTACCTTGAAATGTCCAACGACCCGATTGTAGTGCACATCCCAAATAATTTTGGGGCGCTCGCTTGAAGGGACACAAAGTTTTCCCAGGTGGAATAACAGTGCATCCTGGAGGTTAAAATTTGGAACATTCTTTCTTTCCAGGAGTGTCTGGTATGTGTTGCCAAATTTTGGATCACTCTTATAAACATGCGGCCACCCCAAAGTCTCGTGCCCACAAGAGCCGAGCACAGTGGTCAACGCCATGACTGGCGGTCGACTGAGGCAGTATGCAACATTGTTGGTGCTGCCCTTCTTGTACTTAATGTTCAAATGGAATTGTTGCAGGTTTGTGGACGATTTATGATGGCAATAGTTCTGCAACTTCCCTTGTGTCTGTATGAACTACAGGGGTCGTTGGTTTGTGTGGATGATCGTTTCATTCCCCAGAATTCAATGCTTCCATTGACAGTAGACCTTTACAATGAAATACATCTCTTTGTCATAGGTGGGATACTTTCGGACTGTGTGTGAAAGTGTCTCAATGTGATATTCCACTGGATGCCCCTGTTGAGTAAGAATTGCACCAATAACATAGTATGAGGAATATGTCTCAATCTCAAATGGTTTCCACGGGTCTGGTAATGTGAGCACTCGTGCATAATAGAGGTGATGCTTCAAATCATAAAATTTCTTATGTTGGGATTTGGACCAAAACAATTTTGTTTTTGCTCCTCCTTTGATGACTTGACTCAAAGGCCAAGTGATAAGAGAGAACCCCAACACGAACATGCGGTAAAATTTGGAAAGAACCAGAAAGCTACATAGCTCTTTTAGAGTGGTTGGGGTTGGCCAATCTTGAATGACTTATATATTTTCTTGGTCAACATGCAAACCCCTCCCATCAATGATGTGCCCTAGATATTGAACCTGGGTCATATCAAAATTTCATTTCGCTAGATTGGCACACAACTTGTGTTGTGGCAGTGTTTGGAGGACTTGTTGAATGTGGTGGAGGCGCTCTTCCCAACTATGGATGAAGATTAGGATGTCATCCAAATACACCACCACAAATGAGTTGGTGAACGGTTGCAAGAAGTCGTCCATCAGCCTCATGAAGGTTTCGAGGGAATTCATCAACACGAAGGTCATGACCATCCATTCGAAAAAGCCCTCCTTTTATTTGAAGGCAGTTTTCCATGCATTGGAGGGTTCGATTCGTACCTGGTGATAACCAGAATTCAAGTCAATCTTGCTGAAATATTTCCCCTCCTTGAGCTGGTCCAAAAGGCCATCAATATGTGGGATCAAATACCTATTCCAGACATTGATCTTGTTCAGTGCCCGATAATCAATACAAATTCTCCAGGTCCCATCCTTCTTCTATACCAATACGATCTATTTATTTCTATAGCATAGGGAAGTGTTCTAAGTCTCAATTTTTTTGGAGAGGCTTGGACAACGGTTATCCAGAGAACCCGTAAATCATTTGTGGAAATTCCACTCGAATATTACTTTATTAAAATAATTAATTATTTTAATGAAGACCCTAAGTTTAAACTTAGGGAAATTAAATAATTAAAAGGTATTAATAGATTTGAGTGTGAATCTTCTTGAAAACGAAGATTAAGTCATCTTTTAATCTGAGCCATTGATTAACAATATAATCTTGGCCGTTGATTCATCAGTGAAAATACTATAAGAAGGGAATTGAAGGCCATTTGGAAATCAAGTCGGGGATACTCTCAGTACCTGAAGGAAATCAATTCTGAGGCAAGAGAATTCGACGTCAGTGGGTGATATTGTAGAGGCAGGGTTGCAGGAGAAGAAGGAGGAGGGAGGAGTCAGTTATCGGGAAGAAAAATTCAGGAGGATGAAGGGAAGGGTGAGCTAATCAATAGCAAGACCCCCTCCACGTAGAATCACACAGTCTAGATAAAGACTACGTAGATCTCTCACGCTGGATGACGCAGTGGGTGAAGGAGGTCACCCTGAGTGTCTGAAATTTGTCTGGAAGTTCCAAAAAAATTCAGCCAGGTGTTTGCTAATTTTCTCTACTCATAAAACTCTTGTAAATGTACTTTCCATTTATGAAGATAAATAAAAAACCCTCATCTGCTGCACTGGTTTTCCCACATTGGGTTTTTCTGGGTACAATTGTCCAAAAATAACTGTGTTCATATGGTTTTTTCTATTGTGCTACTTGTGTAATTTATCTTTCCATCTTATGATCTTGATGATAGTAAAGATCTGCAAATGTGTTTATTTTAGAATTTACTGAAGAATCTGTAAATAACTTATCTCATAAGTAGGAGAAATAAACTAAGTATTGCAGAAAAAATTTCCTTCTTGAAAATTTTACATGGTATCAGAGCTAAGGGCTAAAGACAAAAAGGCAGGATCTACCACGGACCGAAGATCCATCATTCAGAAGGGTCCACACAGTCAATAGAACTCACAGTCCTCTAGAGCACGCAGAAATGCAGAGAGAAAATAACATGGAAGTGTTGGCATCCAGATAAGAGGAGGATCTTGCTTGTGTGTCGAGCACAACTCCTTTAAGTGTTTGGTATATTGACAGTGGAGCATCTACTCATATGACAGGGTTTTGAGAATTTTTTTAGAGCTACGAAGTAGAACATATGAATTTCCACATTATTGTGGGAAGCAAGGCAAAATGTACCCCCTTTGGGAGAGGTACTGTAACATTTCAGACTGAATATGGCAACAAGGTTCGAGCCACGAATGTTCTACATGTACTAGGGTTGGGGATGAATTTACTCTCAGTGCCTCAAATTCAGAACAAGGGCTATGATGTATACTTCATTAGAGATAAGGTGTATGTCAAACACCCTATCTGGATAAAAAAGGCACAAATCAGAGTAAGGAGTCACAAGCTATATAAGCTTCAGCTTGGATCTCCGGTGGCCTTGATTGGAAGTACATATGATAGAGATATGAATGAATTATGGCACAGAAGGATGGGGAATCTACATCATGGAGCCTTGGGGATTCTCAAAAATACTATCATAGGGGCTCCTGAACTCAACATGAAGAAAGATGAAGTTTGCAGGGGATGCGTACTAGGAAAGTACACTAAGGCAACGTTTCCAAGAAGCAACAGCAGAACCAAAGGTGTATTAGAGTTGATACACTCTGAAATTTGTGGTCCAATGTCCACAAATTATCTTAGTGGTGCAAAGGATTTTTCCACCTTCATTGATGATCATTCCAGGAAAAATTGTATCTATTGTTTGAAAACCAAAGATGAAGTCTTTGATCGATTCAAAGATTTCAAATTGGTGGAGAACTCTACATGGAAGAAGATCAAGAAGTTGCGGTCAAGTAACAGTGGAGAATATATCGATAAATATTTCATGAATTTCTGTGCAAGGGAAGGCATTAAGTGAGAATGGACAGCTCCATAAAATCCAGAGCAAAATGGAGTTGCAGAATGAAAGAATCATACCATAATAGAATATGCAAGGGAAATGTTGTACGACCATGATATGCCCAAATTATTATGGGTAGAGGCCTACAATACAACAATATATATTTAGAACAGAGTTCACAATAGAGCCTCAGGGAAGGTAACACCTGAGAGTGTGTTCACAGGTAGCAAGCTAGAAGTGAGCCACACCAGGATGTTCGACAACCTGGTATACTGCCATGTTCCAAATGAAAAGAGAAAGAAGTTGGATCAAACTGCAGTAAAGGGTTTTCTGATGGGCTATAGTGAGAATGCAAAGGCATATCGCATCTATATTCTAGAGAGTAGGAAAATCATGGTAAGAAGGGATGTAAAATTCTTGGAGGAGAGAGCCTTTCGGAAATCTCGAGAGATGGCCACAGATACACAGATTGAGGAGGATCCACTAGTTCAACCTCAACGACCTACAAAGGATAGGTCATGTGCCTCTCCAAGGCACAATGATTTTGAGGAGAGCTCCTATAAAGAAGAAGAGGAAGGAGAGTAGGCAAGACCATCCACCATTGATGGGAGGCCGAGCATAGAACTTCAACAAATTATTAAGGATTGAAAAGAATTTGTTGGAGCCTCGAGATAAGGAAAGAGGATAGGGAAGCAGCCAGACAAATATCAGGCATTGATAGCTCAGGATGGTGAACCGTCCACCTTTCAGGAAGCAGCTCAACATCAAGTATGGGTGGATGCCATGGTGGAGGAGTATAGCTCCATTATGAGGAATGATGTTTGGGAAGTAGTTCCTAGACCACAAGACATATCAGTTGTAGTATCCAGGTGGATCTACAAGATCAAATATACTGCAGATGGTAGCATAAAGAAGTTCAAGGCAAGATTTGAAGCTAAGGGGTATGCACAGAAGGAATACATTGATTATGAGGAAACCTTCGCCCTAGTATCTCGCTACACTTATATCAGATCTTTCATCTCTTTGGCTACACATATGATATGAGAGATTCACCAAATGGATGTCAAGACAACGTTCTTGAATGGGGTGATAGAGGAGGAGGTGTACATAGAAAACTAGAGGGCTTCAAGACACATGAGCAGAAGACTCATGTTTGCAAGCTTAAGAAAGCCTTGTATGGCTTAAAACAAGCCCCCAGGGCATGGTATGGACAAATTGATAGCTACTTGCAGAATATGGGGTTTGTCAAGAGTGACGCAGACCACAACCTCTACTACTTGAGAGTAGGAGATGAGCCGTTTATTCTTGTACTTTATGTGGATGATCTGTTTTTGACCGGATCATCCAAGCTCATCAAATAATTCAAGGAGAATCTGGTGACAAAATTCGACATGAAGGACCAGGGGCATATGCACTATTTTCTTGGATTAGAAGTTTGGCATCAGAAAAGGGAAATATTCCTAGGGCAAGGAAGATACACGACAAAAATCTTGAAGATATTTCAGATGGAAGAATGTAGACCCATGGCTATGCTAATGATTACTAACTAGAAGAAGATAAACACATCGGAGGATGATGAGGATGATCCCACCTTGTATAGACAACTCATTGGATCATTGATGTATTTGGTCAATACTAGACCAAAAATATGTTATGCAGTGAATACCTGGCAGTCAGTTCATGGTGGAACCAAGGAGGGCTCACTAGGTAGCAGAGAAACATGTCCTCAGATACCTGAGAGGAAAAATCAAGTATGAGTTGAAATACACCAAGGGAAATGAGGTCCAGTTGAGTGGGTTCACAGATGCAGATTGGGCTGGAAGCACAGTGGATCGGAAAAGTACCAGTGGGTACTATTTCAATATCAGATCAGGAATAACCTCCTGGTGTAGTAGGAAACAAAAGTCTGCGCACTGAGCTCAGCCGAGGCAGAGTACGTGGTAGAAAGCAGAACTTCGTGCGAGGCCATATGGCTTCACAAGTTACTCTTGAACTTTCTCAAGAAGCGGATGGAATCGACTGAGATTATGTGCGATAATCAGAGTTGCATTAAGCTCTCTGAAAATCCTATGTTTCATGATTGGTCGAAACACATTGAAATTCGGTGCCATTTCATCAGGGACCATGTCCAGAGGGGAGAAATACAGTTGCGATACACTCCTACAGGAGAAAAAGTGGCATATATGCTCACTAAGGCTCTAAGTAAGATAAAATTCACTTACTTCAGAGTGAAGATGGGGATGGTCGAGAGCCTTTTTCATTAGATGAAAGGGTGGTCTTCAGAAGAAGAGGGAGCTGCAGTACGGATGCTGCAGTGGTAGAGGCAGTGTCACGAGGGGCAACAGTACAGAAAGTAGTAGCACAGAGATGAGGGGCAACAGCCAAGACAACATCAGCACATAGATGAAGGTCAACAGCCAAGACAACATCAACGCAGTAGATGTCATAAAGCCTGAGCAGTCCAGCAGTATCTTGCCTAAACACTTTCCTCGCGAAGAGGGAGTGTTGATTTATATAGAATTGGGAAGTGTTCTAAGTCTCATTTTGTGGAGAGGCTTGGAAAACAATTATCTAGAGAACCCATAAATAATTTGTGGAAATTACACTTGGATATGAATTTATTAAAATAATTAATTATTTTAATGCAGGCCCTAAGTTTAATCTCAGGGAAATTAAATAATTAAAAGGTATTAATAGAGCTGAATGTGAATCTTCTAGAAAATGAAGATTAAGTCATCTTTTAATCTGAGCCATTGATTAACGATATAATCTTGGTCGTTGATTCATCAGCAAGAAGACTATAAGAAGGGACTTGAGGGCCATTTGGAAATCAAGCCGGGGACACTCTCAGTACCCGAAGGAAATCGATTCTGAAGCAAGAGAATTCGATTTTAGTGGGTGATATTGTAGAGGCAGGGTTGTAGGAGCAGAAGGAGGAGGGAAGAGTCAGTTATTGGGAAGCAAAAGTCAGGAGGATGAAGGGAAGGGTGAAATGATTAGCAGCAAGACACCCTCCATGCAAAATCACACAGTCTAGAGAGAGACTGCGCAGAGCTCTTACACTAGATGACGCAGTGGGTGAAGGAGGTCACCCTGAGGGACATAAATTTTTCTAGAGGTTCCATAAAAAATCAGCCAGGTGTTTGCTAATTTTCTCTGCTCATCAGAATCTTGTAAATGTAGATAAATACAAAAACCTCATCTATTGCACCGGTTTTCCCACATTGGGTTTTTCCGGGGACAATTGTCCAAAAATAACTGTGTTCATATGGTTATTTTTATTGTGCTACTTGTGTAATTTATCTTTATGTTATTATTCTATTGATGATAATAAATATCTGCAAATTTGTTTATTTCAGAATTTACTGAAGAATTTGTAAATAAATTATCTCATAAGTAGGAGAAATAAATCAAGTATTGTAGAAACATTTTCCTTCTTGAAAATTTTACACGATCAGGCTCCCACAAGGTGATGAAATCGGCTTGTTTTGCCCTTTCTACAACATATCATGAATCCGCCTCTTGATTTCATTGTTCTCCATAACAGAGCGTCGATAAATTGGTCAATTTGGTAGCGACGCGCCTGGGGTCAGATCGATGGTGTTCTTGACCTGACAGTGAGAGGTACCCCTATGGGTGAGGTGAATATGTCCCTATACTCCTCAATGAACTTTTCCATTTGTTGCTGCCTTGTGGAGGAGCCCAATATGGAGTCTGTGGCCAAATTATTCTTCTTTCCCTAAGGGCAAATCATAAGGAAAACAAATTTCCTAGTCTAGGAAATGATCTTACTACATTTCTTTGTAGTGATCAAAGAGATGGTGGTAGGTGGTGCTACCTCTGGTAGCCTGTACAAAATAATAAAAGTACGAGGCCTAGAATCATAAAAAACATGTCACTTCCACAAGTATGGTTGGCCTAATAATACATCACAAACTTCAAGAGGAGCAACATCAAATAATACCTCATCTGTGAAGGGCTTGATGCTATAAGGGAGGCACCACTGCTGGCTGACGTAGAGATATCATCCTTGGTGAAGCCACCAGATGGTGTACAACTAATGGTGTGTTGTGGTCGGTAGGCCTAGCCGATTCACGACCTTTGCTAAAATGGGGTTCTTTTGGATCCCACCGTAAAGAATGAACTGCAATGGAGAGACCGTCACCCACATCTGTGAGTGGAAGAGGTGATCCTCCTCCTTTGGATCTTTGGGCTCATCCTTTTAGATCTTGAAGGAGGAAATGGTGCACTGGGCTCTGCATCAATAATCTGCTTCCCTTTTTCATTCATGTTGTCGGGTTTTGACTTAGAGTCGAAACATGCATCTGATTCAGAAGCCTTTAGCTTGGCCACCATTGACTTCTTAGCTTGACGCTCACTCATGTTGTAAGTGGGGCTCTTATGGAAATCACACCACTTTCTCGTGTCCTTAATTGTATTTGTCGTGTTGCTATTTTCTTGCGGCTTTGATGGGTTTTCCTGGGTCACCCTGCCTTGGCGTTTTCCTTTGTTCTGTTGATTGGGGAGCATTTCCCTTGATTTAGATTTACAAATCCAAAGTATTGCTTCTTTTGTTTAAATTTTTACTCGATCTTGACAACATATCGATAGGGGGAATTGTGCGAGGAGATATCGAAGAACTCAATTTAATCTAGGATGTACTTATGTCAGCATCCACGACACTTGAGTACAAAATTCCACTCAAAATCCTTGAGACCAAGCTTCATGAAAAGATCATGAAACCCATTTGTGAACTCTGACACATCTTGGCCCCTTCCTTGCCACAACATGGTCCACTGTATGTATTTATATTCATAACTCCCAATAGGGTAATATTGTTCCTTGATGGCATCTTGAAAATAATTCCAAGTGGGTACAACTGAAAATAGTGAGGATTCTCTCTCATCATTTTTCTCATATTAGGTTTCCTACCAGTCCTTGATATGGGGGGCGGATTTGAGGAGTGAAAAATTAATATTTTCTCGATTGGAAAAGTCATGAACCGAAAAATGTCTTTCCAACAAATATAACCATCTATCTACGACGTCTACATATATCTGGACTTTAAATATAAGAATGTGAAATTTAACTTGTACCTTAAATGGAGTGGAGCCTCCAGAGTGGCTGTTGGATGAAGATGCGTTGCCTATGGGTAGCCATCAAAGGATTTGGTCAAAGTTATCCATCATTGCGTTTCTTTGTTTCTCGAGGGCTTCCTAAAGAAATATTTTGAAAGGATCTCCTTCTCCCTCATATTTTTTTTTTACATGGGAGGCCATCAGGGCTTGCGAGGCTGATCTTGCAAATGTTCAACCAGTTCGCGCCCTAACTCCTTATACCCTGACCTCGTGGGGGAAAAGAAAATAAAAAAGAAAGAAAGAGAAGACTTCTATGATACCATTGATCTGGAATTATGCAGGAACACAATAGAATACATATATAAACATAAACACAAAGATGCAGAAAAAATAAAACTTCATTTCATTAATATCAAAGAACTGAAATATGCTTACATACAAAATGGAAATAAACCAGCTCGGGCGATGGTAGCTTTTATCTGAAAAGAGATGTGGTGGCTACATGCCTCTAAACTATTTTACAATGCGGCTCAAAGGCCTATTTATTATTGAGAAATAATGGAAATCCATAAACATACAAAAACATAACTCTAGGAGATGAATCACCGAAACTATGGGCCCCATGGAGGTAAATTGGTACATCAACTTCCCGGGGTCATAATTTTGGCATACGATATCCGTTTGATGCACATGATACCTCGTTAGAAATATCTATCTGAGGAATACAAATTTAGACTACAAGTCAAAGACACATATTTTCCTGTTTTCCAAAAAAATGTTCTTTAGGGTCTCAAAATGGCTATGAAAGTTAAGGACATGAAAAAATGCCAAAAATAGTAAACTGTACTGCAATTATGGAAAATGAAAATCTTAAAGAAACAATGGTGGGGGTCCAAGTGGAATGGGCAGGTGGAAACCAATATCCACCAGGCATTATCTTGGGTCTAGGATAGAATCTTAGAATCTCTGGCGCTACCAAACCAAGAATCTCAACAAAGCTACTTTTCACATCGGAATATAAATAACAGTAAATCACACATGCACAAGTATAGACAAAATTTTACAAAATATTGTACAAATATGTACAGCAACCCAATATTCGTTATATTAAAAAAATTAAGTATTACAATAGTCTAGGGCTCTCTTATGAGGGATAGTGACCCTTAATTACCCACAAGTACAAGAATACAAGATACACTTATAATCTTGCTACAAACTCTATATCGTATCTCATCCTACAGATCCTTCACTCTCGTTCTTCTCTCTAGCTTCCCCTTAGTCCATCAAGAGACACCACATAGAGTCTCCAGGAGGGATTCCACCTATCACTACTGCAAGGCGCTTCTACTACAATGAACACGAGTTGATCCAATCTTCTCTTCTAGGCTGGCCAACACCTCAACTCCAATCTTCCAATCTAGTAGCTTCATTTGTCCATCAAATAACTACACATTAGGCTCCAATATTCACCCATTCTTCACCAGTCCAATGGCACCCAATCATACCACTGCAAGATATTATCCTAGTTGAGGTTTCTTAACAACCAAGACAACCCCAACACATGATTCCTACAAACTACAAATTTTCCACACTTGGACACTATCCAAACTAGCACCAAAATCAACATGAATTTATCAATCAACACATACCTTGCTGGGATGAATATTGTTTTGACTATGTGGTCTGGTTAGGGCATAATATAACTCCACATCAACCCTTCCAATCTGCCACTTAAGCCCCTTCACAGCTGTGGTTTATCATCCTTTATCTCCCTCTCATATTCATTTTTCCTTCTAATAATAATTAACCCCAAAACCACCCCTTTAAAATCTATGTTTTAGGAAAAATTAAGGCCTCTGGCCTACTCTCCTTCACTACCTAAGTAACAACCTATGTATAGGAGACAAACCTCTCCTAAACCACACGAAAAACCTTCTCCTTTCTGCCCAAAATTGCAGATGCATTTTCTGCTTATAAACCAAACCTACAGGGACATATTCTCCACCCAAATCATGCCCAAACTTGTCTTCAAACAATGGATGTCATTCTATGGCAGATTGATCCCCTCATAGATGCAATCTCACCATAAAACAAGCCCTTAATCAATTCTGTCCTCCTCCTTATGAGCTCGGTTGTCTCTAAGATAAATTTCCTATGAGATGATGCTCTTGGATGCTTTAAAATGAATCACATCACCTTATATTTATACACTTTAGAAGGGTAAACTAATAGATATGTCTTTTGGCACATGCACACCAAGCCTGCATGAATTATGTGCCAAAAATCCAATCATTAACTTCAAAAATTCATAACTCATCAAGGAAATCTCTGAATTCGACGATTCTCGAAGCATTGGATTCTCCTTGTTGTCCTCTATCATCTTAATCCATCACATGTCAAAAATGATCCATGGTTTTGGCCCAAACATCGATGGGTGAAAAACCCCAATCTTGGGTTCCAAGCCCACAAGTGACTCTTTTGGTGGTCCACCCTCCAAACCCTAAACGCTAGGGCTTGGAGTACCTCCCAAGCTATCAAAAATCAACATTTTTTTTTGGAAAACATTCCCAATCATTTAAAACTAGATTGGGTCCCTATTATATAGAAGGCTCTTAAAGGGTGTGTCTTTAATTGGGCCACTATTCTATCTGATAATATTTGCAGACATACTAATACCTTTCTTAAACAAAGAGTAGATGGAACTACTCCTCCATTTTATGTGTTTGCATTTATAATGGATGCCATATGCTTCTACACTCATTTTCCTCAAATGGATTGGGAATGCACTGGTAATACTCCTCAACCAATCCATATTTATCACTCTAAATTATGGTAGAATGCCAATCATTAATATTATGAAATTTGTCATCATGTGTTGATCCTCCACGAAAAATTCTTTGGTGTCCAATCCCATAGAATAATTAAAAAAAACATATATGGTTTAAATGGAATTAGAAATTAGTATATTGAGGAAAATTTCTCATATATCAAAGCTTATGATTGCCTAGGTCCCCCCCCATGCTTTGCCTATATTTATCCTTAATAGGATCCTATGCAGAGAGATAGCATATCAAACGATTTTCACAAATGTAGCCAGAGACCTACAAGTTGCAACAAAGAAATTTTAGCCTACTTTCCCCATACATATTGGTATTTACTCATTATCCAATATATCTTAGGCCAACGTGGAAGTTGAAGCATTGATAACATCAAATTGTCTTACATTGAATTGAAAAAACATGAACCCAAGAAGCATTAGAGGAAATTTCAGCTTTAAAGTGCCCATGGAATTTTCACCCAATTTCCATGTCATAATATGTAAACCAATCAAAATCCTTTAAATTTAAAAAGAGGTACATGTCCTAAATAATTTGAAATTGTTTAATTTGGGTATCCGAGAACTATATTATTATTAATTTGGGTATAAGTGAACTATTTTAATATTAATTTGGGTATTAGTTAAATATTTTAATATTAATGTGGGTATCAGTGAAATGGTTTATTAATGTTATTTACACACCTTACCCATATGAATTAGAATATCAAAAAAGTTATTAATGTAATGTAATACTTGATATTAGTGAAAAAATATAAATTAAAAGCGCAGGCTCATTTGGTTTTAATAACCATGTAAAAAAAAACACTAAAAAAATAATTAAATATAAAATATATATTGACAGTTAAATATAAAATATAAATATAGACAGTTATATTCAAATATAAAATAGTTAAAAATAAAATATAATTATAGTTAAATATAAAATATAAAATAGTTAAAAATAAAATATAGTTTTAGCTAAATGGTAAAAAAAAAAACGTCCAGAAAAAGACAAATTATTGGATTCCAGACAAAAAGAAATATAAAATAAATAAATATTATTATTATTATTGGATTCCAGACAAAAATAAATATAAAATAATTAAATATTATTATTATCCAATTTTAAGGTCACAACCAAGCCAGACACCAAATTGGTGTATGAGAACCCTCTGTTTGTGGGACAAGGGACCCACCTCAGACACCAAATTGGTGTATGAGAACACCGTGATTGTGGGACAAGGGACCCACCTCAGACACCAATTGGTGTATGAGAACCCCCCTATTTGTGGGACAAGGGACCCACCTCGGACACCAAATTGGTGTATGAGAACCCCCTTATTTGTGGGACAAGGGACCCACCTCAGACACCAAATTGGTGTATGAGAACCTCTTATTTGTGGGACAAGGGACCCACCTTGGACACCAAATTGGTGTATGAGAACCCCCCTGTTTGTGGGACAAGGGACCCAGCTCAGACACTAGATTGGTGTAGAAGAACCCCCTGTTTGTGGGACAAGGGATCCACCTCGGGTGCAGTGATTTGAATGTTAAAGGCATAGATACTCTACCCCCCTCTAGTTTTGAACTTGTGACCTCTTAAGAGGAAACAAATGCTCTTAACCATTAGGCCCACTCAAGCTGTAAAATAATTAAAAAACTTATTCCAAAAAGAATAAATTACTAGATTCTAACAAAAATATAGAATATATAGTTAAATATAAAATAGATTAAATATAATATAGTTAAATATTAAAAAATAGTCAAATATAGAACAGTTAAATATTAAAAACACATATTCTAGAAAGGACAAATTTCCGGATTCCGGCCAAAAAATATATTTCGGCTGAAATTGTGACTTTTGTAGATAGTGTCCTTAAAAAAACACCAGAAAAATTACTTAAATATATACACAGTTAAACATAAAATATAAATATAGAAATTTAAATTCAAACATAAAATATATATAAATAGTTATTTTAATAAAAGTGATATATATTGAGGGATTTGGATAAAAGTAAAAAATTAGAAATAACATATTAATTTTTTTTATTAAATCTCATGCTAATATATATTATGGAACATAGATAAAAGTAAATTAATATTAAAAAAATATTTACATGATATTTTTTATTAATTTCTTGGTTTTTCTTTAGGAGACCACTTTTAGGCTGAAATTTCCTCTAATGATAGTGTTGGGACATTGTATGCACATTAGAGCAAGAAAGTATACCCATATTGAGTCAACTTATGATGATGTTTTGAGAGGAGTTCAAACATATTAAGAAGCTCTACAAAAAGTTCAATGGCTTCCTATATGTTGTATCTTAAGAGACAATCCCTCGGTTTTGAAGGGAATCAGTGCTTAAGACATTTTGAAAGCGTGTCACAAAAATGATTTTATCATGAGGTCTTTGTTCTATTCATCTGGAGACTAGTTTTCTAAAACCCTTAATGATCTGGAATAATAAAAGATTTCATAATGCCATTCATTGTTGATATATGAATGAAAAGAAGAACTAGAGGGGAAACTCAAAGGGATATATTGTAAACACAGAATATACCACTTTTAAGTTTAAGAGGAAATTCATGGAGAGAGAGGAAACTAAAAATAATATGTTGTAAAACAAAAAATCTATTACTTTAAAGTTTCATTAGGAGTTTGTGAAGAGAGGGGAAACTCAAAATAATATGTTGTAAACATAGAATCTATTACTTTTAAGTTTTAGAGAGAATTTGTGAAGGGAGAAGAGATGGAGTGAAGGAGAAAAAATTAAGGTTATTTAACTCTTATTCACAGATGTAATTAAGAGATCGACTGCTACATTACTTCACTTCATTCAAAGAAGAAAGAACACAAAATGGCACAGGAAACACGAATCACCATCAACAGTTGTAGGAAAATTTCCGCTTCTTTCATTTACTCATTAGAAAAATAAGTACAAAATGTAATCCCCAAGAGGTCCAGAACTCAGGCCCCTGCTTCCCTCTTTCTCTCTTCCTTAAATACAAACAAAAGCAATTTGTAGCTTCTCGAGCTTCTTGAAACTCCTAAACTTCCTAAACTGTTAAACTACTTATTACATTGCAACCGAGGACACCATTATAGCTTCGATCTTAACAAAGAAAACAAAATACACTCGATCTTAACAAAGAAAACAAAATACACTTGGAATATAATCATTTTGCTGAGTCTGATTAGTTGCTGATGTGTCTCCTTCCGTTTCCACTGTGATGTCCTAACAGTCTGCATAAACGCATCTCGACCCGACTCTGCCCATGCTTTTGTGTTTTGAACGTTGACATCATGTCACCTGTTACCTGACTTTGCCTCTTATGCACATGCCTGCTGTGTTTAGTCCTCTCTTCTCCTTTTATCTGCGTCGAGTCACTTACCCGAGTCTCTCTGCCTGCGTTCAAACTTTCTTCCATTATCAAGGCATTTCACCGGTTTTATGTTATATTCCTCCTTTCTTCCTCCGATGCGATTTAACACAAGAAATTCCTTACGTTATATTCCTCCTTTCTTCCTCCGATGAAATTTAACACAAGAAATTCCTTACCTCCAGATTTTAAAACCTCTCGAGTTCACTTTTGAAACCACATCACATCCGCTTGCAAATCCTAAATCGAGGATTTTATTATGAAAGACGGGAGGTAAGTGTTAAACTATGCAACGTGCAAAGTGTGACGGGCGAAAGGTGACGTGGCAAGCAAAGGTGGGCCCGCAAATCACAAATCACAAATCAACAGATTTGTTATGAGAAATGGAAGGTAAGCTCTAAAACTTGTGAAGTGCGAAGTGTGGAGAGAGGGAGGTGATGTGGAAAAGAGAGGTGGGGCCACCTGCAGATCGCGTGTCTTAACGTTTAGCTGGGAGCAGCGGGGGTTAAATGTTATATTTTGCTAAGTGCGAAGTGCAAAGTGCAAGGGCGGGGAAGGTAATGTAGCATGGCGGAAGTGGGATCGCTCACATTTTGAAAATCGCAAGATTTAATGTGAGCAGCGGAGGGTAAACGGTAAGATTTGCGAAGTGCGATATGTGATGGAACCTATGGCCGACACATGGCTCTTCTTCGCTATCTTTGATCCATTAAATCTCATATATCTTTATTTGCAATATCCATTCTTGACTGCTTATCTCTAACTTAGATCTTGTGATCTAATCTTGTCCGTCCATCTAACTTACGTTCCTGTGCTATGATCTTCGTTGTCCATCTCTCTGCTTCAATTCTGCGCTTTGATCCTGACCTTCTATTTTCCCCTTTGCACCTCCTCCAAAACCCTTAAGTTATTTTAGGGAAAATACTCCATTTCTCTGCTTTCTCTGACTTGAAATTAAATGGCGTGGGCTCCAACTATCACCATAGAATTTCCTTTATTGAGACCCAAAACCACTTGTGGGGGCACTTAGTGGTTTTTTGGAATTTGAAGAGAGTGTTCCCACAGTTAATGTCAATTGTCGATTTGTAGATGAGCGGATCTAACGAGAGTGCTTGTAGGGGCACTCCTTGGTATAAATCTCGTGCAATTTGTGTTCCTGGGTTGCCGTTGGATCTGGGCGCAATGAATAAGAGCCTTCGCTGTACTAAAACTTGGATGAATGATAATCTTGTTTAATTTTAACTTCTAGAGCTTGCGAATAAGCCTGACTTGACCCTTGTTGCGCACTTTTCTTCTTTGCTACTCCTCTGGCTCAGATTGCGCTTCCAATGCTGTTGCTACTTCCTTGACTTTGGTTCCAGTGCACATGTGATGATTAATCCTCGTTGCACTTTTGAAACCACATCGCATCTGCCCACAAATCGAAAATCGGGGATTTTATTATAAAAGACGAGAGGTAAGTGTTAAATTGTGCGATATGCGAAGTGCGACAGGCGGAAGGTGACGTGGCAAGCATAGGTGGGCCCACCAATTGCAAATCACAAATTGACAGATTTTTTATGAGAAATCGAAGGTAAGCTCTAAAAATTGCGAAGTGCAAAGTGCGGGGAGAGAGAGGTGACATGGAAAAGAGAGGTGGGGCCGCCCGCAGATCGCATGTCACAAGGTTTAGCTGGGAGTAGCGGGGGTTAAATGTTATATTTTGCGAAGTGCGAACTGCGGGGGCATGGAAGGTGATGTGGCATGGCAGAAGTGGGACCGCCCACATATCACAAATCACAAGATTTATGTGTGAGCGACAAAGGGTAAACGGTAAGATTTGTGAAGTGCGATATGCGATGGAACTTGTGGCCGACACGTGGCTCTTCTCTGCAATCTCCAATATATTACCTCTCATGTATCTTTATTTGCGATATCCATTATTGACCACTTATCTCTAACTTAGATCTCGCGATCTAATCTTGTCCGTCCATCTGACTTGCATTCCTGTGATATGATCTCTGTCGTCCATCTCTCCACATCAATTCTGCGCTTTGATCCTGACTGTCTATTTTCCCCTTTGCGCCTCCTCCAAAACCCTTAAGTTCTTTTAGGGAAAATACACCATTTCTCTGCTTTCTCTAACTTTAAAGTAAAGGGTGTGGGCTCCAACTATCACCTCGTAATGTCCTTTATTGAGACCTAAAACCACTTGCGGGGGAAATTAATTGGTTTTTTGGAATTTGAAGAGAGTATTCCCGCAGTTAATGTCAACCATCGATTTGTAGGTGAGTGGATTTAATGCGACTGCTTGCAGGGGCACTCCTTGGTATAAATCTAGTGCAATTTGTGTTCTCGAGTTGCCGTTGGATCTGGGCGCAATGAATACAAGCCTTTGCTGTACTCGAACTTGGAAGAATGATAATATTGTTTAATTTTAACTTCAAGAAAGCTTATAATTAAACGATATTCTGTAGCGTTAGTCTCCCATGAGCTTGCGAATAAGCCCGACTTGACCCTTGCTGCGCGCTTTTCTTCTTTGCTTCTCCTCTGGCTTAAATTGCACTTCTAATGCTGCTGTTGCTTCCCTGACTTTGGTTCCAATGCACATGTGATGATGAATCCTTTTTGCGCTTGTGGTTATCCTTTTGAGCATATTGGAGGTCTTCTTGAAATTTTAACAACTGTTCCTCAATAAACTTGAATTTCTCAGAACCTCTCTTGACTTTTAGCTGAGTCAAATTAGGCTATAAAACTATAGATCTCCAGATTGGATTTCAAAACTTTCGAAATACAAGGATAAGGTGCTTTCCACCTATACTCCAAGTAGATTGTGGAGCAAAAATAACGATGAAACTAGTCCAACCCACCCATCCACCAAGATAGACAAAGTACCAACATATTGAAAATAATTCACCTCACTAGGATTCTCAAGAGATGAAATCAATGATTGATATGATAGTTGACACTATTACTTCATAAGAAGAGTAAATAAAAATATTTGTAGTATAGAATCTATTTGAAAAATACAAAAGGAGTTGGCTAAGAGCAAAGGAAGAATCCACTGAAAATTACACCAGAGGGCTCGAAGATGGCATCTCAAGGCCTAGAAACTCTTAGTAATGGGACTAAGGCTGAGGAAGTTACAACTCAAGTTCCTTCCAGAGTTGTTTTTAGAATTCCTATATTGTCCATTCCTTGTGTAACTTCCTTTGAAGCTATTTATGTTGATGAATACTCATCAATTCAAGAGGAGGAAATTCCTCCTACTAATTGGTTTTTCAATATCAATAATAGGTCAATTGTGAAAGGAAGAGTTAAAAGACAAAGAAATGAACAAAATGAAGAATCCCTAGCTCAATAAAGGATAATTTTCCATGTATCCAAGAAAAGTTATGACCAGTTAGAAAGAGAATTAGCTAATTCAATGGGAGCCTTTGCTACTGGTAACATCTTTTCACTCAAAATTTAATAGAATTTATCAATCAAAGAAATAATAGAAATTGTTGAACTTGAAGGACAACTGACTAGGAAGGAAACCTAATTTGAAAAACATGTTAAATTAAGGATTTCAGAGGAGCAACGACAACATTTAAAACAACTTAAATTCTTGAAGCAACAACTAAAATAAAAATTAACTAAGATTCAAAACCTATTTACCAATTATGATAAGAAAAAAAATATCAAATTGTTCTCTTGCAAGCACACATATATGAATTGAAAGAGAATCAATTTCATATAAATCAATTCAAAATGATGGCTATTAAAGCCAATGATCAATTGCAATAGGCATAAGAACATTTATGTAGAGATCTAAGTATGATTTAACAACAACACGGTATGAATCAGGAAAGGGAGAAATTAATAGAGTTGTCAACATGGAAAACAAGGATTAAAACAACTTCTTGATAGCTTCATCATATATCAAACATTGATAAAATAAAATTTGAAGTTGCTTTAAAAGGTTGGAAGTGGAATATACAAATTTTAAAAAACTTAGTTAGGGAAGCTAAACAATAATATTATTCCACAATTGATTCAATTATGGATGCAACCAAGCAAACTAATATGCTCAATTTCTTCCCTATTTAGGTATTTGGAAAAGCATGGTATTTCATTTATGAGGTTTGGAAACAAATGAAATTATTCAGAGAGTAAATCGATCAACTGTGAAATATGAACTTAGAAATCGTAGACCACTTCTTAGTAAAACCCTAAAGCTATTATCTCACTACCAAGAATATTTTCTCAATACTGACTAATGAACTGTCGGTTATTGAAACAAAATATTTCACTGTCAGGTCAACTTGCATGTAGAATCTTTGAATTCAGTGACTATAATCGAGAAAGTTCACAACAGTTGGAAAGAACATATGCAAGCATCTATCTCATCGATCAAAGTTCAATCATAACAACCCGATCAAGCTTTCACGATTTTTTTTTTTTTTTTTTTGGTAAATGACGCTAAACTATATTAATTTCTAAAATAAAACAATACATATGCTACAAGATGAGTTCGTAAGCTGCGCTTAACCAATCCCAACCTTTGTTGCCTTCATAGAAGCACATGTATAGGGCTGCCTCCTAGGAGTAAACCAGCCCAAAAAAAACATCAAACAAAAAATTACAAATTGTGTCGTAGCACTACTGAAAGTAGAGGTACTATGATAATAACTATCATAACAAAAAACTAAGAAAAGCTGATCTGTTGCGCTGTCATGTGTCTTCTACATCTTCCTCGCTATCTGGATTTTCCTCCACGATTGGACGAGAAAAATCCTACACAGCGACATGCTCTTCAATAGTGGGTTGATGCTGAGGCCTGTAAGCGGGTGCGCAGAGGATAGGAGCCACCAGGTACTCGGAATTCGGGACTTGCATCCAGGTGTCTTCGGAGTCCATTATCCAGATGTCTGTGTCATCCCCCGCAGCCTCCTGTGCCGGAAGAGGCTCGGTTTTGCGAGGCAAGGGGTGTGCTTAGTGCGCAATGGTGGATTTTCTTGGTCTGCTTCTGCCTTTCTGCATTACATGAGTGGGGGCCTCCTCCTCCTAGTCAAGCTCGGGGCTCTAGATGGCCTCTCTAACGTGGCTGCCCGAAGCGAAGCCTTCAACAGACTCCAAGCGGTTAACTGTCCCTCGATGGTAGCACCCAGGGAGCGCACCTCTCTAGCCTCCTCTGATTTTTCTTTGGTGCAACCTAGCAGCCATGGTCAAATGAATCAGGAGCCGCGCTGAATCGAGACGGGAAGTACGTAGCAAGGTGCTGTTGGACAGGGAGGTGCGTTGGTGGAGAATGCTCAGCAGGGGGAGCAAGCTAATGGGAGCACATAGGCTGGTGAAAATAGCGAGGCAAATGGAGTCGAGGTAAGGCGCGCATATAGGGGGGAGCGCAGCCCGGGGGATTCTGCACAGTGCAACACTTGGGGGAGGCTGCACAATAGACTGGGCACGCAGGAGGGCTGTAACTGAAACAAAAAAACCAAAAGGAAAAGACTGAGTGTAACTTTGTGCTGTAGGTCATCCCATTTTGTAGGCCTATGACACATGCAAAGATGCTGAGCATTATTATGCCTCGCTCGTAGCTGCATGCTGCAACTATTTTCATGAGTGAGCATGGGCATAGAGTTATGTCCGAACGTCATATCCTTCTAGGAGATCATTCAAAAGGTTGCAGCAGAGTGGTACCTCGGAGGGGATTTTGTTGTCTTTGCGTGTCTTCATGATACCTAGTCTCTGTCATCTCATGCAAATTATTGCAGGAATGTGGATCCACTTCATGTGAGGGTCTGCGCTATAGATATTCATCATCTCGAGTGTGGGAGAGACTGTTTTCACGCGTGCTTCTGTTGTCACCCGCATCTTGGGAGATTTCACGAGATATTAATGGTATCTTATTTTTGTATTTTTTTTTATAAATAATTTTTTTAGAATAAAGTGTAAAAACCTTATTTTAGTATTTTATTATTATTATTTAATGGAGCTCTTCAGACTTTTGAAAGGGTTCAAATTTTTTTTGAAGAGTGCTCATAGCACTACTATAAGAGTTTACTTTTTGGAGAATAAAAGAACTAATGAAGTCTTTGCTTCATCTTGCACAAGTATCTGTGGTATTGTTGGTTGAATTTATTTTAGTAAATTTGAAGTTAAATTCTTCCGAGTTGCTTGATTTATTTTGACTCTTATGTGATCATGGAATTGTGTCTGTACTATTGCATGATACTGTTTTGAAATCACAATTTGTTTGAATGGATTAATCAAATCAAATTATGCATGAATACTTTGTTTGCTATATGATCATATAACTATTTATATGAACCATATGTTACTTTAAATTAAGCCTTAATCTTGTTTGATTAGAGGGATATACATCTTCTATAATTGTACTTAGTATTTTAATTCATACATATTCTTTAGCTTGTTCGAGGGATATGAAATAGATAATTTAGACATTCATTTTATAGTAATTAATTTTCATTCATTTAGCCCTATTATATTTCACCCACAAGATTATATCCTTTTAAAAATATCCTTTCGAGGAGTAAATACCATTTGTGGTGACCAGGCCCACACTAATTAGAATTGTTATACCAAACGAGTATAAGTCTAATTGGGACCTTCATTGGGAGACTTATACTATTGTTCACTTGGAAAAACCTAAGTATCATTAGTTCCTAAACATCCAACACCATTTTTTAACCTTATGTATATCCAATGAAAATTAGTATGTCAACTCAAAATTACTTTGTGAGTTCTATCTATATTAAATTAGGAGATATGAAAGATAAATACTACTTCCATCATTATATATTTCTAGATCTAACTATATTAAGATATTGTTTATCCCAACTAGATCAATATAAGTTCTAGGTATGCAAGTGTCTCTTTTGGAATCAATGGATTAGGAAATGGTGGGAAAATATTAATATTGCGATAATAATAGTCCCCCTGGGGGAGGTCACTTAGCAAGATCGTGAAAATGTAAAGTAGATATGGGTACAAGGTCCCATGTTTGAATCCCATAGATGCTTACTCATGACCATGTTTGATCCAAGTGGATACTGGTGGACACAAGCCTATTCCACCTAGAACTCCAATCAATTTCATAAGTTTCCTTATTTATAGCAGCATTTAGTATTTTTAGCATTTTTCAGGTCCTGAACTTCCGGTGCATTTTGACACCCTAATCGACATTTTTTTTAGGTCTGTAGTAGGTCCAAATTAGAGAAATTGAGGTCTAAAATGGGACTCCTCAGAAAAATGTACAACAAAAATAAAATTTATAAGAACCAATAGGATTCAAGATGATAATTTCAAGCATGGGGGATAATTCATCGTTTTTGGAGTAAAAAAGTTAAAATATTAAAAAATAATAAAGTAATAAAACTAAATTTTCAACTCGTATTTTCAACTTATCTGCATACTTTTCTACTCAAATTTTGAGAGGGAGTACTCATTGGATGCAAAATTTAATTCCTCATTCAAGGAGTACCCATGTTGCATACTTTCGATTGACCCTGCTACACAAAAAATGAGAAATACATGAAATATCGTGATTGCAATCACGTTTTTCATGTATTTTTCATTTTTTGTGAAGAAGATTCCATATAAAGTATGAAACATGGGTAATCCTTGGATGTAGAATCAAATTCTACATCCAACTAGTGTTTCCAATCAAAATTTGAGTAAACCCATATGGAGATAAGTTGAAAAAATAGTTTTTTTCCTTTTTTCCTTCTAAACTTTGATGATGTAACCAATGTGATTTATTTCACTAGTTTCAATCCCACTTATTCACCCTTGTGAGCATGACCCGATGCAATGCGTGCTGAGTGGACTGTTCAAAAATCATGAAAAATTAGTCAGTTACGACTACCTCTCATGGAAATGTTCATAGATGAATGACTTACTTATTGCAGTTGAATCTGAAATAATGATATATAATATAATGCAATGTGAAAACCCATCAATACGTAAATACAAAGAGTGAAGGGAGCTCTAATTGAATGTTTCATGAGGCACAATACTAGCGAAGGTTTTGCAAATGGGGTAGAAAGCTAAGTGGGCTTGATTGTGGGGAAAAATCCATAGTTAAGCGCGCTTGAGCCAGAGGCGATATGGGATGGGTGACCTCCTGGGAAGTCTTGGTTACCAAGTGCAAGCCCCAGAAGTGATGATTGACGCTGCATGATTCAATTCACTAGTTTCAATCCCACTTCTTCACCCCTATGAGCATCGCCCGATGTAATGAGTGTTGAGTGGACTATTAAAAAATCATGAGAAATTAGTCAGTTACGAATACCTCTCATGGAAATAGTCATAGATGAATGACTTAATTAATGCAGTTGAATACCAAAGAATGATATTTAATCTTATTTTATTATTTCCATTATTATTTTATAATTTCCTTAGGAGGCCCATTTTATGCCTAACATTACCCTAATCCATAACCATAGGCAAGGTCGTGTGGAAAAACTTGTAGTACTCTGAGAGATCTTTTCAACGATGTATTTCATGCACCAAACAAAGATAATATTACCAAGTTATGACCCCAAGAAGTTGGCTGCCCAACTAATCCCAACAGGTCCCACAAACTCTTGGTGTTCCATATACTGGGGTTAGGGTTTTGGTTGTTTAGGGTTTTCACTTGTTGATCAATAATAAAAAGGCACTTGATCCACATTATAACTCAGTTCAGAGGCATTTAGATACCACATCTCTTCTCAGAGATAAGCTACCATCGCTCGAGCTAGTTTATTTCCATTATGTACGTAAGCATATTTCAATTCTTTGATGTTAATGAAATAAAGTTTTATTTATGTTGCACCTATGTGTTTATTTTTATATGTGTATTCTATTGCGTTATTGCATAAGCCTGGATCAGTGGTGTCAGAGCAGTGTTCTCTTTCTATATTTTTCTTTGCATGTCCTCAACGAGGTCAAGGTATAAGGAGTTAGGGCTCAAACTGGTTGAACCTTTGCAAGGTTATCCTCGCAAATCCCGACGAACTCCCATGGTGGAATAAAATAAAGACGAGGGATCAAGAGATCCTTTCAAAATATTGCTCGAGGATGCCCTCGAGAAACAAAGAAACGCAATGATGGATAAATTTTCCCAGATCCTTCATGTAGAAATATTGCTTTGATACCATTTGGAAATACTGCTATGATACCATGTAGAATATCTACCAACATGATTCAATCCAATCTTGTGATGTACTAAAAAAATATACTAGTTCCTTCTACAATATTTTCGGAATAAAAAACACGATCGATTAATCACATTCAAGTAAGAGAAAGAAGTAAATCAATCACACAACACGAGATGTTCTTAGGGAAAGCAATTGGTCAAAACCCCTCTATCTATATTTTGTATTAAGTTAAGGAATCATGAAAGAATATAATTCTTAATCTCTCCTGAGGTTCTCTAGCACTCTGCCAACTGTCTCACATGATCCTGCTAAAAAATGGCTTACAATGCTTAGGCAAAATTGACAAACACTTGGCCAATTCTCAGCCTCTGCTCAGCCCAACCTTGCTTACACAATTCCTAGAGAATTAGGCCCCTATTAAGTAGGAATAATTCCATTCCTTGATTGTGCAATGCATCATGGAATCCCAATGACTCTATAATTTCATATGGGAAATTTTCTATAAATACAACTAATAGTTGTTGGGGTTCCTATGTTTTGGAAGATTTGGAAATACCAAAAGATAAGGCAACATCAAACCACTTTGGGACCTTAGGATCTAGGCC
Organism: Pinus albicaulis; assembly: GCA_034641835.2. Taxonomy (NCBI): domain Eukaryota; kingdom Viridiplantae; phylum Streptophyta; class Pinopsida; order Pinales; family Pinaceae; genus Pinus; species Pinus albicaulis. The sequence goes on along the minus strand of CM076581.1, from coordinate 830,895,188 downwards.
TCTTGGGTCCAGAGAGGGATCTCTCCAAATGAAGCAAAGAATGGTATATCTTTGAAGCTCAAAATGAGGTATTAGGCTAGGTATGAAGCAAAAAGAGGGGTTTAAAATGATTTGGTTGGTTGGTTGCTGGGTTGGTCATGAGATCATAGACCGAGAAAGTAATGGAAGGAAAGGAGCATAGCAGCAGGATGTTTCAACAAAAGAGGATAGGTTAAGAATGTGCCATCCATTGGGCCATGGAGTCATGAAAGGGAATTACTTGCAACAACTAGCCCATGCTTTCAGAGGGCAAGTCATTTAACACTAAAGGATATTTTTAGATAGATGGTGGGATGGAACATTAAGGATTGAAAGTGAAAGAAGGAAAGCAACCCAATTTCTGTCTATAGATTAGGTCAGAGGTCATTTAACTCCAGACCTTCTTGGACATACTCATAGGAAACTATCGAAGGAGGGACAAAGGGGCAGCTTATAGATTGGACCAGAGGTCGTTTAACTCCAGGTTAGCTTTAGCATGCTCCGAGGGAAAAAAAGAGATAAGATTTCACGAAGCTAGAGTCTATAGATCAGAGAAGGACTTTGAACCTTCAATGCTTTGACACCAGCAAGAGATCTTAGAAAGGCCAGCTGGTCGTACAAGGACCCTAGTGGACAGGGCTAACTCTAATCCCCAGTTTCCCAAATCTTCCAGCTTAAACCCAACAAGAACAACTAAGCAGCAAAGAACATTAAAAGCAAGGAGAGTAGAAACATAGGGTACCTAACAAGGGTAAAACCTATGCCAATATTCTGATGCGAGCCCAGAAGACCAATGAACAACATGAAAATTTAAATAAAAGATACAAAGAGATAAACATCACCCGTAGTAATAGACCAGGATCCTATAAAATATTCTTGATTAATTGATGCAAAACCAGTCACATACACTGAGCTCAATGGCTAATACAGTCCAAAATTTCTCCTCCCAACCTACTACATTACAAAATACTCTACTACTCCCTCCCAAGACTGTTCTAATAGTCCAAAATGAATCCCTCTAACTACAATCGGCAACAACCGAACAACAACCCTTTACAATATGTTCTTGGGAATTCTTATAGGAGAAGAGAGTAACAATGGTAGGTGATATTCATTAAATGGATCTCATTAAGACAGAGTGGAGAAAGAGTTCATGCCCACTCTGCTTAATGGCAATATGCGTCACTGTAAGTACTTTTGGTATGGTCTGGGAGACTCTGTCAGGTCGGCTTTGACCTCTGATGTTTCGTGAAGTTCTTCTGGAGTTTGGTGTTTTGCGCTGCCTTCTAGAATTGGTGAACTGGGTGGAAAATCTGCAAGGTCTCCATGCTTTATAACTGTTGTCTAATAGTCGTAGAAGCTTCTGTCAGTGAAATACATTTAAGGGCTTGAGGAGACATGGATACTTCTGCAGGAAGGTGTTCTTTTGGAGAAACAGTGCTCTGTTGACATTAAACACAGATATGGCTCGTTCCACGTGCTTAGTCTTCACACTGCGTCCTTTCCCTTTGAACACGGGGTTAAGCATTAAAAAATTCAATAATTGGCATCAACCCCTTTAATCCCTGCTGCTGATATGCTAGTCGATGCTGAAATGGCCTCTCTGCACTTTGAATCGCAACAACTGTGATCATGGAGGCAGGATGCATTTCTCACTTTCTAAACCCTGCAAAATGGAATAAATTTTTTATAAAATCCCAGGGCGGCGGTGGAAGAATGTTGTGGAGGCCGGAGGAATGGTGGCGGAGCAGAGGCCTTTAGTGTTAAACGCAGAAGTTTAGCTTTGGCCGAAATACAGAGGGAAAAGGGCGAAATGAAATGAATCAAGACCTTTGAATGAATTATATAGGGGACGGGCGAAAAAACGATGAACACACGTGGAAAAATGACGTGGCGGGGCCGGGACAACAGCGGGGCATGCAGTGAATCTGGACCGTCCGATCTCGGGAGGAGATCGATGGTGGAAAATGTATCAGAGGGCGACGGACGATGGGCCATGGGTACGATTGCCTTGGGTTAATTTCCGCGCATCTTCGGGGTGCGATGATCGTTGGATGGAGAGCCCCAGATCGCACGGTTGATATGCATATCGCACCGGGTCAAATGCCGAATGATAACATGCGATGAGGGGGTGGTTTTCAAACAGTGACAAAGCCACGTGTCGGGCGATGAGTGGAATCGCTCCGAAAATAAAAATACTGCCCACCTCCCAATGGCGGTGCGATAGAAACCGACGGTTTTTTGCACAGGGCGCGGCACGGGGACCACCGGGCGGGCGAACTTCTGACCGTTGATCTGGCGGGTTAAACAGACGGCTGTGATGCGATTTGGGCTATGAACGGGGTGGGCCACGGGCGCGATGCTGATCTGCGAAGACCGTCGGATCTGTATAGATTGATGGCGGGTATTGCGCCCAATATACAATCGGCCAAGCGCTTTTCGGGCTAGCGCCTGGTTCTGGCGCTGGGTTACGTGGAGAAGTGGTTAAGGGGCTAGGCCGAAAGGGGCTAGGCCTTAATATAAGGTAGGAAGTGGGTTTTTGGCCCATTTTAATGCATTTTAAGGCCAAAGAAGGGTAACGATAGAGAGGAAAAGGGTTTATTAAACCAAACAAAGAGTATTTGAAGGGTTTAAAAGGGAACTTGAGATGGTTTAGAGGGTTAATGGGGGAAATAGAGAGGAGTAAAAGGGGATGAAACAGAGGTTTGGGAGGGGTGATATAAGGGGAAAAAGGAGACCTTTTGGGCATTTCTTCACGAACAGAGAGGCTTTATAGTGGGAATCAGCAGTGGGGATTTATCAAAGGAAAAGGGCATAAGGAGGCTTCAAGGATGATGTGTTTTCAGGGGAAATGCATTCCTTGGAGGCTCAAAAACATTTTAGGCCCCTGTTTTCTTGTCAAAAAATTCATAGGGGGCTAACAATAGTTATGTTCCCGTTAACCTCTGTCTCAAATGGGTCTTACTCAGAACTGAAATGAATGCAACTATTAATAGTGAATTATCAATTATCTGATTGATCACTACTTGTGAATTAAATCTAATTTAATTCACTGGACCTCTCACTAGTTCATCACTCAGCTAGAACTAGTTAAATTGATTTTAACTCAATTAATTGAGTTAACTGATTCACACCTACACCCCATTGATGCACCAAATGTAACAGGATGCCCAAAATATTAGAATCCCTTTACAAACCTTCAACACAAATTTCTTGAGCTAACTCATTCATCTTGACTTAGTTAACTGATACAAGTTGTTATGAGATGAAATTACAATTTATTTTAGGAGAAAATAAATTAGATGCCCCACTTTCCTCACCAGTGTGGATCAAAAATTATTCACTAGTTTGCATCATAATTTCCTCACGAATGTGGGTGAAATTTTTGTCCTTTTTAGTTGCCAATTTCACTGTTTCTTGTTGCAAATTTCAACACTTCAATGGATACCCACAAGCGACGCATCTTCATCCAGCTGCCACTCTAGAGGCGCCACTCCTTTTAAGGTACAAGTTAATTTTTCCATTGCCATATTTGAAGGCCAGATAGATGAAGATGTCGTAGATAGATGGTTAAATTTTTTGGAAGGATATTTTTCGGTTCATGACTTTTCCAATCGGGAAAATATTACTTTTTCACTCCTCAAAGCCGCCTTCCATGTCAAGGACCAGTGGGAAACCTACTGTGAGCAAAAGGACAAGAGGGTATCCTCACTATATTGAGTCGCACCCACTTGGAATTATTTCCGAGATGCCATCAAGGAACAATATTACCTTATCAGGAGCTACGAAGATAAATACATAAAGTGGACCATGTTGTAAGAGGGAAGGGACCAAGATGTGATAGAGTTCACAAATGGTTTTCATTCCCTTTGCATGAAGCTGGGTATAAAGGATTTTGAGTAGAATTTGGTACTCAAGTACCACGGATTCTTACATAAGTACTTCCAGGATGAAATGGAGTTCCTAGACATCTCCTTGCTCGGTGTCGCCTATCGATACGCTATCAAGGTCGAGTAGAAGTTTAAACATAAGAAGCGATACTTTGGATCTCCGAATTCGAAGGAAGGGAAAGGCGCCCCCAAACCACAAAACAAATGACAAAGCCAAGGCGAGGAGACCCATGACAATCCATTGAAGCCGCACGAAAATAACAACAACACGAAGACAAATAAGGACACATGAAAGTGGTGTGAGTTCGATAAGAGCCCTACATGAGTGAGTGTTGATCTAAGTAGTCACTAGAGGCTGAGTTGAAGGCTTCTAGATCAGATGCACATTTCGACTCTGAGTAATAATCAGACAAGGGGAATGACAAAAGGAATAATATTATTGATTGGGAGCCCAGTGCCATCGTTTCTACCACCAAGATCCAGAAGGATGAGCCCAAATATATAAAGGAGGGGGAGGGCCTCTTTCACTCATAGATTTGGGTGAAGGGTTCTCCCCTACAGTTCATTGTTGATAGCGAGAGCCAAACGAACCTCATTTAAATGGATTTCATGAAGCTATATGGTTTAACAACCATAACACACATGCAATCGTACATCGTCGAGTGGCTTCACCAAGGACGAGATATCCATCTTAGTCAATAGTGTCGCATCCCCTACAACATCAAGCTCTTCACATATGAGGTAGGGTGTGATGTTACTCCCTTTGAAGTTTGTGATGTATTATTAGGCCAACCATACTCGTGGAAGAAACATGCTCTGTATAAGTCTAGGTATCGCACTGTTATTATTACTTTGGGAAATAAGTTTTAGAGGATACTAGAGGTAGCACCGTCTACCACCATATCTTTGATCACTGCGAAGAAATGCAGTAAGATCATTTCCCAGACTGAGATTTTTTTTTTTCCTTATGATTAACTCTCAGGGAAAGAAGAATATTGTGGCGACGACCTCCAGGCATGGCTCCTCTGTATGAAAACAAGGTCGTGGAGGAGTACAATGACATCTTCACCTCACCCGCAGGGGTACCTCTACAATGTGAGGTCAAGAACTCCATCGATCTGACCCTGGGAATGTCGCTACCCAATGAACAGAGCTATCGATGCTCTATTGAGGAGAACGATGAAATCAAGAGGAAACTTCAGGAGTTGCTACAAAAAGGGCACATCAAGCCAAGTTCATCACGCTATGGGAGCTCGATAATTTTGGTACAGAAGAAGGATGGGACATGAAGAATCTGTATTGACTATGAGGCGTTGAACAAGATCACTGTCTGGACTATGTATCCAATCCCACGAATTGATGAACTTCTGGACTAACTCAAGGGGGCCAAATATTTCAGAAATATTGACTTGAAGTCTGGTTATCACCATGTACCAATCGAACCCTCCAATATGTGGAATATTTCCTTGAAATCCAAGGAGGGCCTTTTCGAATGACTGGTCATGCCTTTCAGGTTGATGAATGCCCCCGCAACCTTCAGGAGCTTGATGGATGACATATTTTGACCCTTCACCAACTCTTTTTTGGTGGTGTATTTGTATGACATCCTAATCTTTAACCAAATTTAAGAAGAGCACCTCCACCACATTCGACAAGTCCTCTAAACACTGCAGTAACACAAATTGTGTGCGAATTTTGAGAAATGCATTTTCAGTATGACCCAAGTTCAATAATTGGTGTGCATCATTAATGATCGGGGTTTGCATGTGGACCCAACCAAGATACAAGTCATTCAGGATTGGCCAGCCCCAACCACTCTAATAGAGCTCCTCATATTTTTGGGTCTTGCTAACTTATATTGTAGGTTCATGTTGGGGTTCTCTCATATCACTTGGCCTTTGAGTCAAGTCACCAAGGGAGGAGCAAAAGAGGATTTATTTTGGTCCAAAACCCAACGTAAGGCATTCATTGATTTTAAGCATCACCTCTTCTCTGCACCATTTCTCACATTTCCATACCTGCAACAACCATTTGAGATTGAGATAGATGCCTCCGACTATGCTATTAGTGTAGTTCTTACTCAACAGGGGCATCCAATGGCATATCATAATGAGACACTTTCAAACACCATTTGAAAGTATCCCACTTATGACAAAGAGATGTATTCCATTATGCAGGCCTATCGACAATGGAAGCATTACATTCTCAGGAAGGAAACAATCATCCACACAAACTACCAACTGTTGCAGTTCATACAAACACAAGGGGAGTTGCAGAATGATCGCCATCATAAATGGTCCACATACTTGCAACAGTTTCATGTGAACATTAACTACAAGAAGGGAAATCCAACAATGTTGCAGAGTGCCTCATCCGACCACCAATCATGGCGTTGAACACTGCGCTCGACTCTTGTGGGCATGAGACTTTGGGGTGGCTGCATCTTTACAACAACGATCCATAATTCAACAATACATATTAGACGCTCTTGGAAGCCAAGAAAGTTACAAATTTTCACCTCTAGGATGCACTGTTATGCCACCTGGGACACCTCTATGTTCCTTCAAGTGAGTGTACCAAGATGATTTGGGAAGCACACTACAGTCGGGTCGTTGGAAATTCAGGGTAGAGAAAATAGTGGCAGTGTTGCAGATCTATATTGGCCAAACCTTTGACAAGATTTTGGGAAGTACATCATATCTTGCACTACTCGTGCCATTGCAAAATTGACAATCAAGAAGCAAGGCATATATATTCCATTGCCTACTCCTAGTTGACCTTGCGAATCCATCTCCATGGATTACATGTCGGGCCTTCCTTCTACTAAGCATGGGAACGACTTTGTTTTTGTGGTTGTCGAAAAATTCTCTAAGATGGTCATTTTGGAAGCCTACAAGAAGAGTATGACAACATAAGCCACTGCTAAGCTCTTCTTTGAATGAGTGTGGGTACACTTTGGGATCCCACAGTCCATTGTCTTAGATCAGGATAACATGTTCCTAAGCACATTTTGATCAAGTCTTTAGTCGATGTTGGATACCAAGCTCACTAAGTCCACGACTTTCCACCCCCAAGTTGATGACCAAATAAAGGTCGTCAATGAGATGATCGTACACATTCTGTGCATGAAAAACTTGAAGCATCCACACACATGGGATGAAAGCCTCCCCTATGTCTATCACATCTATAAAAAATCTCTCCATAGATCACCTGGCCATAGCCCCTTATAGGTGGGGTTGGGATTCTAATCATTATGTCCCCTTGATGTGGCTATACCATTTGCAGCTACCCAGGCAGATTCAACTCATGTCCAATCTAAAGCTGACAAGGTGAACAACTTCATTGATCACATTCAACACATCCTCCAGCAGGTCCATGACATATTGGACAAATCCAATTCTAAGTACAAGAAATTCCATGATCAACATATGGTGCCACACAAGTTATAGGTGGGCAACAAAGTTTGGCTACATTTTCATAAGAAGCGCCTCGTTGGGACCCACCCCAAGCTTCGCCTGCTTCGATATGGATCATACACCATCACCAAGGCTATAGGGGAGAATTCCTTCTAGCTCAACATTCCACCATTCCTTGGTCTGCACCTAGTGTTCAATGTGGACTGCCTTCGGTCATACTTTCCACCATTACTGGACACATTTGACATTGCAGAACAACTAACACCAATGAAGTTAAACTTGGACTGCATGGAACAAGCCACAACTGATTAGATCACGGAAACAAAGATCAAGAACGCCTGCCAACAGAGGATCCAACCATGTTGAGTGATCAAAGCATGACAACTCCTTCATTAGGGCAAGTGGTTCATCAGGGAACAGGTTCAATGGAAATTTCCTCACCTCATGGAGGCTTTGCACACAATGGGGAACATTGCTTCCTAGGGAGGGAGGAATGATCCAAGTGGATATTAGTGGCCACCCACCTATCATCATTTACTATTTTTTACAGTTTTTTGGGTCATAAACGTTTGGAGCAGTTTTGACCCCCTAAACGATGTTTTTTGCAAGCTTGAAGTAGTAAAGGACTACAACAAATCTTGTAGTACTCGGAGAGATATTTCCAACGAGGTATCGTACATGCCAAATTGAGATAATATGACCAATTTATGACCCCAAGAAGTTGGCTACCCAACTAACCCCAACAAGACCCACAAACTCTTGGTGTTCCATCTCATGGGGTTATGTTTTGGTTGTTTAGGGTTTTCCCTTGTTGATCAATAATAGATATTCCCTTGAGACTCATTGTAACATAGTTCAGAGGCATGTAGCCACCACATCTCTTCTCAAAGATAATTCACCATCGCCCGAGCTAGTTTATTTCCATTTTGTATGTAAGCACATTTCATTTCTTCAATATTAATAAAATGAAGTTTTATTTCTACTGCATCTTTGTGTTTATGTTTATATCTGTATACTATTGCGTTGTTGCATACATCCGGGTCAGTTGTTTAGGGGAAACATGGTTCACTTAGGGATTACAATGGTAGTGGTTGGAATTGACCCAATATCACGTGAGTATGAGACTGGCCCAATTAGAGATTTCTCTAGTTAATAAAAAATATATTGCAACAATAATTCTATTTGCATCCATTATTTACATGGTTGAAATTGGTGCAAGTAAATAAAACAATTTTTTATATAAAAAATAATAAAAATTTAAAAGAGTGTAATATATATATAAATAAAATAGATCCATAACATAAAATAATTAAACAATTCCATTCAAAATAATCCAACGGTAAAACAAGAGTCGATACCATAAGACTAGATGTAAAAGTGTAAAATAAAAAGTTGTAAGCATGGAACATATAACACTTTCTCATTCAAAGGTGGCCAATGTTTAGAACCTAGCATTAAAAAATTAGAGGATTTATTGCTTGAATATGATATGCTCATAGTTGAAGATGTATGGTATCTTATATTTTCTCTAACTTTCCAAGCACAAATTTTTTTCAAAAATAAAGAAAATAATAAATTTTTCTATTCGCCATTTCATAACTTGTGTCAGGTTTATTGTCCTAAGACAAGTTTATCCCAATTCATTTTTATAGTCTTTTATATTCACATATAAAGTGGGAAGAACTAGATATTCCCTAATGCAACTCCCACTTAATGTTTCCTTTGCACTTGACTGCCCATTTACAAAATAAAATTGTTATAATCTAGATACATTGTAATACTATATATTATCACAAAAATGTATTTGACAATATAAACATTGATATTTTTGAAATAGTTGGATTATTACTTTCTAACTTCTACAATTATTGGCCATTTATGTACAACTTGGTTTTACAAAGGGATTATATATGTTGACATTTTTAAGATTATGAAATTCATGTAAATATTGTAAATAAGAAAATAGATAAAATAAAGAGACACTAAAATTTGAATTCCAAAATTTTTTCATAATATATATATCAATACTTTCTTAATGTAAATCATACAATTTCATTAAGAGTTACAAACTTAGCCTAACATGGTATCAGAGTGACAAGTTCCAATTTGGTTTTCCCCTTTGTAACACCTGCCATTAAAAATCCGTTCTATTCTCTATCCCTCAGAGTGATAAGTTCCAACTTTGTTTTCTTCTTTGTAACACCTGCCATAAAAAATTTGTTCTATTCTCTATCCCTGAATCCTCTGTCCTATGTTTGCTGGTGTATACGCTGAGTTGAATGCATATGGTTTTTTATTAAAATGTATTGGTATAAGGATTTAGTTTATTAAAGGCCAATTCAGAAATTTTATAGGAATATATTCACTCATTTCCATAGTTTGAGTATTTTTGTCTGGTAAAGTGAACTACCATGAATGTTCTAGGAAGATAAAACATATTTAGATTTTTAATGAGTTGTGGAAATGATATTGTGAAGGAGGAGGCAATTCTCTTGAAAAGCCCACTTCAGACAAAAATCTCTCCATCTGGGAGAACAAAAACAACAAGGCCTATGCCTTCATTGTAGCGTTAATTAATGAATAGGTGAGTTTTCATATTACACCATTTACATATGATTTTGGTGCTTTAAAGAAACTGAAAGAATTATATGACTCACATTTTGAACTTGAAGTTTTCCAATTAATGATCAAATTTTTCAATTTAGAATTAAAAGTCAATGATCCCCTTGCCTTAGCCTTTGAAATAAGAGCCATTATGCATGATATAGAATCCACTGGTGTTAAAATGTATGTTCCTCTCACAAATTTTTGAAGGCACCATATCCCACTTATTCCCTCTATCTTGAGTCATTAGAAGCTAGTGACAAACTTAAGGAGATTTCCTTTGACACTCTTACGTATAAGTTTACTAAAAAAGGGAAATATTTTGGGAAGAAGAAGACAATTACTCAGTCCCCTAAAGAAGAAAAAAAGAGAAAATTCAAAGAGAAAGAGAATAAGTGGCTGAAGAGGTGGATGAAGAGAAAATTCATATATAGGATTCTTCTAAGGAAGAGGTGGCTGAAGAGGATGTGGAAGATGGAATAATAGAGGTTGGGGGGGAAGACATTACCAAGGAGAAAGTTGATATTCATTGCATACACTGCAACATAAATGTACATGATGCTTCCACATGTAAGCTCTCATGGGACAAGATTAGACAGGAAATGGATGAAGAGAAAGGAAAATCATTAGATAAAGGGAAGGGTAAAGCACCCTAATATGCTCATTATGTTGTGGCACATTGCAATATTGGAGTAAATGAAGACTTGTTTAATGCTTCACTTGCTTCATGGAAATATGCATGGTTGCTTGATTCATGAGAAACTCGCCACATGAATTTTAGAAGAGATTTATTCAAAGAATTCACTAACAATTTTGATGGATCAATTTACTTTACAAACAAGTCAAAACTTAAGCCATCAAGGCTTGGCACCGTCAAACTCAAACTTCTTAGTCAACTAGACTTTCTTATACATGATGCTCTTTACCTCCCGGAGTTGCAGAGAAACTTGTTGTCTTTGGTTCACATCCACCAGTAAGGAAAATTCATTGATATTTTTGATTGAAAGGTCAAGGTCAGAAAACGTCAGACAACTCACTTGTCATGACTAGGATAGAAGAAGAAAGACTTCTAAAGTTGCAAGGAACCTATGTTCATGAAAAAATTTTGCATATAGTTCTCAATTTGATGAAGGTAAAATACCATCCAGTCTCTTATGGCATTTCAGATTTGGACATATGAGCTATGACAATATGCATCCATTGAAGATAAATGGTGTTACTAGTTTGCCTACCATTTATCCTGACTTATGTGGCCCTATGCTGGTTCCTTCTGCAAATGATAATAAATACATGATGACATTTACTGATGACTACACCAAAATGTGTTGGGTATATCTATTGAAGAACAAATTTGAAGCTTTTGAATCTTTCAAAAACTTTCATAAATGGATTGAAAATGATAGACAATCTCATATTGACTTCATTTGTATTGATAATGGAAAATAATATACTTCAAATGAATTTGAAAACTACCTTAGCTAGCATGGGATCAAACATTAAACAACCGTGACTTATAATCCTCAACATAATGATGTATCTGAAAGTGTTAGTTTTTGTAGCATCGGATGTGTTCTATCCATAAAATTTGGTGGAGAGGCTACTATACATGAGATCTCCAAACCCAGAAATCATTTTTGTAAATTCCGCCTAAAGTGTCTTGATTAGACTATTAACCGATTTTTAAATATTTCCTAAGTCTAAACTTAGGGAATATGGTTAATTAATTAATATAAATTGAGATAAGGTGAGAATCATCTAGAAACTCACACAGATCAATACATAGATGATCCTAGCCATTGATTAAGTTTTAATATTGGCCATTGGTTCTCCAATAGTGGATTATAAGAGGATATCGATGTGGTGATGGAGAACACACCAATACAATTGAGTAGTTTGATTTATCAACAGGTCGATTTCCATAGTAGCAACAATCAATTGTTGGAGAGAGCCAAAGATCAAAGCAGTAAGTGAGGGGCAGGGACAATGATCCGAACGAAGATTTCCAGATCTAGAGAGGCAGAAGCAAGAGGGCCCATTTATCCTAGTGAGGTAGCGCAGAGTTTTGCACAATAGATTTAGAGATGACAATTTGATTTGCTGGAGATAAAATTGTTCTCAGATCCAGAGGCCTCACAGAGTTTACAGAAGGCCGGACAGACGATTTCCTCAGTAGCTGAAGGCATAATGACTTCATCAGATACTGGTTGGAGGCTTAACGTCAAGAAAAATATGCAGTGTAGTGCAGAGGTTGATGCAGAGGGTCAGAGGGATGAATTTTTTGAAGGCAGGTTGTGTCGAGATTGCTTGTGGAGGAAGGGTAAATTCCCTTCAATATTTTTCCCAAATTTTCTTTCTATGGATTTCAAGTTTTAGGTATCCAGATTGTACTTATATTTTCATTGCTACATTGTAATAAAACCCTCACTGTTGCACTAGTTTTCCCAAGTTGGGTTTTTTCGGGGACTTTTGTACAAAAGTAATTGTGTAAATTCTATATGTGTGTGCTAGCATTTCTCAGCTTCCAATGTTTTATTTTGTGAATATTGTAGCGTGTTTGTTTCGATATTTTTTGTAGAAGATAAATTGTTAAATTAATTAACAATTAGGAGAAATAATACCAATTTCTACAATTGTATTCTAGTGTAGCAATTTTCACATTATATCAGAGTGAAGTTGATCAGCTGAGGAGCTCAGAAGCGAAAAGAAGGAATTTCGATGCTCAGTTTGAGTAGCATGCCGAAATTCCTAAGGGAAGCGCAATATTTTTTCCAGGAGGCCACGTTGCTTGAGGCATTTTAATTTTTTTGAGAGAGGGGCAGGAAAATTCGATCCTTCCAGATCGAGTGATTCCATAGGCAGAGTGAGAAAATAATTTTTCGTTGGGAAGATCTCTAGCTAGATGCAGAGGTTTTTGCAGTAGATTGCTAGAGAAAAATCAACGCGAGGGTGGAAGAGAGAAGAGCACACATAGAGGGAAAATTTCTCTCAGGGAACTTTAAGTCTCAAGAAGTTCAATTTTTTCCTTGCATATTGGAAATAGTTGTAAGCAAATATTATCACTCTAGAAGGGAGTGCGAGTAGCAGAGCAACATCCAAGCAGAAGGAAAGAGGAATTTTTTGATAGTTCATTAAGATGGCCACTATTGAGCTTCGTGATTAGGATAGGTTGGATGGAGCTTCCAACTACATCATCTGGAAGGCAAGTATGTCCTTCCTTCTACATGAATATGGCCTGAAAGCCTACATCAATAATGTAGTGGCAGTTCCTCAAGATGCAGATCAACTGAAGGAATATAGGAAGGAAATGGCATGGGCGAAGCAGTCATATAGTCCCACATATAACTGTCAAAGATATTTCCAAACAGATGTGGGATGCTCTCACCACGTTATACCAGGGTACTTCTGAGCAAGGAAATATGTACCTAGAGGAGAATTTGAGATGCATTCAAATGCAGAAAGGGGAAGGCATAAACCTCTACCTTACTAGGTTTCAGGAGGTCCAAGACCAGTTATTAGTTTTTGGGGCAACGCCGCAACCCATAGATCTAGTGAGATTGGCTCTCAACAATGTCTCAGAGAATTGGTAGGTCTTTGTCCAAAGCATATTGGGTAAAGACAAGCTACCGGAGTGGTACAAGATGTGGGCTGAGTTACAACAGGAGGAATTGAGTTGAGCTCTACTAAAGAGTTCCATCAGTGGAAATAGTAGTAGCAGAGAAAATATGGTGAAGGAGGAGGAGAATGTGGCCCTCGCTTCCAAGGGTCCTAGTCAGGGGCAGGGGGAGTAAAGAAATAAGAAGAAGGACCTATCTGGGGTCAAGTGCTTTAGGTGTGGCGATTTTGGCCACTATAGTACCTAATGTCCTCTCAGAAAGAAGGACACGGAGGAGAAGCAGGACCAGACAACAAGACATGTTGAGATAGATAGGCTATCCTCCAGGTTGGAGGAAGAATTTGCTATGATTTCCCACATACCACCAGGAGTGAGGTGGGGTGATTTGGAGTTGTAGCCAAAGAACTACAGATGGGAAGGACCCTTGAGGAATCCACCTCATGGATCAATACCTTGTTATGGGGGGCCAAAGTATTTAGTAGCAGCATGGATCAATGACAAATAATGCAGTCAGTACTAGAGTGACAAATGCATAGACTAGTAGCAGTCAGATGTTGGGGAGCGTAGTGCAGAGTTGGTAGCAATGCAGATGACAAATGCAGAGACTAGTAGCAGTCAGATGTTGGGGAGCGTAGTGCAGATTTGGTAGCAATGCAGATGGTACAGTGCAGAGTCAAAAACAACACAAAGTCTTCAGTGGACAGTGCAATATCTACTAGCATTTAGAGACTCGGGCGATAGATGCATCATACTGAACACAATTGGTTCAATATTTTGGATGCTTTTGAGTTGCAGATGTTGCAATGGAAACAACAACAAAGTTGCAATGCAGACGCAGTGTTGCCAATAGTTCAACAATGTCAATAGCAACACATATGCAACAAATATCAGAGTTGCACAGTAGTTGGTCAGCAGTAACAACCAGACATCAACATTGTGACAGGATATGATGCAGAGATATGGTGTTGTGGCAGGATGTTCAACATTAGAACACATTCCTTGCTAAGAGGTGTGTTATTTTTTGTAGCATCAAATGTGTTATAGCCACGAAATTTGGTGGAGAGGCTACAATACATGAGATCTCAAAAACCTAGAAAACGTTTATGGAAATTCCTCCTAGAAGTGTCTCAATTAGATTATTAATTGATTTTTAAATATTTCCTAAGTCTAAACTTAGGGAATATGGTTAATTAATCAGCATTAATTGAGATAAGGCGATAATCATCTAGAAACTCACACGGATTGATCCAGCGATGGTACTAGCCATTGGTTAAGTTTTAATATGGTCCATTTGTGCTCTAACAATGTATTATAAGAGGAGATCGATGTGGTGATGGAGAGCACACAAATATGCTTGAGCAATTTGATTTCTTGGCATATCGATTTCTAGAGTAGCAACAATAAGTTGACGGAGAGAGCCAAATATAGAAGTAGTGAGTGAGGGGAAGGGAAAGTGATCTAGAGGAAGATTTCCAAATCCAGAGAGGAAACAGCAAGAGGGCCAAGTTATCCTAGTGAGGCAGTGCAGAGAGAAAATCATTCTTAGATCCAGAGGCTTGGTAGAGGTTCCAGAAGGCCAGAGAGATGATTTCCTTAGCAACTGAAGGCATGACGACTTCATCAGAGACTGCTTGGAGGATTGACATCAAGAAAATTACACAGTGCAACAAATAGGGTTAGAGGGTCGAGTTTTCTAAAGGCAGGTTGTGTCAGGATTTCTTGTGGAGGAAGGGTAAATTACCCTCAATAATTTTTCCTAGATTTTCTTTTTGTGGATTGCCATTTTCAGACATCCATATTGTACTCAGATTTTCACGACTACATAATAATAAAAATCCTCATTGCTGCATCGGTTTTCCCAATTTGGGGTTTCTATGGGGACATTTGTCCAAAAATAATTGTGTAAATTTTGTGTGTGTGCTAGCATTTCTCAGTTTCCAGCGTTTTATTTTCCGCAAAATTTTATTTGTGAAGATAGCAGTGTGTTTATTTTGATATTTTTCGTAGTAGATAAATTGTTAAATTATTTAAAAATTAGGAGAAATAATACAAGTTTTTGTAATATGATTCCAGTGTAGGAATTTTCACAGAAAGAATGAACAAGACAATCCTAAATATGGTATGTTCAATTATGTTTAAAAAAAATTTAAAACTGATGTTTTGGGATGATGTAGTTCTATGTGTTGTTTGTATTAAGAATAGGTGTCCATCTCATGCTCTAAAAAACAAGACTCCCTATGAAATGTGGTATGGACACATTCCTTTGGTGGGGCAACTTAGGGTTTTTGGTTCCACCTATTATTTATTAATACATAAGGAACAAAGAAACAAACTTGGTGCAAGGAGTCGAAAATGTATCTTCGACATAGGGTACTCGAATACCTCTAAAGCATATCGTGTCTAATATGAAGTAATTAAGAAGTTTATAATATCTATAGATGTGATATTTCTTGAATATTCCAATATTGACAATATTTTTGGGCGGAAAATTGGTCGCTTGGATACATTCGGGCATGAAAATTATTTTCAATAATTTGATAATTATATTCCACATCTTGAAGGGGGTATCACTATACTCGATCAATCTATGGAATCTCCTTCTGAAACACACTCTCACCCTCATGAAGATCTAGCCACTAATCAAGAAGACACTTTGAATGATGTGATTAAGATAATTGGGAGGCTAAATATTGATTCAACCACATCTTAGTCAACTGAAAAACCTAGGTCATCTTAGAAAGTTCCTCCAAAATGGCTCACAAGGACACTCGAAAGTGTTCGTCCTAATATGGTTGGAAAGATAGGGACAAGAATCTCGACTAGAAAGAATGGAGATGATGTAGATGATTTTGATTCACCTGTTAATATGGATGTTTCTTATGATTGTGAATTATTATTTTTTACATATTTTGAACCAACTTACTTCAAAGAATTTTATTTTCATATGAATGGAAAGAGGCAGTGAAGAAATAATATGATGCTTTGATAAAGAATCACACCTGGAAGCTGGTTGATCCTCCATTTGGAACAAAACCAATAGACTGCAAGTGTGTCTTCAAGAACAAGTATGGGTTACTTGTAAAGCATAAATGTAGGCTCATGGTAGAAGGATTTTCACAAAAGGAAGGGGTTTATTATGAGGATACTCCCTCTCCCCCCCCCCCCACCTTTGTTGAAAATGGGACCCATGAGATCTCTTTCTTGTGGGTAATGGTTAAGAGCTCAATTAAATGGATGTAAAGATAAGTTTCTTGAGAAGAGATTTGAAAGAGAATGTTTTTATATCCCAACCAGAAGGATTTGTTGTGAAGGGACTAAAGCACAAAGTATGTAAGTTTGTTAAATCCTTGTATGGCCTCAAACAAGCACCACGAGCCTAGTACGAGAAATTTACTGAGCATCTTCTAAAACTCAATTTCAAACACTATTATCTTGATGATGCAACTTTATTTTTCAAGAAAGTTGGAAAAAATTTGTATATCTTGTGGTGTGCCACAAATGATATTCTTATGACAAGGAACAATGAAAATTACATTACAAGAAATAAATGAGGAAAGGTTTTGAAATGACAGATTTGGGATATGTTCACTACAATCTTTGTATTGAAGTAACCCAACATCCAAAGTTTATATTCCTATCTCAAAAGAAGTACATTGGAGATATATTAAACAAATTTGGCATGGCTAAGTGCAATAATTTGACTACTCCAATGGAACGTAATTTCAGACTCACATCCACTGAAGGAAATGAATTTGAGGATGCAAGACAGTACAAAAAACAGCTATGAAGTCTCAACTACCTGACTAATACAATGCCAAACATTTCATTTGTTGTAGGAATTCTCTCTAGGTTTATGAAAAATCCTTGTGAGGGTGATTGGTCTGTTGTAAAAAGAGTTCTAAAGTACTTGCATGGAACTCAAGAATTTGGACTCAAGTATACACAAGTGGATTTCTTCAGCTTGATTGGATACTCTGATTCATATTTTGATGGATATAAAGAAATTAGAGTATCTACTTTAGGTTATGTTATGAGTATTATATCAAGAGTTGTCTCCTGGAAGTTTGGAAAATAGTCAGTTCCAATAGATTCCACAACTGAGGCTGAATATGTGGCAGATGGAAAAGCAACGAAGGAAATTGTGTGGCTCAAGAAAATTATGGAAGATTTGCAGGAAAAGTAAGTGCATTCAACTCCTCTTTTGATTGAAACACTTCTATAATAAATTTGGCCAAGAAATTAAAGTTCCATGATCGAACCAAGCACATCAATATAAAGTATCATCTGATTCAACATCATATTGAGGCCAAGACTATTCACGTTCTCCATTGTTCCACAAACGAGCAAATTGCATACACCTTCACCAAAGCGTTTAGAAGAGAAAAGTTTGAAATATTTATAATGATGCTTGGACTCACCAGCATCCCTTCAGATTAAAGGGAGGGGGGGGGGGTGGAATGTTGTCACCTAATATTTGGGATTGCAAAATTCATGTAAATATTGTAAATAGGAAAATAGAGAAGGTGAAGAGACACTGGAATTTAAATTCCAAGGGTCTCACTCACAATGTATATATCTATAATCTCTTAATCCAAATCACACAATTTCATTCACAGTTACAAATCTAGCTTGAAAATCTATAAATTAAATGATAATAAGACTTTATACTAGAACAATCACTGAGTTGTAAACTCTATAATCAATTGATCAATTGTATATCGTGGTCACATTAGATTAAATGTCCCATACTAGTACCTACTAATATAAAAAAAAAGGTTATATTGGATCTAGATCCATGCTTAAATAAATGTTTACAATGAGTATCAAATATATGTTTACAAAAAATACCCTCAAGTTTGTACCTACATTTAAATGCAACAATTAAAATAATTTAATTGTTCATTTTGTGAAAGGTCACAATATCAGAAAGGGTGTTGAATAAATGTCCACAAAAACTTCACTCAAATTTGTATTTACTTTTAGATGCAACAATATCAATAATTTGATAATTCATAGGGTGTTAGATGTCGCGTTGTTAGCCATTGAAGACCTCCCAAGCTATGATGAGAGCATGGATTCCTAATAAACATGGACTTACGCTTGAGTGTTGAGTGAAGCTCAACATTCAAAATAAAAAAAGGAGTTATTTCCTTTGCAATCCAAGGTAAGCCTAGTGCAACATATTTTTTCCGAAGTACCGAGTACATCATGTTTTTTTCTACTTAGGAAAACAAAGAAATACCCCCTTTTCCTCTCGAATGCAACAAGTATTTACTCTTTGACCTTTACGTGAGATAATCCACTTAAAATTTATAAAAAAATCCCCTTGTTTGATAATTCTAATTACAATTCAATGTAGACGAACACATGATATATCATTATATTGTTGATGATGGGCCATCTATGACTATCACTTGTTTTTAACACTTGCTATTAGTGTTCTTCAAAGTTCATAGATACCAAGGGTTACATTCCTTTTAATGCTCCCTTCAAAGGCTGTAGAAAACAAGGGTTATACAAATTCCTAACCTTTAGTGACCTACAAAAATATTTTCAATCATCATATACAAACTAACTTATAATGGAAAAAGAACTTGTTAACGCTAGAAGTCATTGAAAATTCAAGCACATCGTACCGTGGTTGAAACTATTTACTCATCATACTCATCATTGTTCATCTATTATTAATAGAAAAATTATTTGGGTATTATTATATACTACATTGTGCAACACTTGTATATCCATCCATATCCCAAGTGTGCCAATGCCTAAGCAAGATTTTTCACCCTTACTATTAGTATATAAGACATCGTATTAAGGAAACTCTAAATATTTGATCATTGAGAAAACAATTTAGTTGATCAAAATGAATATCTCTTATTCCATTCATTGCATCCAAATTCACTAAGAAAAAAATTAGTTGAAAAAATGGCAATTATTGTTTGATGTTTGACCTTTGTTGCTTATAACCTGAAAAATGATAGAAATTTCATTTTCCATAATGAAATTTAAATATAATAAATCTATATTGTAGGCTAATCATGATAAACATCCAATGCATTATTTACATTTTTCTACAATGAATACATTGAATTATCCAAACTTAAATTGACATTTCAAAATGTTTTCTTAACATTCAATTATGAATGATCATGTTAACTTGTATTTTAGACATACACAACATCAAATAGCTAGGCGTGTATTTAAGACATACTCAACATCAAATAATTAGGTGTTTAGAATATAAAGTAAAATTAATTTGATATCATTCATATTAATAATTTCAATAACCCATCAACGTTTCAAAAATAATTATCACCATAATGTAATCTTGCTACAAATGTGGAAGTATGTTTCAATGATTAACTAGGTCTTCATTCAGGAAACTAATTGAATTCTCAAAACATAATAATTTAGTTCATTTTGTTTTAGAATAAAGTGCATGTAATGACATGCATAATTGATCCATAATCTCTCTACTTTTAGAAGTAGATTATTGAAGAATGAATTTCCCTTCTAGCTATATGAATTTCCACATAAGTCTTACCTTTGACAAGTGAGAAATGAGCTATAATAAAAGTATAAATCTCTCTCCAAATAACAAAACTTACATAGTTGCGATAGATTCTCCTTGTTTGACAAAACAATTATTGAGAACCTTTAGCAATTACTAGTACATCTAAAACAAAAATTAGTACACTAATTTACTCCATGGTTAAAACCCTTAAAGAGGGACATAATGCATGGACCTAGTCAATGTGGTCACAAAAGAACCTATATACTCTTTAAATAGAGATACGTGACAAATTGGGTATCAATCCACGTAGCAATATAGCGATTATTATTGAGGATAATATGAATTGTAAGATTGCTTTATGTCTTTAACATATCGTGATTGTTGGATTACATAATTACATGTGTACTAATGAAAATTAAAGAAACATATATTACCTAAAGACACATTAAAAGAAGTTCATATTAAATAGTTCTTAAGTGCCTAAATATCTAACACCCTTTGTTAACCCTAGGTATATCGAATGGAAATTAGTGTGTTGACTCAAAATTACTTCGTCAGTTTTAGTTATATTAAGGTAGGATATATGAAAGATAAATGCTATTGACAATATATTTGCTACTTCCACAATTATATATTGCTAGTTTTAAATAGATTATGATATATTTGATAGTCCCAACTAGATCAAAAGATGTGCTAGGAATGCATGTGTCTCTTTTGGCATCAATGGATTAGGAAACCATGGGAAAACATTAATATTGCAACAATAATAGTCCCCATGGGGAAGCTTACTTAGAAATCACATGAAAATGTAAAGTAAATGTGAGTACACGGTCCCATATTCAAATCCTTTTGATGCTTACCCGTGGCTGTGTGCTAGGGGTGACACGGTTAACCTAGGGTTTATAGTTGTAATGGTTAGAATCGACCCCATGTCATGTGAGTACGAGATTGGCCCAATTCACAATCTTCTAATTAATTTTTTTTTTAAATATTAAAACAATAATGCTCTTTACATTCATCATTTACATGGTTGAAATTGGTGCAAATTAAAAAACCAATAATGTACATAAATAATAATAAAAATTGAAAAAAATGTAATAAATATCTAAAACACACTCTAATACATTGAATAATTAAAAAAACATTGAATAATTAAACAATTTCATGGAAAAGAATCCAATATGTAAAGCAAAATTTGATACCATAAGACTAGATCTAAAAGTCATTAACATGGAACATAGAACACTTTCTCATTCAAAAGTGGCCCATGGATAGAACCCAACATAAAATAATTGAGTATTTATTGCTTGATTATGATATGCTAATGATTGAAGATGTATGATATCTTCCTTTGCTCTAACTTTCCAAGCACATGCATTTTTCAAAAACAATAGATTTTCTCTACTATCCATGTCGTAACTAGTGCCATGTTTATTGTCCGAAAACAATTTTATTCCAATGCATTTTATAGTCTATATTTTCACGTATAAAGTGGGCAGAATTGGATATTCTCTAATGCAACCCCACTTAATGTTGCCTTTTTCACTTTACAAAACGAAAATACTATAATTTAGATACCTTGTAACATTATAATATTATCACACAAATGATCATAAATGTGTCTTTGATAAGATTAAACATCGATATTTTTGAGATAGTTGGCTTATTACTTTCTAACTTCAACCGTCACTCACCATTAATGTGCAAAACATCGTTGAGTTGTAAACTCTATAATGAGTTTATGAATTGTGTAACATGGTCAAATTAGATATAATGAGTTTCTGAATTGTGTAACATGGTCAAATTAGATAAAGTGTCCCATATCGATATCATATAAAGGTTATATTGGACCTAGATTCATGATTAAATAAAAGTTTGCAAAATTAGTATCAAATGTATGTTTATAAAAAATACCTTTAGGTTTGTATCTACATTTAAATGTTTTTCATTTTCATTTTGCGTAAAGTTATATTTTTTTCTATATGGTTTATAGATTTCATAGATTGGCACTATTATGTTCACAAAATATTTATATCAGATAGATTCAATCGAAGGGATCATTTTCTACTAGCTCAACTATGAAGCATGACCCCGACAGTGTTGAGAGAATTGAACTTACGATCTATCAATAGCAAATATGCTTCAACGATAGAGACTCGAACATTTGAGCTACCTCTCAAAACTGTAAGGTCACAATACCACAAGGGTGTCAAATAAATGTCCAAAAAAACTTCACTTCAATTTGTATTTACTTTTAAATACAACAATATCAATAATTTGATCATTCATATAATGTAATACTACACATAAAAATAACTTATTTTTTGACCCACTATACACTACATAACATGCATTTTAAGTTAAAACTAACTATCAACTACATTCTATGAGCTACATTCCAGCTACATTCACTTGTTAATTTTTAAAAAATATTTTTAAAGTTAAAAAGAATCTACAGGAAAATAATATAAATCTATTATAATTTGCAATAATTCAACAAAAATATTATATGGAATGAGAAAATAAAGATGAAAATACAATATTGAAATGTGTTTAAATTAACACACATTTTCTCAAAAATAAGTAACCAACCTAGATCCATCTTAAATCCGGATCTATAAAGCACCAAGAGAGACAAAATATCTCGAGGTGCAAACCTTTCCCTCCAATCCTCTTTCTTCCCTCATCACTCTCTCTCTTTCTCACAACATATACGCTAAAATAAATGCATCTAGTGCAGGAAATCAAATAGGATTAGATATCACCATCCACATTGAAATCAATGCATCTAGTTCAATAAATTGTCTTTCCTCTCTCCTCCCCCCCCCCAAACTCCATCTCTCTTTCCCTCCCTCTCTCCACTCTCTCACATCCTATCTCTCTTCCTTCTCCTCTCTCCCTTTCTCTCCCACCTCTCTCTCTCTCTCTCTCTCTTCACCCTCCAACTCTCTTACTATATCCCTCCCTCTATCCTTCTCCCCCCAATCCCTCCATCTCTCCTTATTTTTCTCTTTATCTCACCCCCAAACATACACACACACTCTCTATTTCTCCCTTGTCACTCCCTCTCTCTCTGCACTTCTCACTCTCTATGCATTTATTCTTCCCTCCCTCTCTCCTCCTCTCTCTCTTCCTTCCTCTCTCTCACTTCCTCTCCTACCTCCCTCTCTCTTCCCCCATCTCTATCTATCTCCATCTCTCTTTTCCCTCCAATACTCTCTCTTCCCCATCACTCTCTTCCTCTCTCTCAAGTCCTCTATCTCGTCCTCTCTCTCTCTCTTTTCCATCCAATCATCTCTCTCTCTATCTCTCTCCCTTTTCCCTCTAATCCTCTATCTTCCCCTGTCACTCTCTCTCTCTCTCTCAAACTATGTTACTATATCCCTCCCTTTCCCCTTCTCTCTCCTTCTTTCCCCACTTCTCTCCATCTCTCCTTCTTTGTCTCTTTATCTCACCCCTAAATATACAAACTCTCTCTCCATATCTCCCTTTTCACTCCCTCTCTCTCTCCACTTCTCACTCTCTATTTTTTTCTTATTCCCTCCCTCTATCCCCCTCCAAATTCATCTCTCTACCCCTTCCTTTCTCCTCCTCCTCTCTCTCAAGTCCTCTCTCTTTCTCTCGCTCTATCTCTCTCTCCCTCTGCCCTCCAATCCTCTCACTATCTCCCTCCTTCTCTCCTCCTTTTTCCCCCCTCCATCTTTATGTATCCCTCTCCCTCTCTTACCCTTCTCTACCTCTCTCAATCCTATCCCTCTCTCTCTTCATTCCTCCTCTCCCCTCTCCTTGAGTTTATCCTTATCTCTCCCTTGTCACGCCCCTATCCCTCCACCTCTATCACTCTTATGTCTTTGTTCTTCCTTCCCATATATATCTAGAGTTAATATATATCATGATATATTAATGTATATTATAATATAGCAAATGTAATATTGTATTAATCCAAAGTTATTAAATTTAATAATATTAATATGAATATTATATTTAATAATAATAATAATATTAATCTTTATCTTTTAATATTAATATTGATATTAGGGCTAATAACGTTTTTTTTCTTTTTTCGCATAGTATTAGAAAATTTGGCCCATAGGCTTGGTATATAATTAGATGTTGATTTATAATGATATTCGATATGTTTTTATATATTTATCATGTCTCTTTATAACTCTTTTGTATTTATTTATTTATTTACCACACCTCTTTTATAAATATGGTATTTGGCCCATGGTATTAATAATAATTTGTCCCATGGTATTTGGCCTATAGGCTTCACCTAAATAAAACCTCTTTTTTTGAATTTTTGTAAATATAAAGAGGTTTATGGAGTAAATATAAGAAGAGGTTTTATTTATTTACCATACCTTTGGAGTAAGTATAAAAAGAGGTTTTTATTTATTTACCATACCTCTGGTTTATTTATTTACTATACCTATATATCAAAAAGTTATATATAATATAAAGAATCAAGTTATATATGATTTAAGATTCAAGTTAATGTTTTGGCTGACATCAGTGAAAATTATTTTTATTAATTTTTTAGGCCGTGACATACTTAATTTTTAAATTTAAGATTTAAGTGGACATTAACAAAAAAAAAATTAATAATTGTTTGAGGATGTGACATCTGTTACATTTTTCATTTACCATGTTGTTGATAATTTTAGGACATTGTTATGATGGTGAGATTTATAATTGTTTGGATTTAATATAATTTTTTTTCAATATCATGTGAATTTTTTTATCTTAATGTTTAGTGGTGAGATATGTATTTGTATAGTTTTAATTAGTTTCCACATAAATTTTATAAAGAAATGAATTTATTTGAGAAGGAATTTGATGGTAGGAATGTTGTTATATTTTGGACCCACATCGACTTAGGCTAGAGGTTGGGAGCAACTGTAATTATTATTAATATAGTCATGGGATTATATAGTAAGGAAGGATTCAATGAGAACGTAGCCTATAAATCCTAAGAAATTGTGAGGAAAAAATAAGGAAGAATAAGTTTGAAAATATTTACTCGTACTATTTAGTGTTTAAGGCACAACAATATTGGGATCAAATTAAGGATAACCTATCACATGATCAATAAATTTATTCTAACCCTAATTTTGTTTTAACCCTATTTATGGTTACTAAATACCTTTTACGGGGCGTTATAACAAATCTAGTGCCATCGTATTATGTAAATTCCCAAGCATTAAGGGCCTAGTTTTGTGCATTTAGGAAAGCTACCCATTGTTATCATAGTATCTCTTCCCCATATTTTGGTTTGGTTCTTTTTCCATCTCAAGGGGAGCTTCCCTAAAGTAATATTGCTAAGTCTATGGAATAGAGGAACATGGTGATTTTTGAAGAGTAGGCCTTAACAAAATGTGTGGTAGTAGAATATTGGATTATGGATTTGTGTAGGAAAGGAACACGAAGGTATAAAACCCAAGGCTATTTCCTACCAAACATTGGAAAAATATAGTCAAGGAATACCACTCTAAATAGAGTTTTTTGTGAAATATTAAGGAAGATAGAGCTTCAAATAACATGCCACAATCGACCTTAATAATGTTTGAAATAATAATAAAATTTGGTCTTGAAACCTATTAGTACTACTCTTGAACAAGTTTATAGAGGTGCTTCCCTATAATGATATATCAATTGCAACAAATTATAAGATAAATGAAGAATTAACATATGAAAAAATCTAACAACAAAGAAAATAAGAGGGAGAAGCTCCTTACATTACTCTTATCCAAATGATAAGTGATCCATTACAAGATCTTCATAAACTATGGTTTGCAAGAGTTTTTTATAATTATCCAACAACATTTAAAAAACATGTAAATATTTAAGCCTCACATATGATATAATGATACCTCCAATATTCCATTAAGCTTTCCAAATTGATATACATTACAATACAAAGGGAGAGCTCCTCAATCCCAAAATTCCCAACCATGTCAAATGATAGAAAAAGAAAACCATTATGTATGTTTGAACCCAAATCCTCTCATGATAAAAAAAAAACATTTTTTTCCCATATTCATTAATTCTCCCATGAATATAATAAAATATCGCATGTCTATCCTTTTCAAAAAACTTCTTATTAATCCCAGATGCGGGTGATAGACGCTGAGAGATGGTGCCACTTGGGCGCTAGGTGGCAGGGTGCCTGTCCACCCCATGCGCCTACACATGGCCACCCAAAGTGTTTTAAATTTCGGAGCATGGGGAATTTACTTTCCACCCTCGCCAGCCTCCCATCGACGTCCTCTGCATTAAATTTTGATTGCAACACATTTACTTTGTCCGTCCTGCCTTGGCCACCTCCCATGGCCCTTAAATCCGCCACCCTTGCTCCTTCTTCCGCCATTCGCCTCTCCCTTCGGCTCTACGCATATTCACTTGGTGTCTCCGCCACGCCTTGGCTCCTCTGCTCTATTCCCTATCCCTTTGGTAGCCTTTCCTTGGATCTCGGCACCCCGGTTGCTCTTGAGGATGCTCCTTCTCCTTAGCCTTCCTCTCAGTCCCTCGCATCTGCCATGCCTAGAAGACATCGAATGAGATGTCGCAGAGCAAGGGGCGGGGTCATCCCTTCAGGCCTCCCACCTCGGTCTCTGAGGGAAAATTAGTGAATTTCTCTATGGATTGGGTGGATCCAGAAATCCTCGACCCCATAAACCTTTCTGCCCATCTGTCTCTCCACCTTTTGAATTATCCTTCTAAACCTACTAGCTCTGGCCTCTGCCCCAGGAAAAGACCCCGAAAATCCACCATTTCGTTTGCTCCCGCCTACTCTCCCCGCAAAATAAAGGCCTTGCTGATGCAAAGCGCTTCAAGTAGCGACGTTGGTTCGAGCTCGGATGAGGAAGAAACTGCTGCAGATGCCGTCACTCTTGCGGCCTCCTCCATTTCGCCAGACGCCGAAGTGCTAATTCTCCCTCCGTCAATGGCCCACGCGTTCCACACGTCCGAGAAGGAGGAAGACGAGACATATTATGCATGCAGGATTGTGGAAGAGCCACCCCTCCGTCTAGAATAGAATGATAGCTTGCCATCAGCTTAATTTTTGGGTGTTCATCTCTTTTTCTAGTCATCTTTTTGTTATTTCAATACTTCTAGTGTTCTGGTTCTGTGAAATGTTATGGTTCTGTCCTAAACTTATAACTTGTCAAGCTGGTTTCCTGCTATGGGTAGCTCATTATCAACTCTCTTTGCTCTACTCTTAGGTTGGTTTCCTCGTTTAGGGCAACCCCTTTTTTGAGTTTTGGGTTCTGAAAATTCCCTATGGAATTAGCCTGCCAACTCCAGAGGACGAGAAATGTAACTTTTGGATCCGTATGATATAATATAAGTAGCCTAAAATAGAGAGAAAAAAAAAAAACTAAAACTAAAAACTTCTTATTAAAATTAGTAGTTAGTTGGTGAGATCCACTTTCTTCTCCCATAAGAAACAAAATAATAATCCTCCCCAAGGAAAAAAATATAATAACCAACTCCTATGGCAATTCAACAACAAATAAAAAATGAATTAGTTATGCATAATAACACTTCCCAAGATAATTGATTATGTAATCAAGCTCTAATAGCTTCTCCAATAGAATGAATAAAATAAATTACCAATCCACATTGAAATAATGATGGAAGATTGTTTCTCAAAATATAAAAAAAGAAATTAATTAAGTTAGGTATATTGGTTTACCTCCACAATACTCCAAGTTGTGTGATATGCCAAAAGTAATGGTGTTTGGTTTCTTGAAAAATAAAAAATTTAGGTCATCTTAAAATTGTTGAAAACCCAAAAGGACCAAGATTTATGGACAAATCCCCTCATAGAGGCGAAACTCATTTTTTTGACATAATTGCAACCGTATTTAAAACCAACATTACTTGGAAAAGTGAGATGCTTTGAGTGCCAGATATCCCATGCTAAAGGTAATTACATCATATGACTTATTCAAACTAAATCGATCCATAACATAAAGGTGGTTTTGTGTAATTCAAGTGTAGTTCATTAGTTTTTCAACCTCATAGAATGGCCCCATACAATTTGAATCAACGTAAGATATATGGAGGATGACCCAGGTGCATCACTTCCAATGCAATAAACTTGACATGACTAATAAATAATATAGGAATGATGCAACATATCACATTATTCAAGACACAAGGAAGATGCCAAATGGATTTTTGGGTCACAACTCTTTGCATAATGCATGTCGGCCCAAGCTCGTTAGCCAGGCGCAAGCCTAACTCTCCATCCACAATTACATTATAACCCATGGATTCATACTATTAGAATGTGTTAATGATTTCTTAATGGTCATATGACATTGTAAAATTAGACACAAGTTATTATTTAATAGCTCACTCTCTTGTAAAAAGTGTTTATTCCATATGCATCATGGGAATTGTTCTCCTTTCACTCTCCCATATATAAGAGAGGTGAAGTAGGCCCTATTAGTTACATAATTACAAATGCAATGTGAGGTAATACACAATAGGGATGTATTTCCATTGTGAGTGGAGAGTTTTCTTGAACAATATAAGTTCAATTTTTGTGATTGTTTCCCTACATTGGGGTTTTATCATGTAAACTATTGTCTCTCTTTTCTTCTTTCTCTTTTGTTTTACTGTTTATTTTTCTAATGTTTTTAAGGAGATTAAGATGATTAATTTCTATTTCTCTTCTTCTTGTTTATTTTTCTAATGTTTTTCAAGAGTTTTAGATGCTTAAGTTCTCTCTTCTTCTTGTTCTTTTGTTTTACTGTTTATTTTTTCTAACGTTTTTCGTAGGAGATTAAGGTTGCTTAAGTTATTTAATGTGTTTATTGCATGATATAACACGTATTATATCATATTATCAAGCTCTATACCCTTTAATAAGTTTTAGCTCTATCCCCTTGAATAATTTATATATCAAATTTTTTGCATCTAAATTTAGTAGATATATTCTTTGGGCCCCCATCTTCCGTGGATATGCAATCATATCTAGGAAACCAATTAACCGATCAATGAAAATGAATATATCTCACCATTTCTGTGCAATTTTCAACAAATATGAACTCACCATTGTTTATGGAATAGAGAAATTAAGTTCTATATTGAATTTTTTGCATCTGAATTTAGTAGATCTATTCTTTGGGTCCCCATCTCTTGTGAATATGTAATCATATCTATACAACCACTTAATTGATCACTAGATCTGATTATATCTCACCATTTCTATGCATTTTTTAATTAATATGAACTCACCATTGTTTATGGAACATAGAAATTAGTCAAGATTGACTATTCAGTTGTCTAGTTTGGATTTCATTTGCCACAATTGAATTAATTTTCCTAGCTTAGCCTAAGAATTTTTAATTTTTTTCTTTGGGCCACATTTTTAGGTTTGGTAATTTCCAAAATTTTCTATTGTTTTTTTATATAATTTAATATTGAGGCAATTTTTCAAATCTAGTATACTTTGAACAAAGAGGTTTTTTCCATTGTGTTTTTTTTCCCTTCCCAGTAACCAACTTCACTATACCAAGGATGTATCACAACCTCACAATCCTAATCTCACCGTGTACAACCTTGTATAGGCTTGTATGGAATTTAACGGTTGCATATACCAATGCTTTATCTTTATGGACCCATATGACTGCATTCTTTTATATGATGCTAGGTTTTTCCATGTAGTTTTACAAACAATCAGAAAATTGTTCCTTGAAATACTTCACATTCAAATACAAAAGTCTTTCAAATTTATCTACAAATGGGTAATGTTGCATCGAATGCTATGATATCCCAAAATTAACTTTATTACTCCTCAATATTGACTTCCCAATAATAATAATCATAAAAATATCAAAAGCAACCCTCAAGAATTAAATCCTATGCCTTGATCATACATGATTGCTTCCTTGGAGTCCAAATATTTCCTAAGGACATCGATCTCAGGGCTGTGTTGGTGGTGCAGAGAGTTAGATCTTCAATGATTTTGGACATGCTAAAGATATTTAAGATATTTAGTGTGAGTGTTCTAAATTTGCTTCTAGCTTGTGTTCTCATCGTCCATTATAAGTCTATTTAGATATCTGATACTAAGCTGGGTTTCTTTGGTAGAGAATGGTTTTGTTGTAATGCATATTTGCAATTTCTTCGAGAGATTCTTATATAGACATGTGGGGTTTTTTTGTAGTGCACAATGGGTTTTATCATATAATGGAGTTTCCTTTTAGATTTCAAGCCCACGCACTTAAATATACAAACTCCACACTCAGATCACATCTTTTCCATATAGATTTGTAGCCTTTCCATTTATATTTGTGGCCTACACACTTAGATTGTGGTAGTTGTTTCTTAATTTATCATTTGTGGATAAATTTGAGTTGAATTTTCTAGGATATTCCTTATTTTTTTCATTATTGTATTGTTCCTTTGATTTATTCACGAGGACTTTAGAGGTTGTTTTAGTTATTGAATTATTTGGCACCAATTATATTTTTTTGGAAGAGAAGGATGTTTGAAATTCTTAGGAGAAATAATCTATGGAACGTTATCAATGGCGTCAACAAGGAACCAATGAATGCCAAATAATTAGTTGTAGTCCTGAACATGAAAGAGGTGTCCTTGGGAAAATTGTCTTAGATAGTCTACAAGTACATAGAGAAGGTGAAGATAACCATAATGAGGTATGGAAAATATTAAATTCTCTATATGGTAAGGTTGACCTTGTTTATGATTTGGAAGAAGCGATTAAGACTCTTGATAATGAATATATTGCTAGATTGAAGCTAAAAATTTGTAGGTGGGAAGATACCAATTCCCCGTTGACTGATAAGGTTGCCCACTTACATTCCTTTATTGTTGAGTTTCATGAATAAGTTTCTCCCTTTCAAGAAGATAATGACATATTTTTTGATGAGTATTAGGCTTTAAGATAATATCACGACTCTTTGTTGATGTAGAAAATTGTGAAGGATGAGACTATTCATGTATTGTTGGTTTGCAAACAAAACCTTGAAGAAGTTCATCGATTGTAGAGGTTTGAGGAAAATATTGTTGCATTGTAAAACTCACCTATTGATGATGTTGCTTGTCACCTAGATATTTGTCAGGTGACTAATGTTTATGTTTTTATTTCATCCCATGGATTATTGATCACTAATAATGTTGTTTCTCCCAGTTTTGAAAAGCACACTACATGTATTGGGTCCCTATTGCTGAGAAAAATTGGCTATATCAAAGGAAGTCTTTGGAAGAATGAACATGGTATTGATGTTCCTATTTCTCCTAATATATATGCATTTAAAGTAGGCATTAGATATAATTTTTTTTTTTCTTCACTACCTAAATCCAGTCTTCTTCAGTCCATAAAGGTGTTATTTATTGCAGGTGGAATCTAGACTATGTTTCTAGAAGAGCAACCCCATGCTAATTGTGTTAAGGAGATTGACGATATGACTAAAAATGTTGTTGTAGATGAAAATGTTATGAATGTATATGGGTTTACTCTTGATAGTGCTCCAAGATTTGAGCTTATAGACCAAAAATTTGTTCCATATTATCACCCTCACAAGAATCAAAGAAATTTACCCAAGAATCATAATTCTTGGAAACATCGTAGTTATGCTTTCATATATTTTCAAAGAAGACATGAAAGGTAGAATCATCAACCAATGTCAACTATTAGGGTATACTGTGGTTGGAGTGATGAATGGTCAAGGAGTAAGTTCCACAGATGTTTGAGGACTTCATATTATTGTGTATCATCCATTGTACAACCATATATCTCTTCTCTTACTTTCTATGATTTCCTTGGAACTAGTTGACCAAGGATCGATCAAAGATGATATTGGATTGAGTTTCAAATAGTGTATATTATTACTATTTCCTCCTTTGTGTTTCACGGTGGGAGGTTTGATGATTTAAGGGTTTTCATTTATGGGCATATACTTCTTGTTGTTTGTGTTTGTCTAGTCAAGTAATTGATTGGATCATGATGTCTTATTTTCTCATCGACCTAGGACTATGTCTTGGACAATGATGAACTTGTTTTATTAGCAACCTTCACCAACACCATTTCATCCTAGATTCAAATTAACTAACAATTATTACACTCCACTTGCTAATGCAACACTCTACTTTCAACTTATTATGAGTTTGATATATTTGACACATAGAAACACACTCTTCATTACAATGTATTTTATTCAAGTAAGGCTTTTATTTCACTTCTTGGTTATACTGATTCTGATTAGGTAGGAGATACTACTGACAGAAGGCTTTTGCAGGATATGTCTTTCATCTTGGTTTAGGTCGAGTTTCATGTTCTAGTAAGAATTTAAGAACATTTTATCCTTATTCTTGTGAAGTAGAGTATAGGAAAACTAAGGAAGCAACTAGAAAAAAAAATTGGCTTTGACATGTTCTTATTTAGCTTGGACTAGTTCAAAATGATTATACTAAGGTAATATGTGACAATTAGGGCACTATCCAGTTTTCTTACAATCTAATATATCATCGCAAGGCCAAACACATTGATCTTGATACTCGTTACATTTAAGATCTGGTAGCTACTGGAGTTATTTGTTTGGACTATTGTCCCACTAAATATCAATTTGTTGATATCTTAACCAAATGCGTGATATAGGAAAATTTTCTCTACCTTCGTAACTTATTGGGGATGTGGGAAGTTGTCATCAAAGGAGAATGCTAGTTAATGACATCTTCCTCCAACTGTGATTCTAGCCCTATAGTCATCATTAAGGGGGGAATTATGATGTGTTAATGATTACCTGGTGGTTTTATGTATATGCTTATGACATATTTCAAACTTAGACCAAATTATTATTCAATAGCTCACTATATTGTAAAAAGGATTTATCCCACTTTCATTATGGAAATTTTTCTCCTTTTACTCTCTTATATAATAGAGGTGAAGGAGGCCCTATTAGATACAAGATTTCAAATATAATGCAAGGTAGTGCATACTGGGGATTCCCTTGCATTGTGAGTGGATAGTTTTCCTAAAGAATATAGCTCAACTTTTGTGGTTGTTTCCCCACATTGGGGTTTTATCACCTAAACTATCGTCACTCTATTTTTCTTGCTCCTTTGATTTGTTATTTATTTTTCGGATGCTTTTAATATGAGATTATGAATAGTTAAGTTCTTTCATATATTATTGCATGATCTAACACATAATTTACAACAATAAAGGGATAAAACACAATTAATATTGCTTTAATGAATATGTAGAGCATGATTTCATCACAACTCACAATATAAGGGGGCTCCACACAATTTTCACGTTGCAATTTGAATAAGGACAAACAATGACATATCATCATTCTTGTCAAGGGGATGAGACCATGCATGTGAATGACTTACTATAAGATGGATTGATAAAACAAGTTCATAGAAAATACATCCATGGCTTCATAGTCAATGGAAATAAGGTAGTGCATGGTATCCCTCTCCATATATTTCAAGGAAACCACATATAAAAAGTAAGGGCTCACATTTTATCAAGTTTATGGCATCTCCTTTCCATTATATTTCTCTATTTCATAATAAGCGAGGGTAAGGAGGTGAAACCATATTAAAATACTTTATCCTTTTCTCTACATATGTGTCATTATAAGAACATGTAAATATTATGTATGGTTTAACATAAATGGGATAACCTATAAATAATAAGTAATTGGATACACCCTCACCATAAGTTTATTCCATTTAAAATAAAGGGGTGACCTCTATTAAAATAACAATATGTCACCTTCACAGATGTGCCCTTGACAGTATAACATTAATACTTTGTTAATAGGTTAATAAATGAGGTAGAAGGGTAATAAAAATAAAACATGATAAAGTTCTTTTAGATTAGGGCCAATTTGGAATGTACTTCACTATGAGAATTAGAAGTGGAATTTCCTAGTAAACCCCAACATATATCAAAGTCATAATAAAAGGATACCTTGAGATGTATAAATATTAGATTTGGCTAATTATAAAGAACATCATCTACCAACGATAGACTTGTGCCAAAGAGAATCTCACAACCATTAACCAAAGAATCAAGTGAAACCAAAAACTCTTAACCTCGAAGGCATATCAATCAAGGATATGTAACCATAAAGAATAAACAAAATAGCAAGCACAATCATTTCACAACCAAGAAGAAGTGACACTTTTCCAACCAAATATTCCATCAAATGACATGATGCCATGAAGAGAGGGGGATCCATAAACATGAATCCCCAAGGTTAATCTAGAAACTCTAAGGAATAAGAAGAAAATCTCCATCTATGTGATGAAAATAAAAAAAGGAACTATTAACCCTTATATGGTTCACTTGTGATAATTTTTTCAAAGTATTACGAAGCTTGATATCCCTATATTATGATTTCCACACTCTTTGAATTCATTAGAGTTTCCCCAATCTTCTCATTTGGTCATTTGGAAAGTTTGTAGATTTTTTTGGTTCTATGTTGAAGTGAATTTGAAATCCAAACAATTTTACAATGAATTTCAGTGGGAATTTAAGCTCAGACTCTCTAAAATTCTTTGGTTGATATGAGTAATATATGTAGTTAAAAGCATTGTTATAACATAATTTGATTAATTAATGTTTTATCTTAGCCTTGATTTAGTTTATTATGGTGATTTTGTTCCACTTGCCTAGAAATGCATATTCATATTTTCTTTTATAGGCATTGACATGAGTTAAATTTATATGTTGGTCCGACTTGCATTTTCATAAACTCACTCATATTTGAAAACATTTGTTATGTGAATAATATGCAACTTGATTGACTGTAATTGGGTTTTTTTTACTTACGAGTGGCTCATTTTGGGCATCTCATTCATTCATATTGTTGTTTTTCTTTCCTTGAATTTCATATAAGCACTACACACTTTATTATATAAAGGTTTTAAACAATTTAATGAATGTGAATGATATGGTCCATGAGTTGAGTTTTATCACTTTGAAATGACTTGCTGAAGCATACATTGGTAAAAAGAAAAAGGGTTATATGATTTTAGGTTAAATAAATAAAGTAAATTGTGAAAATTTCAAAACCGGGAATCCTATTGCAACAACTCGAAATTATTATCCTAATTGTTAATTTTATTTAACAATTTATTTGTTGTTTTCTATGAAAATCACTAAATAAATCACACTTCAACCTTCACAAATAAAATTTCAGAAAAATAAACGCTGGAAGAAATGATAACACACACACATAAAATTTACATGATTATGTTTGGAAAAAAGTCCTCGGAAAAACCCAACTCAGTAAAATCAGTGCAACAAATGAGGGTTTTATTTTATTATGCAATAGTGAAATCTGAGTACATCTATGGATGCCCAAATGGAAATCCAAACATAAAGAAAATATGGGAAAAATAATGAAGGGAAAATTACCCTTCTCCCACAAGAAATTTCTGACACGACTTTCCTACCAAAACTTGGCCTCGTGGAGCTATGCGTCAGCTTCTACGTAGTTGGTTGGACGTCTTGCCTCAGAATGGGCTCTGGTGAACCCGTTTTTCCTTTAGATGCTAATTAAATCATCTCTCTGGCCCTCTAAGACTTGTTCGTGGCCTTTGGAACTGAATTTTTTTTTTCTTTCCTCCAAATTGAACTGCCTGGCTGAAGCTACTGCGCAAAGCCTTTGCGCTGCCTCTATGGGATAACTCGGCCCTCTTGCTGCAACCTCTCCGGATCTGGAAAATATTTCCTTCGGATCATTTCCTTGCTCCTCACACTGCTTCGATATCATTAACTCTCTCTCTGACAACTGACGACTGCTACTCTCGAAATCGATTTGTTAATAAAATCAAACCGTGGAAGTATCTTCTCCATCACCACATCAACCTCCTATTATAATCCTATGTTGGAGCACCAACGACCAATTTTAAAACATAATCGATGGCTAGTATCATATTGGAGTCCATCCATATGAGTTTCTAGATGATTCTCGCCTTGGATTATTTAATCCTGAGTAATTAACCATATTCCCTAAGTTTAGACTTAGGAAATATTTAAAAACTGGTTAATAATCTAATTAAGCCACTTCTATGTAGAATTTCTAGAAATGATTTTTAGGTTTTAGAGAACTCATGTATTCTAGCATCTCCACAAAATTTCGTGGCTAGAACACATACGATGCTACAAAAACTAACATTCCTCTTAGTGAGGAATGTGTTCTAGTGCTGCACCTGCTACCACAAAACCCTGTCTCTGCATTCTCTCCAGTAACGTTGTTGATGTCTAGCTACTGCTTCCCACCAACCACTGCACAAATTTGATATGAGATGCATATGTGCTTTTGCTAACCTTGCTAAATTATTTTCAACACTGCATCTGCACTGCAACTCCCTCTCATATTTTTTTGCTTCCATTGCAACATCTGCAACAGAAAAACATCCAAAATACTGAACCAAAAATGTTCAGTATGATGCATCTGTTACTTGAGTCTTGACTACTACTAGCATCTGCACTGTAACTAAGGGGTCTGCGCCGCTGTTGACTCTGCATTGTGCCATATGCACGACTTCTAACACTGCACTGCGCTTCCCAACATCTGACTACTACTAGTCTTTGCAATTGTCACTCTGGCATATGACTGCACCAACTGCCACTGATCCATCCTACTACTACGTAATGTGGGCTCCCGTAGCTAGGTATTGATCCAAGAGGTGGAATCCTAGAGGATCCTGCTCATATGTAGCACTCTAGGGCTACAAAACCAATTCACCCCACCTCACTCCTAGAGGTATATCGGTGAACATAGATAATTTTTCCTCGAACCTAGAGGAAAGCCTATCGATATCTATAGAAGTTGCATGTTGGTCCTGCTTCTCCTCCTTGTCCTTCTTATTGAGAGGACACTGAGTACTATAGTAGCCTAGCTCATCACATCTGAATCACTTGACCTTTGACAAGTCCTTCTTATTCTTCCTCTACTCCCCCTGTCTCTGATTGGTACCCATAAATGTAAGGGCCACATTATCCTCTTCCTTCACCGTCTTCTTCCCATTGTTGCTGCCACTGATGGAGCCCTTCAAAAGTGCTTGTCTCAACTCCTCCTGTTGTAAGTCAGCCCACATCATGTCCCAACCTGGTAGAGTGTCTCTACCAAATATACTTTGGACAAATACTTACCACTCCTCAGAGACATTGTTGAGTTCCAATCTCACTAGCTTCGTGGGTTGAGGAATTTCCCCAACAACTAAAAATTGATCTCGGACCTCCTAAATCCCAGTGAGGAAGGGGTCTATGCCTTCCCATTTCTGCATCTAGATGCATCTCAAATTATCCTTGAGGTAAATCTTCCACTGCTTAGAATTACCCTAATAAAACGTGACGAGAGCATCCCACATCTGCTTGGAAATATCCTTGCCAACTATATGCGAGACTACATGATCCTAGAATCCATCTAGAATCAATCGCTTCGCCTGTGCCATCTCCTTTCTATACTCCTTCAGCTGATCTGCATCTATGGGAACTGGCACCACATTATCGATATATGCCTTCAGACCAAATTCATCTAGACTTAAGGAGATCCTTTCCTTCTAGATGGCGTATTTTGAAGCACCATCCAACCTATCTTGATCTATCAGCCCTGCAATGGCCATCTCTGATAAAATGTCGAAAACTCCCTCTTCCCCTATGCTCGGATGCTGCTTTCACTCCCTTATAGAATTCGTGGCTCTGCTAGATGCTACTGTTGATCTCCAACTGGAAATTCGAACTTTCGAGACTAGAAGTTCCCTGAGAGAAATTTCCCCTCTATGTGTGCTCTTCTTCCATCCGACGTAGGCTCTGCTCTAGTAAACTGCTACAGAATCCTTCTGCGTCCAACTAGATATTTTCCCAAATAAAAAGACTAAGGTGCTCCCTCTGCCTCTGGAATTACTCTATTTTGAAAACTTGAATTTTTCTGCCTCCCAGAAAAGTCAAATTTCCTCAAGAAACTCAGCCCTCTGGAAAAGTGACTGCGCTGCCCTTGGGAATTGCGATCTGTTTCCCGCAGTGAACAAAAAAATCCTTCATTTCACTCTTGAGCTCTCTGAATGATAAACTGCGCTCTGATAACATGTGAAAATTCCAAAACCAAGAATCATAATGCAACAACTGGAAATTATTCTCCTAATTGTTAATTTTATTTAACAATTTATTTGTTGTTTTCTATGGAAAATACTAAATAAATCACAATGCAACCTTCATAAATAAAATTGCAGAAAAATAAACAATGGACTAATGCTAGAACATACACTTAAAATTTACATGATTGATTTTGGACAAAAGTCCCCAGAAAATCCCAACTTGGGAAAACCGGTGCAATTTTATTTTATTATGCAAAAATGAAATATGAGTACATCTATGGATTACAAATTGATGATCCAAACAATAGGAAATTTGGGAAAAATACTAAAGGGAAAATTGCCCTTCTCCCAAAAGCAATTTATGGCACAAATTTCCTACCAAAACTCGGCCTCATGGAGCTCTGTGTTAGCCTCTTTGCTACTATGCATAGCTGGATGGAAAACTTGCCTCAGACTAGGGTTTGATGAAGTTTTTTTGCCTTTGGATGTTGAGTAAATTGTCTCCCCGACCCTCTTGGACTACTTCCCGACCTCTAGAACTAAGAACGATTTTTCCTTCCTCCAAATTGAATTGCCTGGTTGAAGCTACTACGCAGAGCCTCTATGATGCCTCTCGGGGCTAACTTAGCCCTCTTGCTGTTGCGTATTCGGATAAGGAAAATATTTCGTCTGAATCATTGTCCCTACCCCTCACACAACCTCGATCTCATTGACTCTCTCTCCGGAAACTGACGAATTCTACTCTGGAAATCGATCTACCAATAAAATCGAACTGTTGAATTATCTTCTCCATCACCACATCGACCTCCTATTATATTCCTCCGTTGGAGCACCAATGGCCAATATTAAAACATAATTTATGGCTAGGATCATCTTGGATTCGATTTGTGTGAGTTTTTCAATGATTCTCACCTTGAATTAATTAATTCTGATTAATTAACCATATTTCCTAAGTTTAGAGTCTAGACTTATGAAATATTTAAAAAATAGTTAATAATCTAATTAAGCCACTTATGGGCATAATTTCCCTAAACTATTTATGGGTTTTGTAGAACTCATGTATTCTAGCATCTCTACAAACTTTCGTGACTAGAACACATCCGATGCTACAAAAACTAACATAAATAATTCTTTAGAAAATGATGGTTGTCTAGGGTATACAATAAAGATAAAAGCCTTGAGTTGGGTTATGTTTCTTGTTTTGAAAAGAAATATTTAAGCCACACTATGAATGATATCCTTGAATCCTTGTTGTTTCATAGTGTTGAGTTTTAAAGATTTATATATACGATTCTTGTCTATATTATACAGTTTTTAAAAAAAAGTGGCTCAACCTGCTATATACCATACTTAGTTATTAATTTAGCACCTTTCGATGAGTCCTTACAGAATTTATATCATGTTTTATTAATAACCCTCAAGTTTTGACATTATATGAGGATTTTAAAAATAAATGTGTGCAACATTATGATTGACATATGTATTATAATTATTTGGAGATGAAAGAAGGAGGTTTGAAATTTTCAACCTTGCTCTACATAAATATATATTGTAATGACTTTTGTCCTACTCTGCTCAGAGTCTTATATTAAATATATAAAGATACTCTAAAATATTGAGAAGAATAATAGGGATTATGATATTTTATCTTACAATCCATCTATTCATCATCCATACTACCATTTTCAATGCATTTATACATATGAACGAAAAATAATAAAGCTTGAGTATTATTTGTTTACATTGAAACTCATATTTAAAAAAAAAACAATGGAAGGTGTGAAGAAAGAATGTTATATGGTTGCTGCTTCTCACAATCCTCCATATTTATTATTTTTCATTTCCTTACAAAAATATAATCATATCATCTTATGTGTTAAACGTTGCTGAAATAATTATGATATGAAAATTGAGGATTGTATGAAGATAAAAATAACATTTCTAAAGGAGATTTAAGGTTGATAAGATGAAATTTATAAGTATTAAAATAGAAGTTAGTGATATGGATGATATACCTTCTAGTATGAAAATAGAGTATGTATGAGTATCTCTATATCAGTAATTATTTCCTTTTCATTTCCTTCTTGCATATTTAGTCTTTTGTACATTGTAACATGGACCTTGCTAACATATTTAACACTTTTTTGTGAAGTAAGTCTTTATTGCATATTGTATTTCATTCGAGAATATTGATTGATTCTATGGTATTGTATTGATGATTTTATTTATCAGGAGAAGCAAAGTAAACAACAGAGGAAGGGGCAGAAGAACAAATGTGGTATGGTAGTAAGGTGTAAATAAAATAATATAGTTTTCTATACACTTTTATGCCAATTATAAAAAATCTAATTAATTGATCCAAATAGGTCACTTGGACCTTGGAGGACAACCAACCCTACCTTATCCATTTTATCCTCTTGATGTGCCCTCACAACCTCACTTGATTATTATGGATGTCCCATAACCACAAACTCTATGTATCAATAATGGTTAAAAAATATCTCATTCAACCACATTTTGGTATACTTCATTTGCTTGCTAGCTTGAGAGCTGCACCTTTTCTACCTGTTTTTGCACCTATTTTTACTTATACAACCTATTTTCCCGCCCTCCCAAAAGGAATAATAAACAACCCCTTATTGTGCACCCTTGAGAGATAGGGAAGAAACCAAATGAAGAGCCTGAAAGTACTCAATCTTCTCAATCTATATTTACACATTCAAATGTGAAAAAGATAGGGGATGAAGGAGAAAGAGAACTTTCATTTAAGTATATGCACCCATAAATTTTGTGACATGATGTTTAGTTTGTTTTTATAACAATATTTACACTTTGGATGTATGAGACACTATGTTTTGAGTTGATATTTTTTAATTTTGAGGATCAAAATATCATATATTTTCGACAAAGAGAGATACAAGTGTGATTATTATGATGATGATGATAGTGAATATATGTTGATAATATTGTTACACATGGGAGTACTAAGGATATTTTCATGTGTAATAAAGTTTTTCAATAGATTCTAGTGGGATCCCACATACTAATTTAAATGTTTTAAAACATTCATGACCTTGTCTTTAATTCATTTTACTTTCATATGAAATAAAAGATTAAATAAATTATTAAAATGTAGTTGAACTACATAACTGATTTATATAAGTTTAAAAGGGGAGAGAAGTCAAATATTAAGGGGGGGAGTTTACGTGAAGCTATCATTGATTTTTAGAGAACTTTTTATCTGATAATTACTTTGTGTGATTTCTTAATTTAATATTCCATTCATTAAATTTAATCATACATCAATTACACATAAGATCATCAACAATAGACATTAGGATCATAAAGAGATAACCAAATCAAGAACACAAGCATTTACCTTGGGAAAACCCACATGGGGGGGAAATCCAACAACCTTTTCCTTAGAGAAATTCTATAGTTCACCAAAGATACATCTAATCATTTACAAGGTCAAACTGACCAACAATATAGCTAGGTCAAACCCGTGGCAAGATTCCCTCTAGTAAAGTCAAAAATATGCTCCACAAGCTTTTCCTTGATCTTCCTAAATAAAAAATATGACCTGCCCAAAAATTTAGTCTTCTTCTTAGAATATGCCCACATGTGAAAATTAAAGAGAGAGGGATTCCACATGTTTGAAGTCAAATCAATAGCGAAAGAGATGTATATGAATTCATCCATCTTCTTGTCTTGTTCGTCCTTCTTCTCATTCAATTTAGATGCCCAAAATATATCTTCTTGTGAGAGATCAAATGGTACATGGAGAAGGAGTTCGAGTGCCTTATTTATAGTCTTCCTGGATGGCTGAATGGGTGCCTCTTCACTAGGGCCAACTTGAATAGAGGGGAGCCGACCTGACTTCTTTTGGAGCCAAACGTTCAATTTTTCTCTTTTAAAATATGACATGAAGAACATGTCATATATTTTCTCTTTTGACAAGGTCATGAAGAACATGCCTTATTATCATTTCAAATACATCAAGAGTTAAAACATTAATTATGAAAACCAATCATAGCCACAAAATTCAACACTCCCTCTTAGCGAGGGAGGAATTCATAATGACTATCTAAATTATCTCATGTTGACAAATTTCTCTAAGAAAAGGTTATAACAATTCATCAATATTATCATCATTTGATTACCATAATCTAGTCAACAATTTTGACACATGGTAAATCAACAACAAAAACATTATCCAATTACCATAATTTGGTCAACAACTGTGACACATGGTAAATCATATGCATCAACAAGTTACCATAATTTTGGTCAATACCTATGACTTATGGTGCATCCTCACCATAATCCCGGTCG
This sequence comes from Pinus albicaulis, assembly GCA_034641835.2. Taxonomy (NCBI): domain Eukaryota; kingdom Viridiplantae; phylum Streptophyta; class Pinopsida; order Pinales; family Pinaceae; genus Pinus; species Pinus albicaulis. The sequence goes on along the minus strand of CM076581.1, from coordinate 830,852,693 downwards.
ATACTCATAGAAAATGGTACATATTTAACATAAAGTTGTCATCATGATTTTGGCCGACGCGTATCACCCATGGAAGAATAACTAGTCTTGGTTCACCATCATTACAATTAATATCTTTGACACATGGTTAATCTCCAAAGGCCACACTCTACCTGAGTAATTCTCGGACTGATGCTAAATGAGCTCACCCTACCTATTTGGAGATTAATCTGAATCTGATGCTGAAAGGCACCCAATCAATTGAGTGATTGGGCCTCTAGGACCATTCTTCCTAATTTTGATCAACATATTTGACATAGGGAGAATGATTTTCATCTTCTGTACCATTCTCCCTAATTAGAGTAAATGTATGTGACATAGGAAGAATGGTTGTCCTCTAATGGACCATTCTTCCTAATTATGGTCAACATATGTGACACAAGAAGAATGATTTCCCTTTGCTAGAATTCCATAACTCCCACTTGTTGAGAAAGACATGCTCCATCACTCCAAGATCAACCTCAAAGTATATGTATACTTCATCCTAGGACATAGGCTTCACCAACAATATACTATACTATAGAATAATAATGAAGCCATATTGTCTCTTTTGTACCATGTCTCAGTACTAGATCTCATTGTGCTTCAATATTTCATCGTGGTCGCCACCTACACCTAATCAATATAATTCTACAAGTGGCCTATGAAGTCATAATTATTTTCAAATTTCTAATCCAACAAAAATATACTCAGATTATACAATATTTAGTGCGATAGATGGTTTCTTCTTGCTCATCCATGAAATTATAATGAAGCCCAAACTGAAGCAATATACTAATGAATTCTTTCTGTCTTCAAAACTCTCTGCAAATATAAATTTGTAGTTGTACTTCACTATTTGAGACATATCTTAAACCATAATTGACTATGCCATGACCAATTGTACCATGCTGGTACTCCAACAAATTTTGAACAACATGCCTTGGATCAATCATACACTAATTTGATTTGTTCATTGGATTCAACATCACGACTGCTTTCCTATCATCCTTGGGTGCTCCCTCTCACATTGAACATATCCTACTGTGGTAATTGTGGCTTCTCCCTTAGATTGATAGACGATCATCTCGAACTCAAAGTCAACTCCCTTTGAAACATGAGTCCTCTTGCTTCCATCAGAGACAAATCAAATTGTATCAAGCATGGCCAAACTGTCTGCTTGTGATCATATAAAGCCTTCTTTAATCATGAAACTTCTTCTCATGTAACTCAAATCCCTAAGGTAGCTTTATGTACATCTCTACTTCTTCAATTACTCCACTGAATGATTTCTACATCCACTTGGTGCAATTTAAATAAGTATAACAGAATTGTACCTAAAAAATGGAGCAAATGTCTTGTCACGATTCTCTCCCTCTTTATATGAGAACCTTCTATTCTCAAATCTTGATTTGTACTTGTCTATGTTGCATGCTATATCTTATAGGTTCATTTGGAAGTCACCATTAACTAATATTTAAAAAAAAAAAAGTATACTTCAAACTTGATGATCTACTTGCTACCTTTGAGCTCGAATCTCATTTAGTACAATATCTCTCACACAAATAACTGGTTTTGGACAAGATATCTTTCTTTGATTCATTCTTCCACTTCTTCCATCTGCTTTCCAGAGCGTTGGAAAATTTTATTATGTACATGCAATCCTCACTAGGAGGCCATGGAAGATAAATTACAATCGAGCAAAGGATACAAGGACAAGAAACTAACTAATAATAGAATAACAACAACAATAATCAAAGAAGAGAGATATATAATACTTATCTTTTGAGAATTATAGGAAATGTAATCTCCCTCTAGATCTAAGCTTCCTTGCATCCATATTGTGACTTTATTATCCTTTTCATGATCATTACGTGATTCCATTCCTTCATTGCACAAGCTAGGGTTTCTTATTTTAGTGGAAACATATATCTAGTTCTAACTCTAAGGCTTTCTCCACAAACCCTAGGATTTCATTATCCTTCAAATTAATATATATATATATATATATATATATATATATATATATATATATATATATATATACACACACACACACACACACACACACACGGTCACATCATAATACGGATTGTTGCTTCAACATTAATAAGATTTTGCACATTGATTCAACTCAAGAGGCTCTAGCAGTAAGGACATGTTGATTTAGAAAAAATTCTAATCTAGGTTTAGTCCTAAGGTTTTGTCCATAAATCCTAGGGCTTTCTTATCCAAGCCCTTTTAGCCAGCTAAGGTTTTTCAAACCCTATATTTCCAATTTTCATACCCAAATTTCAAAACCCTGGAATCAATATGATTTTTACATATGAGATGAACTTCATCATAGTCAACAATCAATAAGTGTATTTCATCAAGTGAATATCCTTGATCTAACCGAACCATGTAATTCAACTTCCTCACAATCATTGTTACAACAACGATATCTTGTCCTTTAAGACTTGGTAAAGTACACATTCTCTTTGCATATTGAAATGTTCAATAAAGTTCCAATTATTTAGCAAAAAATCAGGAATATTCCAGTCAAGTTTAGGAGACATACTCATGGCATACTTGGTTATTTCTTTAGTAATTTTAGTATCCATATATTTTTGGTTAAATATTGACTTTGACCCTTTCATAAGAATATTTTCAAATTCGCAAATGACTTTCTTTAGTCTTCAAACTTGAAGAGAAACTTGGCCTCTTTTTCACTATAATATTTTTATATCCAATATGTGCTTTCATCAAATGACAATGATCCTCTCCTTGATGTGTGAAGATTAGATTCTAGGACTGATAGGTAGGATTCATGACAACAAATGACATGAACAATGTTCTTCTTCTGAAAATATAAGGCACATGTTTGATTTCTCACACTTCAAGATACCTCTTATTAATAATATTTCCATAAGCATGATCGAAGGTTATTTGTAAATCTTATCAGTGAATTTGAGGATGTTCCTTCAAGGTTCAAATCCATCACAAGTTTCTTTGATGGTTTCTCCAAATATCCCTTTATAACTACAATATTATGGTCTGACATTAGAGGAAATTTTAGCCTAAAAGTGCCCATGAAATTTTCATGTAATTTCCATGTCATAATATGTAAACCAATCAAAATCCTTTAAATTTAAAAGAGGTGATAAGATTGAAAATATGCATTTTTTGTGTTTTGTTTGTCTAATTGTTGGATGCACTGCATTCATGCCTGATGTATACTTTGACTACTACATCTAAAAAGAATTTAACACGTTTTTTAATGTATTCGCGATTTTATCAAGTATGCATAATGTTCTTTAAAATTTAACTCTGCATCCAACGAGTGTCTTCACTTGAAATTTGAGTAAACATATAAGGAGATAAGCCAAAAATACAATTAAAAAGTAGTTTTACTCTTTTCCCTCCAAAATTCACAACTCTTATTTTATTATTTTAACTATTATTTTATGATTTTTCCTTAGAATGCCACTTTTAGGCTGAAATTTCCTCTAATGTTCAGGATTATATTATAGTCTTGTTTAATCCCTCTTGATAAACGTCTTCTCAGCCATTTTCTCTTGCTAAGGTTTCTAAGATTGTTACCAAAGTAAACATTTCAAATAAAATCATTGTAGGTGATATATATATATATATATATATATATATATATATATATATATATATATATGATTCCATGGCCATACACATGCCTTTCAACATCTCATGTGATTGTATGGAAACAATCTTCAGACACATATACTTTAAACTCCAAAGTGACTCTAGTTTGAATTCTTAGAAGATTAAGGAGCTCAACTTCTTCAATCTCGAGATGAGTTAGCCAATTTTTTGTTCTTCAAGAGCTCGTATAACATATGTTATACATTTTGGGTATTGTGTATTCTATGTTGAGGCATTTCGACTTTCCTGATGTTCTTCTACCTTATCCATTAAGACTTAGACCTCTAAGATCTTTGATTTGAGAATGGGGTAGCCTTGGGATTTTGAAGCAATTGTTTGAGACTACCTTGTCAAATTAATGAGGCTCTCAGACCTTTGTGATTTTCTAAGGTAACATTGACACGAGATTTTGAGGTTCGATCTTAGTTAATATTTCCCTACTAAAATGAACTAACTTCACTAAGACTTCAAACTTTTCCCAAGTATATTGTTTTCTTCTACTGACATAGTCTTATGAAGCATTTGTCAAAATACAAAGGATTATACACCAAAAATTTGTAGGTTGGCCTTTCTATTGATTGTGAATTTTCTAAGGTAATTTGTGAACCCACTCATTCCTATATCATTTTTCTTGAGTAATTTTGACCTTCTAAAATTATTTTTCTAAAGCTCTTGAATCTCCTGAGAATTATTGACCCTTGTAACAACCCCTAAAGCTTAGATTGAGGCTTGAAGTTAGGTATGATATCTAGAAATTTAGAGTTTCGATCCTCTTCAAAACCTTTCTACTAGCGGACTTTAGATTCATCAGAAATTTTGTCTCTCTTACCATTGTTGACATTTTTCTTGTTGATCTAGGATCACAGTTCAAGGATGCTCTTGTACCATAGCTCTAATACCATGTTGATTTTTAGATATTATCTTATAGTTACTTCGTATGATTTCTTAATTTAATATTCCATTCATTTGGTTTCATCATAAAGAAATTATACATAATATCTTCAACAATAAGCATTAGGATCATAAATAAACAACCATATTAAGAACACAAGCATTTACCCTAGGAAAACCACATAGGAAAAAAACCAAAAAACATTTTTTTGGAAATACTGAGAGGGGGGAGAATCAATATTGCTTATCAATTAGTATTTTTAATCTTTCAAAGCATTAATTATATTTAAAATTTCACCAACATAAACATTAAACAACACCATTCAACAATGCACAATAATCAAGACAATAGAAACATATTTTAGGTGGAAAACCCCCTTCGAGTCAAAAACCACCGAGCGCTTCTTAACATTTTGTCTTCAAAATTAATTACATCAATTTTTCAACTCCAACTGAGGGAGGATCCAACCCCTTGATTTGCAGTCTCCAATTTGCAGGATGCTCCAACACTTTTTTTACCAACTGCAACTAGGAGGATGCTCCAATGCCCTAGATCTCAGGCTACAACATGATGGATGCTCCAAAACCCTATGTACTAGTTGCAGCTAGATGGATGTACCAATGCCTTATGCAAGCTACAACATGCCCTACCACCAATATACTACCCTAAAGTTTTCTCAGTCTCCAACTTGAAGGTGACTCCAAACAGTTGTCTTGCGCCACCCTACCACCACGATTAGTCGAAATACCACGTTTCACAATTTTCAAGCTTGATCCACTTGTGCTTTGAATCACTATAAAGGAGATGTAATGAAAGTTATGTTGCTCTTTTTAGTATGTATATCACTGTCTAGTCTTGGCAGCCTCACAACTCAAATATGATCAATCTTACCACTACATAAATGTACCTCAAACACAATCCTCCCTTTTCTCAATCATAGATCCAAATTAAACCACTACTCAATATGCACAACAAGCCCTAGCTGCCACATCAACAGAATACTGCACAACATTTATGCACTCACATTGTCACAATTGCAACCATACCAGACCAGAACCTTTCGAGTATATATCCAGCATCCGCACTGTTATCATCAAGAAAATTTTGTGTGCAAGAAACATCGTCAAGTACCAAAAAAACTGTCAAATATCAAGTGCGCTCTAATTGTCATATCACTATTGTCAAGATCAAATCATCATGGAGCAATTAGATTATATTCAAAATAAAAACAAAAATGGGTCAAAAATATGTTTGGTTATGACTTTGAAGTTATCTACAAAAAGGAAAACAAAATATTGTGGCAAATACACTCTGAAGGAAAGAGGAATACACACTGATGGTTTACTATGTGATATTTCCATTCCATAATATAATTACGTGGAAGAAGCAAGGATTGAATGAGAGCAATATGAGACGATGTGCAGTATAATTAAGCAATTATAGGAGGACCTTGATGCAATAGAAAAATTTGTGTAGAGGAATGATTTGTTATGGTATCAAGATCACTTATGTAAGAATTCTTTGCTCAAACAGAAGGTCCTTTTAGAATTATAAACTTCTCTTGTAGGAGAACATTTAGGGTTCTTCAGGACATACTATAGGATCAAGAAATATTTTGTTTGGGAAGGTCTTAAATAGATATGTAAAAAATTTTAGTGGAATGTATTATGCAACAAAAGAAGGGAGAGACAATCAAGAACCTAGGACTCCTTCAACCATTATCCATCCCAAACTAGCATTGGGAAGAAGTTTCAATGGATTTTATTATAGGTTTACCCAAATTTGGAGGAAAGAGTGTCATTATGGTAGTGGTAGATCGAATCACAAAGTATGCCCATTTTTTCTCCCTTTCTCATCTTCCTAAAGTAGGTACCATGGCATAAGAATTCATGGAAACAATCCAAAATCTATATGGAATACCAAAGATTATTGTAAGTGACATAGATCTAATTTTCACTGGAATTTTTTGGACTAAAATATTTTCTTATTTGGTAACTCAATTGAATCATAACTCAACTTATCATACTCAATCTGATGGGAAAATTGATATTGTGAATAATTTTCTAGAAGGATATCCACATTTCTTCACATATGATAAATAGACACAATGAGTCAAATGGTTTCCCTTAGAAGAATGTGGTACAACACATCCTTCCATACCTCATCAAAAATGTCACCATTTATGTAACTTTAAGGATATCATCCTCCATCCATCACATCACCCTTGAAAGGGACAATAAAGGTTCAAAGAAGTAGACGATCACATACGACACCAACGAGAAGTTCTCAAATTATTGAAGTACAACTTGGTTATGTCCCAACATAGGATGAAACAACAAGCATTGGAGTTTCCCCCATCTTCATGTGTGCATCCAATATTTCATGTTTCTTTCTTAAAGAAGGTAATCAGTGACAAGATCACAATCCAAAATATTCTGCCAGAGATTAATGAAGAAGGAAAATAATGCTAGAACAAAAACAATCTTGGAAATAAGGACTATAAGTAGTTGAGAAATTGAGCAATTATTGAGTATGTCATCAAATGAAAGAACCCACCAATGGAAGAAGCAAAATTGGAAGATAATTTTTTCATGCAGAAAAACCCATGGATAATAAAGTGTTCAAGACAACAACTCTTTGAATGTGAGGGGCATGTTAAGCCCTATATAAGCCCCATTTTAACCCTAAAACCCCATACTAGCCCAAGATATTGGGTGATTAAATTTCTAGTATTGTATTGTTATGTACAACAGAACCTCTTATGGTCTTATTTTATTATAATTGTACCCTATGTCTCCTATATATATACTAAGGAGATCTAGTCTTAGGATCATCAAATCTTGTCTTGCACAATGTATTCATTGTGAAAGGAGGTATCCCCCTTAATAGGACTGTAATTATTCATTTCTTATTATTTTTAAGGCACAAGGTTCATAATAACATGGTATATGTTATCACTCTATAATTTAGAAGATTGGAAAAACTAAACAATAAAGCGCAACATCAAAACCACTTGAAGCCTATGATCTAGCCCTCCTAGACTCAGAGAGGGATCTCTCTATTAGATTTAGATTTGTTTAAGTTTACTGGTATTATGATAGTTAAATTGAGCGTGAGAGTTGTTTGTTTGATTGTTCTTGGTTGGATAGGAGGGGTCTTTCCTAAACAATTTCCATTGGGCTATGGAATCAAAATAGGCTAGGTATACACATCAAATTCTAGAGAAAATGCAAGGCAAACTGACTGCGAATACTGGTGCTTATAGCTTAGTGGAGTTGTGGGATGAAGAAAAGTGCTTTCAGTAATGACTTAAGAGCAACTAAGAATTCTAAAATCATTCATCAGGAGAAAACATTGAAATTGTAAAGACAATCAGAATTAAGGTACTTTGAAACAAAAAATATTAATCTAACTTTCCTTCTTTACAAATAGAATTATAAATGAAACACATGAAGAGATGACAGTGGGAAAACATTAAACACAAGTGAAGAAAAACATCACCACGACACACAACACATGAATCTTGCAGAATTCTCTCTTTATTGATGCTCCAGCATGAAAGGTACAAATTAATTGCAATGAAAAGTGTTTACAAAACCAGGGTCTAACCCCTGTTATAGAATGAAAACTTATATTTAATCTATTTGCATCGGCTTGTAGTTATTGAAAGGGCAATCAGTTCGTTTACCATATGGGTAACTGAAAATGGGTTTTCTCGTCTCATGCATGAACGCTTGTGACTGTTTCTGGACAGATGTCTGGAGTAGAAGTGGAAGTGTCCCTTCATTGTAATGGCCCTTAGGCAGGTGCTTGATTTTCTTGTGGAGATGTTATCTGACGTCATGGAGGTTTGCTGTGCTGGCGGATCTAATACACTAAATGTGATGACACTGAAAATTCACTGAGCTGCCAGCTTTGTCACTGAACTGAGTTGTCATCCTTCCTGGAGCCTACATAGATTTTCCCAACTCTCTGGAGTTTGGATCTTGGTCTGGTTAAGCTTTCTGTACACTTCATCGGTCTCTATGTACTTCAGGAATGTTGGTTTCAGCTGAAAAATGTGCTTCCCCTCATGCTATATGAAGACATCATCACTGATGACCTCATAGAATGCTTCCTCGGTCATGGTGTTCTTCATATTTGCAAACTTGGTTGTGTCCTCAGATATCTCTATGAGCTTCTTTACATAATCAGTCGTGGGCATCAGTTTATTGTTTGGCGAAAAAGAAGGAAGGCAAGCCTCTTTTGTTCAGTGGTTCAATCTTATTAAAAAACCTACTCACCCTGATCTCCAGCTGTTGGCATCTTTCTTCTAGTTGTGTGACCAGACTCTTTTTATTCAACACCCTTTTAAATTCAAGGAAAGAGGTTGTTCTGTTGGCCACTTCCAATTTCTCCAACTCATGGCTGCTCTTGGAATTCAAGAATCTGATGATATTGTTGCAGTTTGGGGCTTATCTCCAAGTTCCTCGTTTTTTTTCTCAATGGAAACTTTTACTACCCCAATTAGATCCCTTTGTTCAAAACTTATCTAAATGGAGGGCCATATATCATTTACAGACTCAATTATATCCAACCGTATGATTTGTTTCAACCCTCCCATCATGGAGCGAATTGAGGACTCCTGGAGAGACTTCTGCAAGCTCTCATTCAGCTTTTTGCTGATCTACAACTTTGTGGCATGGGAAGTCTTTCCCTTTGAGTTGTGCCAGTAGGCTAGTGAGTTGATTTCGCAACCTTTTTATCTCTACCGACTGTAAATATAAATCCGTCATCGCCTTGTTTAGCTGCTCCGTACTCTCCCTCGGTGCTCCTGTGGATGTTGTAGCTGCTGAGATCACTGTGAGAGGAACCACTTATATGGGCATCGTGGCCTTAGCTGCTTCATTTTCTACTCACTTCACAACATCCCTTATTGATTTTTGTCTTTCTTGGATCATTTTATCCATATCATCCTCCATTCTCTTGATTTGTTCCATTTTTTCAACAATTAATTGCAACATTTCTACCTTTTGTGTTTCAGTTTCTTCTATCTCTTTGGCCATAGGGTCTTCTGTTACTAGCATCTTAAGCTGCCTCCTCAAAGAATCTATGTCTGAATTCTTCTTCCTCACAAGGGTTTATGCCACTGTTATGTTTGATGGATTGTACCCGAGTTGTATCACTAAATCCTATAGAGATTTTATCTTTGAATATTTGGCCATGGCGGAGATCTTTTCCAAATTTAATTATGACTGTGCGTTGGACAAAGTCACTTGCATTTTTTAGAGGCTCATGGATGTGTTGGTTAGGGTGGAGGATATCATTTCCCCAGTCTTCTTGTGCATCTCCATATGGTCTATTGGGTGGATGCTCTTGGCATTAAACTCAAATGATGTCTTCTTGTAGTCTGTTGCACCTTTGGGCTTAGGAACTTGTGCTTCCAAGAATTCCATCCTCATTCTTCCCTTCTCAGAGTCAAAGGTTGATAGGAGTCTACTATGGGAGTTGCTTGTTTGTTTCCAAAATTGTTTGTAGGTGTTGGTCTTGAGAACCTCATTCCTTCTCTTGATCTCCCATAATGTGTCATAGATGTATTCCTGCTCTTGTTCTACAGTAGAAGTAGATGTGGGGGTTTACACATCCTACTGGTGGAATGGGACGGTGACAGAAGATGTGGAGAATATCTGGTGGCCACCTGCTGAAGCTGAACTTGGTGAATTTCTCATTGTGATGGCAGTTTGTTGGTTCTCCTCCTCTCCTTGATCATGGCTCATGTTGATCCTGGCTCTCTTCCTATATTTTATTTTTAACTCCTTAGAGGAGTCGATGTCCATGTCTGTTGGATCCTCCCTAGTCCTCTTAGTTCCTGTTTCCTTTTCAGGCTCCTTTCCTTTTTCATATTGAACTCCTGCTGCTTTCTTCCCTTGAGGAGTTGGTGTTTGGATTCATAAAGTAGAGATGACCTACTCTTCAACCTTCTAGAGTGTGTCTGCCACCCATTCTTCTTGGTTCATGTACTTCTCTATCTCTGGTTTGTGGGTATGGGTGTAGGGTGTGGACCCTTTTTCCACCCTCTTCTTGGAGATGATCCCCATTGGATCATAGGACCAGGTGAAACTGTGTGTGAATTTCATCTCTTTTAGTATTTTCTCTGCCTCCTCCCATGCTACCATGTTGTTGCATATGAATGGGTCGATTTGGGATTTGATCCTGAATTGTGATTTCTTCTTGGCTGAAACAAAATGCACCTCATCAGCATCTATAATTTTCCTTATATACTCAAGGTAAAATATTCTCATGGAGTGGTATTTGGGTAGTTTATAAGGGGCCAATTCACTACCATAAACCCTGATCTCTGTGTAGTTCTGGTCGAGGTACCAGCCTGTCGTCCTGACCTGCTCTGTCAACTGCATCACTTTCTTGATTTCCTCACTGACCTTGGGCTCTGTGGTGCTGTTGAGTGCATTGATTGATGGATGAAAAAATAGCTCTGAAAATATCTTGTATGAATAGTCTTCCTGCTCCTTTCTCAATAGACTTGTCCAAAAAATGACAGATTGGGCTTGAGAGTCTTCACATTGCTTTGTCATGTGAATTCGAACTTTCTGGATTGAAAACAGGTGAACATGTACACCAACACAGAGGTGTATTTGAATAAACCTTCCGTTTGAAAATTCAAGAATTAATCGTGGATCACATTAGCAAGGAACTCAGCATAGTTGAACATAATAGTGGGCTTGGCTTCTGCAGAGAGGATATACAAGAAACCAATTATGGCCTCATATATCCAATAATCATTATTATAACCTAATAAATAAGACAGGGTGGTGACAATGTGTTGGGTCCTTTCTGGGAAGGTGGATGATGAATATGGGGGATTTGAGGTAGGCATTGGTGCATTGGGGGCCATGAAAATCTCCAAGGTTTTGACTCTGCTGGAAAAATCTAATCCCTGGTATAGTCCTATAAGGGCCTCATCTGAAAAAGGGACAATGTTCTCAACAATGGGGGCCTGTAACATCTCTTGAATGGATGGGGATTTTACATGGAACAAAATATCTCCTACTGAATTCACTATGGCTCTTTGCTTAATGTCATAGTAGGACTAACATTTCATAATTAGCTCAGGGCAGCTATGGGTTCTAGGGAAGACATAGTGTGGGAGCTTGGTCTTCCACAGGCTGATGCCATCTACTTTGTCAAGGACCTTATCCTCGAGCCAACAATAGACATCGAACATGTTGAGGTCTGACTCCATCTCGTGGATCTTGTAATCATTGTCTGCCAAAGGAATATGGTCCAAGTCTACCTGGGGGTAGACCATGGGATTGAAAGGCTATTGATCTGCCTTGGGAGGCATGATTTTCTTTTTCACTCCCTGTTTCACCTACAATGGAGAATGGGCTGCAAGAGAAGGGGAATATAGAAGGGAGAAATGGCATGAATTGATAATGAGGAAGGGGTAAGACCGAAGGGGATTGGGATCGGAAATGGATTACCTGAAACGATAACTGTAACCAAGCTCAAAGAGAACCAGTAGTTCCTTATTTGATGAGAAATTTACCCTTCGGCCAAGGTAGCTAGTTGTGATCTCCTTTGGCAGTTATCTGGAAGTGTCACAACCTATGGAAATTCAATAGTAACATTAATGTAAAATTTGGCACCGCGGTGAATTCGGGCTTTAACAGGTGGCTGGAGGGTAACCGTTGAGTTGGTGTGGGTCTGTTGGATAACAGCGCAACGGGGCTATTGGTGGGAGGGGATGTGATAGGGCGAAATGGACATGTGATGGAGGACGTGGCACGACGACATTAGCAACGATCATCGGGCGACAATAGTTTGGAGGACAGTGAAACAAATTTTTGGAGGGGGGATCAGGTGGTAAGTGGTAATAGAGAGGGGGGGTGCAAAACAGTGGGAGTGCGACATGTGGAGGGGTAGGTGGTAATGGATACTGCCCATTTAGGATCCCCCCCCCCCCTTGTTAACATCTAACGGCTAAAGGGGGGACGAAATGAATCAAGGGTTGTGGATGGCGAGGTGGGGGCGGAGATGGGTGGTAAGGTGAGAGATGTTTAGGGTTGATGCGATGGGTTGACAGGATTGTGGGCCCAGGTCTGGGGATGAGCACCGGGGGGAAAACATGACGTGGCGAGGATATGGAACCCAAAAATTATCGCACATCACACATCAAAGGATTTAGCTGTGTGCGGTAGAGGTAAACCTTAAATACTTTGAAGTGCAAAGTGTGGGGAAATGGGAGGAGACGTGGCAGGCAGGGCCCTAAGACTATCATAGATCATACTTTTGGGAAATTAGTTTTTAGCAATGAGGGAAAACCTTAAATCTTGCGAAGTGCGAAGTGTGGGGAAATGGGAGGTGACCTGGAGGGAAGGTGGGCCCCGACCACAGCCCGTAGATCGCAAATTTTAACTTGAAGCAGAGGAGGTAAACTCTAGATATTGTGAAGTGCAAAGTGAGGGGAAATGGGAAAGTGATGGGGTAGGGGAAAGTGGGACTGACTGCATAGAAAATCACTGATCTTAGGTTCTTGTAATAAGTTGCAGGGGTTAAACTTTAAAACTTGAGAAGTGCGGGGAGATGGAGTGACACGGAGGGAAGGTGGGACCAGACCGCAGCCCGTAGATCGCAACTTTTACCATTCTTTCGTAGCACTATTCTTTTGAACTTGCGAAGTGCGATTTGGTGTTTGGCGGGACTTGTACATCGCTTCAGATGAAACAGACTTCCCCTCACAGAATTTTGAAGTCACCATTTATTTTTCTTCTTTCGTTTCTTCCTCCTCTGCCTATCTACCTACTGTAACTACGCATCTAAAAAAATGTCCTCCCTTTGTAGGGTTCATTTAGACTTGCAGACCCTGAACATTTTCTTTGACATTCTAACCTAACCCCTATCCCTTATTTCTCCTATTGGTTCAGATTAAGTTGTTGAACCAATCTCATTTTCTACCTATCTACTGATAAGCCAAGATTAAACAGTTTAGCAAATCTTTATTTTCTAACCTATCAATAGAAATTGAAAATTGTCCAACCATGATTAAACTGTATGACTAGATAGACCTATCTAAAGAGTAGTGGCATTTTGACTTGCAACACTTTCAATTTTATTTCTTTTTTGGGGTTCTTCTTTCTCTTTTTCCCTTTTTTCTATTTTCTTTTTATACCCTATTTTCTTTCTCTTTTTGTTTTTATTTGAAATCATTTGAATTTTGAAAAGCCTCTCAATAATGAAAACCTTGCACGAAATATGAAGTATCTAGTCACCTTGAGATCCTATAATTTATAGAGTACTAATAGTATAAAGTACTCATCAAATTAGTAAAGGAAGAATGAGGACAAACCTTAAGATTATTCCTTCCACGTGATAAGATATATCCATCAAGGGATTTATTTGAAAATATTCTAGATAAGATAAGATAATTTTATTAATTTCCAACGAATGACCACAATTGGGTTATAATGATTATAGTATGCTAGTTGGTGGACCAAGCGGTCCCCTTTTTTGATAAGAGCAAGAAAAGCCAAACAACAAGAAATACGAAAGTAAAATTCTGGATGAATGAAACATATTTTCCATGAGATGTGATGAAGAAGTCCTGGAGGAGGAGGATGAGCCTCCTGAATGGGGGGAGAGAATCCTTCTCCTAGCATCCGAGGATATTAGAAGAGGACTGGAGAAAGTTTGTCAATGTTTGCTGCCCTGAAGAGGAGCTAGACTGCTTATGCTGCCGTCTGGAGGGCTTGGGGTGCCCCCTAGAGGTGGGGGGGTGCCTGGTTCTAGATCGCTGGTGGGGTCTGGTGGGACGAGATTCCCAGATCTGCACTGACCTGGAGTCATGGTCTATGAATCGATCGATGGCTCTCTTGGTGCCCTGTGATGTCGGGAGTGTTCTGAAGAAGTCGGTGATCCTCTAAGTAGTAGCCGAGGCGGACGAGGGCTAGAGCAGAGTCAAGCGGTGTCTGAAGGTCTCCTGGACATAAAGAGCCAGGCATATTTGGTCAGGGTATTGAAGGAAGCTGGGTAGGCTCTGGGGCACCCTGAATAAGCAATAAAAGTGCCTGCGGATCTCATATTAGACGGGGCATCTGAAGATGAAATGTGACTCAGTTTCCACTTCCTGTAAGTGGCAAAGTTGACAGATCCTCTCCGTCCTGTCGATGTGGTGGCCTGTTTTCACCTGAAGCCTGTGCGATCCAACTCTGAGCTGCCCTAAGGGGATCCTGATGGCATGCATCCAATGCTAGAAGGTATAGGTGGGTCGAGTGATGAGTCCATCTCTAATTTCTAGGAAGTGCTCGGCATAGAAAACCATCTTTGGGCGCTGGCCGCCTGGAGGATTGACCCATGTAGTCTGAATGTATTGTCTATAGATGTCTTCCCTGATGATTTTGTTGAGTTCTTGCTGGTTTGGGAGAAGATGCCCTGGGGCATTCAGTGAATACTGGAATGGGGGGAGATGATCTGTCTGGATACCGATAAGACCAAGGAGTTTTGTCATCCTAGTGAACCAGCATTTGGTGCGGCCAGTCTACGTGTGAGAAATGCTCTCCAAGGAGCAATAGGCCAAGTATGGGTACCTGTCTCTCCCTTATCTCATGTCTGCCAAGCCACGGATCTGATGAAGGTAAGAGACTATCCTGAAAATTGCCTCCAATCGGAAGGGCTTAGCTCCAAACTCTGTTAGGATGATGTTATGAGGAACCGTCTGCTTACACTGGATGAAGCGGTGCAAGAGAAGAGTCTGGACACGCTCAGCCGAGGCCCAATCTGACTCCAGTAGTGATGGGCCCCAAATTTCTGATCCATACAGTACAGTGGGGCAGATCAAGGTATCCATGATGTTCATCTTAGATTGAATGTCCTGGAAGTGGTGGTGGAAGTACTGTCTCTCAAGAAGGGCCAGGGAGCCATATCCTTTGTTTATCTTGGGTTAAAGGGCCGACTGAAGGCTAAAACGGGGGCCCGAGAACTACACTCCCAAGTAGGTGTAATTGTTGACTACTTTGATTTCTTCTCCCTTGAATAGGAAGCGGAAATTAGAAGTC
Organism: Pinus albicaulis; assembly: GCA_034641835.2. Classification (NCBI taxonomy): domain Eukaryota; kingdom Viridiplantae; phylum Streptophyta; class Pinopsida; order Pinales; family Pinaceae; genus Pinus; species Pinus albicaulis. The sequence goes on along the minus strand of CM076581.1, from coordinate 830,837,075 downwards.
TTTTTCACTCCGTTGAAGATTATGATTTTGGTTTTTCTCAGGTTCACTGTCAAGTGCCGAAGGTCACAAAAGGCTGCGAGGGTGTCTAGCTGTCTCTGTACTCCATCCGGGGAGGAGGCTAGGAGAACAATATCATCTGCAAAAAGTAGGATGGATATCAATATGTGGTGGAGAAGGCACCCATTTGATTCCTGGATATGCTCTCGGAGGAAAGATTCCAGCTCATCAATGTAGATCTCGAAGAGAGTGGGGGAAAGCGGGCACCCCTGCTTGACTCAAATAGTGCTTTGGATAAACTCTGACATCCCTCCAACTATGCGGAGATGGCCAAGGATAGACTCGTAGAGATGCATGATAGCAGTCAAAAGAGTCGAAGAGATGCCAATCTCTCTCGGCCTCTAGAAAAGGTCCTCCCTCGGGACCGAATCGAAGGCCTTCCTGAAGTCCACAAAGCAGCAGAACACCTTGGAGGACCGGTGTCGGGCCTCCTCAATCGTTTTCCAGAGAGTGAAGATATGGTCAATGGTCTGGTGGTTTGGTCTGAAGCCAACTTGCCCCCTGTGGAGGGTGGTAGCGTATAGCTTGGAGAATGTGTGTCCGACCATGATAATTTTGTAATTGTTCGGGTCAGAGGTAGACCTTGCTTTATGGATGGGGTAGATAATATGGTGGGACCCCCCATCCGGAAAGCCCTCACGAATGACATGGTTAAAAATATCTGCAAAATAACCAACCAGAAGACGAAGTCTGAGTTTGAATAATTCTGCCTGGAAGCCTTCTTCGTCAGTGGCTTTGTTGCTATTTAGGGCCCAAATTTCCTCTCTGATATATTTGTTGGAGAAGGGGTGACAAGTGGCTGGGGGGGAGACAGCCTAAATGGGGGGTTGCCTAGGGATATCATATAATTTGGAAGTATGAAATAACATGGAGGTGGGGTCAAGGTTGGTAGGAGTGGGAGAATGCCCGGGGAGGACGGTGCTCCAGAACTCTTTAGGAGAATGGAGAAGAAGATCATAAAGAGTCTGTCTTTGGTGAGAGATAAAATGACACTTTTTGCAGTGAAGGAGGCAGCGGTAGGCAAAACGGATGGTGGGGTATTGCGGTAGGGAATGCCGGAAGGCGTGCCAAAGATCCTGGTGCAAGGATTTTCACTTGTATTCATACCACTTACTCATAGGACATCCTCCTGGTTTGGGGGTGGCGGTGGTGGACCGGGTGGAGGAGGGAAGGATTGGAGTGTGGCCTCCCAGATTGCAGATGAGAGGCAGTGGTATTTGTAGTTGGCGGATTCAAGAAAGGAGAACTGGGTTATAGGAGGGAGCACGTGCTTGAGGGTAAATGAGAAGGTGTCAGGGTTGCCTTCCTCGAACCTGAAGAGAGTACTGGGTGGGCCGTGCGGGGTGGGAGGGGTTTGCGTGGGATGTCGAGCTGAAGTGAAAGTGAGAGAAGCGCATGATCAACCAGGGGGATGGGTATGATGGAAAAGTTTTGGATGTGAGGGAGGAGATTAGGGCTGGCAAGGGCGTAGTCAACCACACTTGCACCCCCCCCCCCCCCCCCCAATGGGGCCTAGAGAATTTGAACATTCCACCATTAATATTTATCCACAAAAATAAAATCAAGCAAGAAAATATTCAAGAATTGAAAACATTCATTCACAAAGAAAGAACCCTTAACACCATAAATGCTCCAAGAAAGATATATCGATTGGGCTCCAAAAGTGAGAGCTCCCAAGAATGCAACCATGAGTAAAAATGGAGGAGTGCATCTCTTTATATAGATGTTGCTAACTTAATTTTACAATAAAATAATAATATCTCAAGTGCTTCCTTAAACTAGCTTAAGAAAAATAAAATACAACTAACTATTCTAAGATAAATATAAAATAAAGTGGTGAAGCCACATGTATAATGCACAAGATGAAATAAATCCCCAAAAAATGGTACTCTCCTCCAAAGAAAGGTGCATAATTTCTTCAAGGAGCCACATTGGCTTCCAAATCCCCCAAGAAACATGCAAATGCTCCTAGAAATCCTCCAATATGGTTGAATGGCATGTGATAGCCAAAAAAAACCTCAAAAATGTGACATAGAACTCTCCAAATGGCAGCTCCACGAAAAAAACATCATAAAATGGTGTTATAGTCCTCAATAACCTCCAAATAAACTTTATTTTATGGCCCATGCTCATACCTCAACTCAAGCCACCTCCATGAAGAATGGTATTGAGTTTTCAAGTCAAATATTAGTCACAAAATACCTTAGTAACCATGTTAACATCCAACTATATCGAGTCAACCCTCAAGTTTAGCTTAATTGTCTTCAAGTTGTGGCTTCAAGTTATTTCCGCATCATCCAACTCAAGTGAATTCCATGACTTATCCTCAAAGTAAAACATCACTTCCACATGATCCAAGTGAGATCAAAATAACCCCATGACCATCAAAACATACCACACATATGGGTTGGCCCTCATTAGTGATAAATCTTGGCTCAAAAAGTGAAAAATACTAAGATTTCTCTAGATCTTCCATGTGACATGTGTAAGTGTTTCTATGCATGCTTAAATAGCCTCAAAATTCCTTATAAGGTGTGAAAATACCTTGAGATATGTGAAACCTTAGAATGAAGTTTCTTAGCCAAACAATGTTATGATATGCCATCAAAATTGTCTCGCTCATCAAAAAATGCATGGGAATACCCCTACTAGGAGGGGTAATAATCTCAATTTCAAATGGTTGCTACAAATTGGGCATAACAAGAATGGGTGATTGACTAATTATCTTCAAAATACCTATGTTGTGGTTTGCTCAAATGAAAAGTTCAATTATTTTTATTATAGTGTCTAGTGTCGCATCAAATGATAAAAAATTGCACAATAAATGTCCACAAATATTTTATTGCGACCATGAAAATTATTACCCCTATCATGTCGGCAAGGGTTCGCCACTCACTAGTGGAGTATTTTTTCAATGGATTTATCTTCACTTCTCCATCAATCAAATGTTCGAGGTAAACCCGAGACTACTTTACAAATCACATTGAATATTCAAGTTAACCAACCATTGTTGCTTATTGAATGTATCCAATACTTGTAGTATTTTGTGAGACACACTCTCCCTAATTAGAGTTAAATATTTAACTATTAGAATTGAATCTATACATGGGTGCAACACATCATTCATCAAATGCATAAGATTTGCAATTGCATTACTTAATCCAAAAGACATAACCAACCATTCATACAAACCCCATTGTGTTTTAAATGTCATATTCCAAGTTTCTTCTTCATTTGGTGATTTGTAGATTGGCATGGATATTCCACTCAAATAGTTCATCACAACAAATCTTATAATATTTTGAATCTTAGAAAATGAAAATTAAATTTTCCTTACAACCCAAATTAATTAGTTACTAGTTTTTATTGAATTTTATAAATAATTTAAATATGAATATAAAAGAATAGACACAAGTATACACCATCCACACAAATGAACATACAATCCTAGGAAACCTAATACAGGAGAAACCTAGCTAGAAGGTGAGGCATACACTCTACTCTCTTTGCTTCAGTTGTAATATTCACGTACAAAGGAATGGAAACTCACTATGGAGTTACCTTTTGACATTGTGGTTTGAATGGCTAATACAAAATCCTCCCCTTCCTTTGTTATTCTTAGAAACTACAACTCTCAGATGTTTTTCTTGGCTAAGGAACAAGATACAATGCTAAAGAACGAAACCCCTTCTCCTTCGAGCATCCCAGTATTTAACGTAGCTTGATAGTAATCTACATATAGGGATTTGAACTCCTCAACCCTCAATTGTGATAAGGTTTAGGACCTTCTCAACAATCCATATGTTTATTAAATAACTCTCTGGATTGTCCACGGTGTTGTAAAACAATGGTCGACGTTTCAAATCCCAACAGGGATCCATCTTGGGATTCAAAATTTCAACCATTGTTTTACAACACTGTGGACAATCTGGAGAGTTCTTTAATAAACAAGAACCATAGAAGCTTGAAAACCATAATACATATGTTTCTATTCCGACATGTGTGAGTAATGGGGTTTGACCTGGCATTGACTCATACCATGGTGGTCACCAAGGTAGGTAAATTTGTAGGAGGCATACATTTCACGTATGAACTTTGATTGAGGTAATTTTCACATCATTGGAAAGGTCTCAGTGTGTAGATCAATGTTGAGGGCATTTGGACAAGTTATAGGCAATGTAACCAAAAAAAAATTTCGTTTTATGACTCAAAAATACTTCGAAAGGTTTTGGACCCAATTTGGTATTGCCACTAAAATGGGATTCGCATGCCAATTCCTCCAAATTTTCCACCCAAAAATTACCAAGATAGATGAAAAATTATAGGATGATCTACTCCAAATCATTAGATAAATTTTGTGGTATTCCAATTTGAGGCTCAATTTTCCTAGTATTTTTCCCTTTGTGATTAATCCAACAAGTCATCAATCCTTGGCAATGGCTAATGGTTCTTGATGGTTACCTTATTCAAAGCTTAGTTGTCTACATACATCCTCCAACGCCTATCCTTCTTGAGTACTATGATGATGATAAAATCATAAGGTGAAGCGTTTGGATTTATGACATTGCACTCATAATTGTTGCAATTGCTTCCTCGCTTCATTCCATTCTAATAGATTTCCTATATAATCCAATATTAGGTAAAGAATATTCTAACAACAATTGAATCTTGTGTTCAACATCTCACTTGGGACACAACACTTGTGGTTCTTGAACAATTTATCATATAAATTGCATGAATCAATTGTTATAGTTGTTGCTTCTACTCCTTATCAAATCCCTCTAAAGATGTTATTATCTCCATCATGCTATCTCCTTGTTATTTCATGTCTCTTAAAAAATCGAAACATTGTTATTCCATCATTTACCACCTCTATGTACTTGATGACTTATGCATTGGCCTTGGGTAGCCCTTCCATTAAGACTTGACCACATTTATTAAAAAACAATATTTTAAAATCCATACGCGACTCTGCCCAGATTTTTCCATGTGAAGACATGGGTCCATACATTGTTGACCTGTGTATGCTATTTAAAATATTAAAAAATATATAAATCTCCTATTAAAGAGGCGGGGTTTACGGTTTTTCCTGTAACTTAACTACCCCAGCCCATGGCCTAACTGTTCCCCAACTGAAAAATTAAAAAATAAAATAAAATAAATAAATAAATAAAAAATAAAATAAAAAACAAAAAACAAAAAACAAAAAAATAAAATTAAAATTAAAATAAATAAATAAAATTTGAGAAAGTTCAATTACACCTCAAGGGAATGGTCTAAGAAGAGGAGAGAGAGAATACTATTGATATTATAGCCTGATAGAACCCTGATCAGGTATAATATTTCCTTGTGCCTCCTGCACTTCCCAGGTCAAGGAAACCCTTGTTTCATTGTGATGATTACTTCCCTTATATGTGACATTCTTTGTGCACCCCTTATGGAAGGAGTTTTGTGAGGCTAGGGCTAGACGGATCCAGAGGATGGTTTCGCTCAGAAGCCTTGGTATATTTCAGGTGAAAATTCTACAATTTTTTGTACATGTTATCAATACAAGAAGTACCATCCTATTCTTGATTTTCATGTGTTATATGTCTCTTATACATGTTGAATAATCTGGTTTATTTCATGTTATCTTTATGAGATTATATATGTTGACATACTAAAATCTAGGATATATATGTTGTGCAACTAATTTTTGTGCTCTATTTGGATTGATTTGCAGGTTCTGGAGCACGAAGAATAGCAGAGGGCTTGCACCCTGCGGGATTGACATCAAACGAAGGAATTTTGGGTAAGCTTGTATGTCCTCCTTTTTCTAGTTCGAGCATTAAAACTCATTTTTAGAGTGCTTCTTGTGGATTGCATGCCTCCGCTCTGTTAGGTCTTTCAACCCGGGCCTTAGGGTAGCTCTACTCGTAACAGAACTGGTGAATCCACTGGGGATTACATCCGTGTAATTCCTAGTTTGGGTTGTTTTACTCTATTTCTTGGGTTTTCTAGAAATTTGGTCATCTTTTCAGTCTATTAGGTTCATTTCCTAGCCAGTAAAAGGTTCTGATCTTCTGGATCAGACCAGAGGTTTTATTTTTATTTATTTCACTTTCTATATGCTACTTAGTCAGTACACAGTCTCGTATACCTACTCTTTTCTCGAAGAGAACCCGCGTATACACAATTTTCTTTGGACACGGTCACATATACACACTCGTTGCACACAATGAAACTGCGTATGCCTAGTGAATTTTGAAAATTTGAATTTTGAAGCCCTGCTGACCTTTCCTGTCTATGGTTGGTCATCCTTGTGGAACCTATTAGGTTTCTGGATTATGATTATTGTGGTTGTATGTAAGTTCCTCTCTTTTTCTTGTGAAAACCTAGCCATCATAGGGTTTTGCCTATCTTGTGAAGTCTCAGTTGTCACTGTACCACCAAGAATTTTTTCGCGAGTTCTTGGTTGTTCTGACCTTTCAGAATAGTGAGCTTTGGCTTATTTTCTCGTGTTTTCCCTATGCACTGCTTCCTTTCTTGGTTTTTACCCTTTTGAGTTGATTTGTTTTCTTGTTTCGTGGGATTAACTTTCTAGCGAATCTTGAAGTTTCCTTTCTTTGGTTTCTTGAAGTTTTGTTTGATAGGAGTATTTGCTACTGTTATGAATCAGTTTCTTGAGTCGATTACTTCATCTTGTTCGTTTGAGTCCCGCTACAAAAGTGGCATAATTGGCTTGTGCATTTTGAAGTCCTCTTGTTGGCTCATTTTCGTGATTTTGGACCTTTGGTAGTGTTGTGCTTATCTCATTGAAGTTTTTCTCATTTCCTTAAAAGTGAAAAGCCAAAAACATCTTTGTTTTTCCATTGCTTTTTCTTTAGTTTCCTTTTCATGGTTTTTAATATTTTTGAGGCAATTTGCTAGTTTCTCGTTTTTGGTTCATTTTGCTTGGTTTTGAAAGAAGCATTTATCTGGATTTCCTTCTCTTTTTATCAAGCTTGTTTTGGCATCATTGTATGCAAAGTAGTTCTTGTTGGGACTTATCTTGCCTGATTGTCAAAGTGACCAAACCAAGCGTGTTTAGAAACTCTTTTTGTTTCTGTAGTGATTAGTCCTAGAATTTTCATATCATTGGTAGTTTTTGCATTAGTTGCACTCAAGCATTTTAGTATTTTTCATAGTTTTCTGAAGTGTGTGAAGAGTGATAATTTGAAAAGAAAAAATAAGTTTTTGCTGATTAATAGTTTTGTAGAACCCATTTAGAAATCTCTTTTCATCGAAAAAAAAAATATTGCATCTTCATGTAGTAGGTTTTCATTGATTTCTTTTGCATCGAAAAACAACATCAGTTTCACCTCCATCTACATGTGACTTAAGTAACAACCATTTAAAATCAAGCGATAAGTAAAAGAACTAGAAAGTTTGGTATTGTCGTTAGTTATACACCAACTAGTCTAAGTTTTAGGGCCTTGGATTAGGCGAGTGGAGAGTTAACTCTCCAAGGTCACTCAAAACTGTCAAACGTAGAAATTTGATTAAATGAGTGAAATCCAATTCTGTTAAGTGGATTGGGAATGCTCTCCTCCAGAGAGTCAAGCACGAGGGATAGTGAAGGCAGAGAAGAGAGATACCCCCCTCTCCTATTTTTTGAATCTTGACCTAAGACCGTTCCGCCTAGCTGTCGACACAGATTGGTGCCCTTAGTTGCCTCTCCTAGGGACCACACATGTGATTGCCGGGGGGGGGGGGGGGGGGGGATAACCTTGGCACGGAGAGACAGACAGCATCACTTTCATTAGTACTTCTGGATGGTGCCCTTGCGAAGCTCAGGTACTGGCACTGGTAAAGGATTTTTCCAGGAGGTCAACGTAACTGTTTTTGTTACCTTCGCTAGTAGGCTTGTGCGTAATTACCCAAGAATATTTTCGGAAGGTCCTCTTATTTCGCTCTCTTGTATTTTTGTGTCTGGTCCTAATCACCCGAAGCGGATTTACCTGAAGGCCGCTTGATAGCTGCATCTTAGGAAATTTTGATAGAGTATGCTATGTGCTCCTAGACTGCCATAGCTTTTTTATTTTTTGAGTCTAATTAATCTCATATCCATTAAAAGTGGCTAACAAATTGCCTCGTCGATTGAGGAGGCTTCGTGGGCTTTCTCCTGCGAGTGTCGAGCCTTCTCCAAGAAGGCGTAGGAGTAATTCAGTGGGTGATTTTCATCTGATAGTTTCGAATGCAACAGAGATTGATCCTTTGTCTGGGGTTGTTGTTTCTACGGTTGGTCCTAGTACTAGTGGTATTATAGAGAGGAGTACTCCACTCATCTCTGGAGTCTTGTTTCCAGTGGAAGAAGTTGAAGTCGAAGAGGTTCCTCAACCTCCTGATACTCCTACTCTTCTTCCTGCCAGTTTTCCAGATGTTCTTTTGTATGTTGGGCTTGCGTGTCATAGACCAGCCAGCCCTTATCCTTATCCCTTTCTTTCGATGGCCATGGCTGGGAACACAACTTCGGCTATGAGCACTGCAAGTGTGCATTCTCCTCTGTCAGTTGAACAAGGAGGTAATATTGCCATTTCGACAATCACTTCTAGTGCTGCTATGTTTGGCTCTGCCTCTATTCCCTCTATGAGTGGGGGCACCCACACATATGCTTCTCATTCTGGCCCCTTTTCTTTTGGAATGTCATCTAGTGTGATTCCTTCTGTCTCCTTTATCGCTGCTTCAGCTGTCTCCACGCATATGCCTTCAATGGCTAGTGGATCAGCTTCATTTCAGGGTTTCCCTTTTGGGAGTGGGCATATTCCTCATTTGAACCTCTCCTTAGGGTATTTTCCTTTTACCTCTCAGAAGCAAGGATTCAATCCTTTCATTGGAGGTCAAAGCTCTAATTATTTTTCGAGCTGGAACCCTGCTTTCACAGGGTTAGCAGTTGGGAGTCAATTTTTCTTTGGTCAGCAAGGGAATGTTCCTTTCTCTTCTATGGGTGCTTCTCAGAGTTTTTCTCCGTTTACTAATGCTTGGAACCCTTACCAAGGGGTTTCTTCTTGATTTAATACATCGGTTGGGGAGAATATCCCTGTTTATAGTAACCCTATGATGGGAGGGGGTCCTTCTCTAAATGTTGGGTCACAAGGCTTCTCTTATGGCTCAAAATTTTCTACGAACAATCTTTGGCAACCTGGTGCCTCAAAAAATACAGGGTATTCTTTTCAAAATGTTTGGAATCCTTCCCAAGGGGGATGGAATTCTCAAGCTCCTCCTCGCTTACCTTTCCTGGCAACTTTAAACTTGCCAGATCTATCGAAATTGACAAACGATCCTATTTGTTATAGTCTGGGTTGGCCTCCAGTCCCTACTAAACTTCCCTCATACATTCCAAATTTTGAAGGGAAGATCGGTGGGGATCTAGCTGACCATGTTACCACCTTCCACCTATGGTGTTCGTCGAACTCCCTTATCGACGATTCAATTAGGTTGAGGCTTTTTCAACGAACCCTAAGTGGGAATGCTGTGAAGTGGTACATTGGGTTGACTGGGGGAAATTTTGCTACTTTTGGTGAGTTGGCTACCATGTTCTTTAACCATTTCCATTTTCCTATCCGTTACGACGCCAAGACCGATATCTTGGCTAATTTTTAGCAAGCCAAGGCAACTCACATTTCAGATCATATCCAGGAATGGAGGAGAAAGAAGAGGCTCATAAAAGCCCAAATTCCGAATGAGTTCCTTCTCAAATGGTTCCTTAATTCATTGCAACCAGAAATCTCAAAGGATGTATCCCTTTCAGTGGTATTTTATGAGGAACAGGCCATTTTTAGGGCCCAGCAGTTATGATTGATCTACTCTCAGTCTGGGGTCCTTAGTAAGATTTTGTTGGATGATCCTCACTCCAAGCTAGATTTAGCCAAAACAAAGCCTAGCTCTCATGCTGACGAAATTATCGGTACAATTGATAGTGGTACGACTAACCTTCTTAATTAATTGCAGCAATTGTCTATACAATATTCTCCCTCTGTTTAGGCTACGCTGTCAGTGTCAACTCCTTCTCAACCCTTGACTATTAATGCAGTTCCAGCTTCTAAACCCAAAGGAAATCAACAATTCGATAGGAAGAAGAAGGGACATAATAAGGTTAAGTTTCCATGCAAGTTGTGCACTAGAGACCATCTTACGCACCTCTGCTCGAAAATTCAGGATGCTCAGTGCTTGTTAGGTCAGCAAGGTTCTTCTAGTTCCTAGGTTGTACTGACAAACCCTTTTCCCCAAGGGAAACAAATCGTTGTTGGCAGGAATACTAATGTTGGTGCTCCTGCTGGGGGCAACCAGGAAGGGGAAGGTCTTTCAAACGTATATATGATGAGTGCTCACATTGATATTGCTACGAGATCTCGTGACTATGGAGAAGCTGAGTCTTCGAAAGCTAAAGGTGCTCCTAATTCTGAGCCACTTAATATTGAGAGGCCTGCAGTTGAGCCTATACCTCAGATGCCGAAAGGGTCTACAAAGTGTACGATGATTAATCCCAATGCCAAGGTTGCCCAAAACTACTCGATTGTAGAAGATCTAGCCCAAAGTACTTGTGCCATGTCTGCATTAGAGGTACTCCAGTCGTTCCCGTCATAAAGGAGTGCATTGCTCTCTGCTATTGGGGTTGTTGATCCAAAAAAATCTCTTGTGGTTACATTTGATATGTTGAATTTCAAGAAGAGACTCCCTCATCATATGGATTTTCAGATTAAGTCTACATATTAGAAGGCTAATATATTTTGAAAAATAGTCGATGAGGGTGCTTCCATGTGTGTGATGCTTATCTCATGTTGGAAGGCTATTGGATCTCCTGGAGTTGTTCCTTCAGCTACTCTTCTGACTACGTTTGATGGTCATTCTCACAGGACACATGGCATTGTTCCAGCTTTACCTATCTGTGTTGGGGGTAAAATTTTCAATATCGAGGTCAAGATAGTTGATGAAAATTTGGACTACGACCTTTTGCTAAGGCGGAATTGGATTTACGAGATGGATGTTATTTCTTCCTCATTATTTCGTATCTTGTGTTTTCCCCACGAAGGGAGGATTTTCACTATTGATCAAATGGAATGTTCTCCTGTAGATTCGAACGCATCTGCTGACTCGAATTTTCCCTTGGTGAATGACTCCAAGCAACCTGTTGAGAATTTGGGGGTTGGAATGTATACATCATTGATGGATACTTTTGATCTTCTGCCTCCTTCGTTTCACATTCATGCTATCTCATCCTCCAGGTTTCCTCCTCGAAGAGAGTTCTTCCGAACTCATTATTTTTCAAACCCTTGGAACTTTCCTTATCCTACCTCCACATTAGAGGAAGGTTAAGTGGGTGGAATGGCATTTCCTATGTCTGCAACTGAGATTGGTTATCTATATATTGTTGACTCTGCAGACTCCATTCCAGTTTCTCTTTCACCGGAGGAACTAGATGTAGATGTGGCTCCAGCTTGGACTCTTAGTTCATATTCTGCTCAAGATTGCCTTGATACCACTCTTCCATCTGAAGAGGCTATCCTTGAAGCCATGACTAGTGTAGAAATACCATGGGATGATTTGCATCATCGGTCCTATTTTCTACCAGACTTGGGAGAAGTTGAAACAAGATTGTCTAGTCCTCCATCTTATGGTCCTATTCACCCAGCCTTGAACCCCTTAGCCCCAACACAGGTTTTTGTGGAAGGGAACATGGATTTCATTTCTGAGACTACATCGGTGAACATCTACAGAGATCCCAACATTATTGAGAATATCTTCATCGGTGTTGAATGCTCCCCTGAATAAATTTAGACTTATACCGATCTCTTTCGGGAATTTCAGGATGTGTTTTCTTGGTCTTATGAGGAGATGTTGAGTATAGATCCATACATTGTCTAGCATGAGATCAAGACATAGGAAAACACTAAGCCTATATGGCATAAGCTTCGTCCGGTCAACCCTAGGAAGGATGCAGTTATCAAAGCCAAGGTTGAGAAGTTGCTTACGGCGGGTTTCATATACCCCGTTCCATTAACTAAGTGGGTTTCGAATCCAGTTCTTGTGGACAAGAAACAAGGAATGATCCGAGTTTGCATTGATTTCGGGGATTTGAATAAAGCATTTCCTAAAGAAAATTACCCCACACCATTTATAGATCAGATTATCGATGAGTATGTAGGGAACACAATTTTCTCCTTCATGGATACAATCAGATCACTATCCGTCCTAAAGATCAGCATAAGACTGTGTTTATTTGGCACTGGGGTACATTTGCTTACAAAAATATGCCTTCTAGCCTTAAAAATGTTGTAGCTAATTTTCAGTGGGCTATGTCCTATGCTTTCCACGAAATCAAGCATATTATCGAAGCATATTTGGATGATCTAGCTTCTCATTCTCGAAAGAGAACTAATCATCCTTCACACCTTCGTCAAGTTTTTGAACGATGTTGTTATTATAAAATTTGGTTGAACCCTAATAAATGTGTTTTCGCTTTCACATCCGGTAGTTTGTTGGGATTCATTGTGTCTACAGAATGGATTCAAGTGGATCCCTTCAAGGTTGAGGCAATACTTCAGTTGCCTCCCCCATATTCAATTCGTCAACTTCAAAGTCTACAAGGCAAAGCCAATTTCTTATGGAGATTTATCGTAAATTATGCTGAGGTGACAAAAGGATTTATGAGGTTGTTAAAGAAAGGAGTTCGATTCTTTTGGGATGGCTTTGCTCAACGCTCATTCGATTCCTTGAAAAAAGCATTGACCTATGCTCCATTTCTGAGTCCACTTGATTATAGCAGGGATTTCCTCTTGTACCTCGCAGCAGCATAATCTACCATTGGTATGGTTCTGGTTTAGGAAGATGATGCTCTTTTCAAGCATGTTGTTTACTTCCTTAGTCAAGGCTTGGTTGGTCCTGAACTCCGTTATTCTCCCATCGAGAAATTAGCTTTGGCAGTTGTCCACGTTTTCCAACGACTCATACATTATATCCTTCTTCACAAAACTTATGTTTTGGAAGCAGTCAATCCATTTAATTTTGTTCTCAGTAGGAGAGTGATTGGGGGCAAATACAATTAATGAATTTTTATTTTGCAAGAGTTTGATCTCGAATTTCTGTTCGCCAAATCCAAAAATTCTTTGGTATTTGCAGAGTTGATCTTTGAGTTGCCCTGTGGGGATGAAATCGTTTATGAAGAGATGTTCCTTGATGAACATCTTTTTCTCATTTCTTCACAAGATCCTTGGTATGGAGATCTCATTTTTTATCTCTAGACTACGAAGTTTCCCTCATCTTTTTCGAAAGACGAGCGTCGAAAGTTGCATCACTTAGCTAAAAATTATGTTATTATCGGTGACACTCTATATCGTCGCAGGGTTGATTTGATCCTTAGACATTGCTTGACTCTCGAAGAGGCTGAGTTTGTGTTGAATGATTTCCATAGTGGAGCTTGTGGCAACCATTTATTTGGACTTGCTACAACCCAAAAGATTTTGCGTGCAGGATATTTTTGGCTCTCGATTTTCAAATATTGTGTTGAGGCAGTCAAAAAGTGTCATCCTTGTCAAGTCTATACTCAAAAGATGCACGCTCATCCAGCTCCGAACTTTCATGTCATCACTATCGGTCTATTCACATAGTGGGGTATTGATTATACTACTTGTAACTCGCCTTCGCAAAGGTTCATAAGTACATTATCGTAGCAGTAGACTACTTTATGAAGTGGGTTGAGGCTATACCTACTCTTTCGAATGATGGTGAGACAACAACCCTGTTTCTATTCAACCAAGTTATTTCTCGCTTTGGTATCCCCAAAGAGATTGTCACTAACCATGGCAATCATTTTCAGAACAGTATGATGGCTGAATTGGCTCTCAAATTGGGTTTTTGGTAGGACCATTCATCTCCATATTATCCTCAGGCCAATGGCTAGGTTGAAGCCGTAAACAAATCCTTGAAGAATATCCTTCAATGGATGATTGAAAAAGGTAGATCCAATTGGCATGTCATGTTGTACCCTGCACTTTGGGCATATCGGATGTGTGTGAAGACTGCAACTGGTTTCACTCTATTCCAACTAGTTTATGGGTTGGAATCTATATTTCCTATCAAATGTGAAATTCCTTCTCTTAAGCTAGAAGATAAGCTTCTTCCTAGCACTTATAGTCTTGAAGAATGCCTTTTCCATCTAGAACATCTCGATGAGCAGCGCCGAGATGCAGCTACAATGAATGAGGCTCATAAGAAACGAGTGAAGATTCAGTACGATAAGGCAGTCAAACCTAGGGTTTTCTCTGAAGGTGACCTTGTCTTGGTTTATGCCCAAGAAAAGGATTCCTTGGGGGAAGACAAGTTTAAATTCATGTGGTATGGTCCATTTATTGATAAAAAGGTCCTGAAAAAATGAGCTTATGCCTTGGTTGATTTCGATGGAAACGAGTTGGATGAGCCCAGAAATGGGCTTTATCTGAAGAAGTATTATGCCTAGGCTTCGACCTAGAATTTTCTTTGTTGTATTTATTGTATTTTTGTACATGTTTGTTCATCGATTTTCGATGTGAATTTGATGGTTTTGAAATTCTTTGGTAGGTATCTTTGGAGAAGATGAGTCATTTTGGCTTTGCCGATGGTGTTAGTAGACATACACGGAATCTTGCTTCCGCGGCTTGGGTAATTCACTATCCATCTAATCAGTTGTTAGTCTCAAGAGGTGTATGCATTGGTCCTGCTACGAACAATGTGGCAGAATACACTGTAGTGGTCAGTCTACACTTGGAGGCAATATCTCTTGGTGTTGATTCGTTATTAGCTTACTTGGATCCACAACTAGTGGTTTCGTAATTAAACAACACCTATCATGTCAAAGACCCATTTTTGCATCGATTATTTTTTAGAGTGCATTTGTTACAATGTTCATCTCAATTTATTAGGTTCATTCACATTCCTCGATCAGATAATTGGTTAGCATACTCATTAGCAAATCAAGCACTTGATTGGCACATTAATCATTCAATACTTTAAAATGTATCAAAAATATCATTTCATTGTACATTTGGGACAATCACATCGTATAAAATCGATATATATATATATATATATCTATATATATATATATATATATATATATATATATATATATATCATCAGTGTGTTCAAAATATACAAAAATTGGACCATCATGTCCTACAAAATTAGGGCTTATTCACAGTCATGTCTATCATCAAAAAATATTACAGTCATCTGATCAATAAAATCTGGTCAATAAAAATCTATCACTACAGGCCCTGCTCAGGGTTGACATTGCGGAAGGCCACTATAGCTATGGCTACACGGCGGAATAACCGAACCCAGACACGTGGTACTCTGACAATGCATCTCTGCATAACCTCTGTAAGATCCTCTGTGGCCGCCATAGGAAATTGGCGAGTCAGAATCTCCAAGTTCCTTTGAATCGAATGGAGGGTTCTTCCCGGGTCTTCATCGGCATCTTTGGTCTTCCGCGACGCCTATGCCTTAGGGAGCCTTCAGGTCTTACTAGTCCCATGTCTGCATCATGATCATATAATTTTGTAATTCATATTTTCCTATCAAAAATATTTTTTTATTTTCATATAATTTGAAAAGTCATAAAAATCATATAATTAAAAAATCATAAGTGCAATCTCACCAATTTCTCCCCATGCTGCACTGGGTGGAAGAACCAAGTCTGGATTTTCTCTAAAATCCATTCCAGCATAGGGATAGTCCTCTATTGAGATGACATGTTCTCCCCACCAAAGGAAAAACTCGTCATCCCATGTAGTTTGGGGAATCTCACTTCCCCCCAGTCTCTTCATCATGTATGCCCATCTAGCTATCTGTGGATCACGTGGGCTACTGATGGTTGAGATAATATTGGGACGAAGCCCTGGGACTCTCTCAAAGAAGAATGTCAATAAAATGGTTCAATATCCAAAATGCTTTGTTTTGACTCACCATATTGAAGTCAATTGTTTCTTCAGATTTTCCAATAAGGTTGTGTACCAATCGTAGAGTGTGACCAAGCATTCCACTGCTAGACTCATGTGAGTTTATGAGGCCTGGTGAAGGAATTTTAATCCTGCTACTCTACCAATAGTGAAAAGGAGGATTTTCATGTACAAGTCTCGTACATCTCTGATTGGGATTTGAGTCCCCACCTTCTTTGCACCCTCAACACAATAAACCTGGACATAATCATCTACATTAAGCCCTCCTGTGGGCTTACCATGCAAATCAACTGGTTCTCCCCTTCGGGAGAGTCCAATTATGAAATAGATGTCTTCCAGTTCAATTCTTAATGGAATCTGGTCAATCATGAAACAGTATTCATCTAGATCCCAATAATTAACCAACATCTCGAGAAATAGAGTGTTATTTTTCATATTTGGCATTTTGAAATTTTTTAACAATCCACAGTTTCGAAGGATATTCAATGATTGTTGATCTTGCATAACCTCATTATCTATGGCACTTTTCTCTCTTTCCCTCCAACTAATTATCATCATGAATCATTTCATCAATTGACCAATTAGAAATCAATTTTTGAATTCCGCCCTGCGCATACACGACCTCATTCAGAGACAATCGTGTCTATACATGAGTTCCTCATTTTGGACTCGTGTATGCACAGAGGGTTCCAGAAAAAAATATATATATTCCTAGGTAAAAAATCCCAAAATTTTCTTGAAATGACAATAAAATTGACAAACAACTTGAATATGAGGATACATCAATGATTTGGATCAATTCGGTGGACGATTGCTCTATTTACAAGAAGGGGGTTTTTTACTCCAGAGCTCTTTCTCCACTTCTTCATAGCAAAAATGACCAAATGTGAGTAAAAAATGCTTATTTATGCCCAGAATTTGAATTTTTTTTCGCAAATTTCTTTTATGTCTATTTTTCGAATTCGTTCACAACTGTTTAACCTTTTGGCTTGTAAGTGTTGGGAAAAGTCATTTTCAGGTTCATTCTGGTGATTTTGAGATATTTCTAATTTTTGCCTCGCATCCATGACCGCTGACCTCTCATGGTAGGTACTTGATTCTGAACTGGCATGTAGGTTAGGGAATTCACTTTCCGTCACACTTATGCATACTAGCCTCCATTCTGAATTCTTGCCATAGGTTCGAACCCATCGTATTATGAATATTCATACAACTTCACTCACCAATTTTTTAATCATGATATGATGGTAGAAAAATCCTTTAGATGGGCTTCATAGTTAGTTCCTCGCTAGCATTTGTCTCCCATGCTTCAATCTGTGTAGGCTCGGGAGTCCTCTTTAGTCCCATCATGATTTATGCATTCAAGCTTCATGCTTCTTCTTCTTCGCTATGATTATTTTGGCCATATACCTTAGAGGCTCCCATTATTTGTTGTCGAGTTGTATTGTTGCATTGTGTATTGACCACTTGTTTATCTTGGCCTTTATCCGGCTTCATTTGGACTCATGTTTAAGCCATATTTTTCCCATGTCTTTCTGCATCTCTAACCGCGCAACCATGTAGCCTTCGCAACTTGACACGTTTACCCATGGATGGAACATTCCTCTGAGTGTCACTTACCAGTTTTCACCACCTTGCATTGAGCATAGGATTGTTCCTATCCCAGGAACTAGAGCATTTGTTTTCTGACACTCGTTCTATCCATTGTATTATAGGCATTACTTTATTCTTTTTCAGACTTTGAAATATGAAAATGACAAAAAAATAAAATATTTTAAAAAAGAGCGGGAACAGGACAACACTTCCATATTTTGATGGCAGCGACAAAGTCAATTTTGTCGCCCTTTAACAAAGCACAAAAAAATTTAATAATTTTCTCCATTTGGGATGGTTTTAGTTTTGACTTAGGTGAAGCCCTAACCTTGTTCATTGAGTCAGTACTCCCCTGGTTGGTTATCTCTTCCAACCATATAGAGGGTTTGTTTATGCCTTCGGCATGAAAAACGTATTCAAAGTTATCATATGTTGCCTTAGTCAAAATGAGTTGTGCTTTTGTTCAAGGGAAGTTAACTTGAGTCGGCCTTTCTACGGTGTCTCTTGACTCATTTTTCAGTTAGCCATCCTAGTTTTTCAAAATATTGTTCAGATCACATCAACTCTTTGGTCCTTTGCTCATGCTAGTTTAAGAAGGTCTTTGTTGACTTCTTGCCATCGGGTTTGTCTCTTATCCACTCCAACAAATTTCTCTGAGAGTAAACCTAGAGCCGCACCCTGGCCCTATTTACATTACTGATAGGTGACCTTGTGCTCAGTATTTGATCAACATCATGCATCTTTGACTGAGTGGTTTCCCTTGTGTTCGACTTCTGCTGACATTATCACACATGAGCTTTGTGCAGTACCTTGATTTCCATTTGACCCTATCGGTGGATATCTCGCCTCTTTGTCAACTTCCATTATTAGTTGGTTCAGAGAGTTTCTGTCATGCACTAGCTACATTTTGTGAATGCCGGAAACGCACTTTGGGTTGGTTACTTCACTTTGCTTCGTCCAATTCCTTCCAAATCTTGGCCTGCGGGTTACACTCGCGCTGGACTGATGTGGGATGCCTTAATGCCTTCCTTCCAATAGATATTTTACCATCGACTTTGACTCATTTCTCTGGGAATAAGGTTTAGAGTCTTTTTGTCAGTACCTTAGGGTTTGTAGTCATCAATGGCAGACTCCTTAGCTATCGATATGAGAATACATCAATGTCTTCTGATTGATAATTCTCTCAAGTGTTCGAATTCAACTCATTCATTCACACTTATTAGATTGTACTGAGGCACCTTGACGCTCATTATCATCATTGGTGAGTAGTCTAGTGTTTGTTAATGGTATACATCAATGACTGGTAATCAAATGATTTCTCACATGGTCGACCTCAGCTCATCTATTCCCATTGTGTAGAATTGTGCCATGGTGATCAGTGAAGACCTCGGGTTTGCATCAACATGTTTTGGTTCACTTTGACAACTCCTTCAGTTTTCTTCCAGTGACACCATCCACCCTTACGTGTTGTAGTCTCATTACAACAACATATTATATGTTGTCTGTTATGAAACCATCTCCAAAAATAGAAGAAAAGAGAGATCAACGCCTTAGAAATAAGCCACTTCAAGGGGGAAACCTCCTTTACATTACATAAATGAACAATTCTTGGATGATACAAATGAAAAAACCTCCTTCTATATATAGGATTCCATCGGGTCACAATATAATCCTATCTAACCTAACTATAATAATATAATTCAATTCTCGTCTTGAAGATGGATCCCCGTTGGGATTCGAAACGTCGACAATCGTTTTATGATACTGTGGATAATCCGGATTCTCCAATCAACAAAAACCACAAAAGCTTGAAAACCATAATAATAATTTAAAAGCACAATAATAACAATATTGGGGTTATAGGGGTACAACAATAACAATAAGGGGGCTACACTAACAATAATAAGGGACTACACAAGTAATATAGCGACCTAACATGCCCCTCTCCCTAAAAAAAGTGTTGTCCTCAACGCTTGAGTAGCTCTGGGTGCCTTTGTATAAAATTCTCATCCTCCCATGTAGAATTTTCATTGGGTGAGTTCTTCCACTTAATGAGATACTCTAAAATTGATCGATTTCATAGCTGTCGAGTTCTTGTTTCCATGACTGCTTCAGGTTCCAGTATGATTTTTATTTCATCGACAAGTTCTATCAATATTGTTTGAACTGGAATTTTTTCACCTATAACCTTCTTTAAGCATGAAACATGGAAAAATGGATGCACTCGCGAAGAAGCAGGAAGCTCCAATTTGTATGCTATAGTGCTAATATTTTGCAACACCTTGTAAGGACCATAGTACTTTGGAGATAATTTAGTATCCTTCTTAGCTTACTTGAGGGACATTTGTTTGTATGGTTGTAGCCGTAAAAATACACTGTCTCCTACATCAAAACTTCTCTCGCTGCGATGTTGATCTGCCTGTTGTTTCATTCGATTTTGTGCCAAATTTAGGTTATCCTTTAGGAGTTGGAGAACTTCTTGTTGATGCTCGATGTGATCTTGCACTACTTGAACCTTAGAATTTTCTCTTAAATATGATGTGATGGACGGTGGATGATATCCATAAAGTGCCATATATGGGGCCATTTTTGTTGCAGTATGGAAGGAAGTGTTATACCACCATTCAGCGAGAGGTAACCACTTGACCCATTATGTTTGTTTATCATATACCAACAAAGATATCCTTCCAAACATTTATTTACTATCTCAGTTTGACCATCGGATTAAGGATGATAAGATGAGTTGTGTGCTAGTTGAGTACCCAAACAAGAAAATAATTTCGTCCAAAAATTTTCAATAAAAATGGGATCTCTGTCGCTTACAATAATCTTTAGGTTTCCATGTAGCTTTTGAACTATTTCCATAAATGTAGTAGCAACTGTACTTGTTCTAAATGGATGAGATAATGCACACAAGTGTGCATACTTGGTAATTCCATCAACTACCACCATGATGACACTCTTTCCTTCAGACTTAGGTAAACCTGTGATAAAATCCATTGAAATCTCCTCCCAATGTTGACTTGGAATGGATAAAGGTTGTAGAATACTTGGTGTCTTAATTGTCTCAAATTTATTTTTCTGGCAAACCAAACATTCTGCCACAAACTTTTGAATGTTAGATTTATGGCCATCCGAAAAAAAATACTTTCTTCACCCTGTGGTATGTTTTTAAAAATCCCGAGTGTCCTCCTTGTTATCACCCTAGTAATTCTCAGGTTGTGGGATGGGGATTTTTGTAGTTAAGAAAACCAGGGGTAACCAAGAACCACTTTGGGAATTCAAGATCTAGCCTTCCTGAGCTCCAGAGAGGGATCTCTCCTAAATATTTAGCTTTGTTTTGGTAAAGGGTTTTAGGCTAGCTATGAGTGAGCAATAGGACTAATTTTAGAAGTGTGGTAGGAATAAAAAGAGTTTCAAGGTAAACCAGAGGGATCTACCAGAACATTGGGCAATGGAGTCAACTCTCTAGGTAAGCAGAGCTAGAAAATAAGACTTAAAGATGAAAATGTACTAAGGGCGGGATAGATGACCTTCTAAGGCTTTGGATAGGCTTTGTTGATGGAATGGGTGAAATCTGAACAAAAGGGCACTTAAGAATCCTTAAGTTACAGAAAAGAGGATTGAAGGAGGGGATCAAACTGGGACCTAGAGAAATTAAGAATTCTATGGTCTGGTCATCAAGCGGAAAACATAAAAATGCCAACTAGTTTAAAACAGGGAGCTTATTATCACTAATCCTATTTAATTTCTCCTTAGTTGATCATTACAAAATAAAAGCATATCAAATGAATGTATGTAAAATTTTAAATAATAACACTGAAAACAGGAAAAAATACTAGACTTATCTTGTCACCATGAGAATCCTTAGTTATGATGTCTCTAATCTTGTTTCCAGTCTGCTGCTTCGCTAATTGACTCACACCAACTTCAATATGTCCAGCAAAATGACTATAGTAGTCTTGAGAAATTTTATTCCACACTGAATACTTTGAATTATGAAGTATTTATACACATAAATTGTTTACAAAATATCTCAGATTTTGAGACAATGTTTTAAAGAAAAATAGGAAATGTAACATAAGAAGAGGGAAAACAACAAAATAGTTCACAAGTTGTCCTCTTTTACAAGGAAAAATAGAATTGTTTATCTTATCTAAACTGATTTTTGATGTGCGAGCATAGCTGGCATTAGGTACATCTTCTCGTGGATGGTGACTTGTAGAATACTCTTCCTTTTCACCTTCTGTTCTGATACTCTTTATCTCTGCTTTTCACTGTTTCACTTCTGTAATTGAAAAGTGACCAGCAGTAACAATTTGATTTTACTGATACACTTTGACCCTGATACACTTTGGCACTGATTTTTTAACCATAAGGTAAAAGTAAAATATGATTTTTCATGTGATTTTCCTGTCCTTTACCTGTCAAATTCACATCAGATCTGTGAATTCTTTCCATTGTTCAGCAGTGGGGATCTTCATATTCTTCAATTTCCTGTAAATTTCATCAGCCTCTGTATATTTGGCAAAGTTTGGCTTTACTGTGAACATATGCTTGATTTCATTTTCCAAAAAGAATAGATTTTCAAAATATTGAAGTAGTACTTTGCCACTTGGAGATCCTTGTGTCAAAGGTTGTTTAGCTTTCTCTTTAGCATGAGCTCTGATTTTCTGATCATAATCTTTTTGTGGCATTAATTTGTCATTTAATGCATGAATGTCTGGTAAACCTGCTTCTGATAATACTTTGTATTTGGTCCAAAATCTTGAGATGGCCAAGTTCATATCTTTACACCTGTCTTCCAAATTATTCATCATGTTTCTCTTATTCAGGACTTTCTTAATTTGAAGGATGGCCTCTTTTCTGTCAGCAATTTTCAACTATTCTAATTTTTCCCTGTTTTTTCTGTTAAAAAATGCTATGAGTTGAACTGCTTGTGGTGGCTTATTTTCAATCTCTTTCTTGGTTTTATCAATTTCTGCATTTGCAGCCTGTAGAAACTCTTTCTGCTCATAAATTATTTAAATGGAAGGCCATTGTGAGTGAATGCCTTCAATAATTTTTGTCCATAGATGATTTTTTATGTATGCAACCTGATCTGTAAGATTCACCTGTTGTTGAAGAATTTTTACTTGTTCTTGTAATCTATCAGCCCTCTGTTCATGCCCTTTGGAAGTAATTAAGGTATCTCTTTTAGAAGTTTCCAGATTTTTAATGATGCCTTTCAAACTGAGTATTTATTTATCTTTTAAAGACATATCTTCCATGGCTCTGATTATTGCAGCTTTGTCCTCTACTGTGTTTATTTGTGAGGTTGATGAAGAAGAGGCAGAAATGTCATGAGAAGTGATTGGCACTACATTTGTCAATGTTCCTTGTGGTGCCAAGTGTTCTGCCAATGTAGATGGAACAGCTATACTTACAGTTGGGATCACTGTAGGAATGAAAACCTATTGAGATTTATTCATATTTTCATTTTCTTTCATGAAATATTCTACTTGGCTTTCCATTTCCTATCTGGGCAGTCATCTTTAGAACAAGTTGTTTTAGTTCATCATTTTCGATTTTCTGCTAAAGGATTTCTTTTGCCTGGGGATTTTCACTTGAGGCAATTTTAGTTGTTTTCTGAGGGCAGCTATATCTTCATTTTTTCATTTGATTAAAGCCTTTGACTTCAATGTTAGCTGGATCAGATTCTGCTTCAATCACCAAGTCTTCCAATGCTTTGATTCTCAATTTATCGACATATAATGAGGCTTTATCCAATTTCATTTGATTTTGGAGGTTTATCAATGTTTTCTCAAGTCTGATAGAATTCATAGTCTTATTGACTATTTTAGAATATAGCATCTCTGTATTGCTCCTATGAAATTCTATTTGGTAAAATTCATCGACAGCATCTGCATCTACTTCCAAATCAGTCTTTGAATAATCTGCTATTGACTTTTGATCGGCCACTGTAGGTTTCAAAAATGACATTACCAATTTGTTAGAAGAATAATCAAAAGTGGAGAGAAGTCTTTCTTTATTCCCAGACTTTTCTTTAAGGAATTTGGAATAAGCTTCATTTTTTATTTCTTCATTCTTTTCTTTGATTTGTCTGAACCTGATTTGAATATCTGACTCTATGTTGTCAGGTTCTTTAGAAGAAGAGGGCATATCAAATTTAGATCGTTTATCCACCATGACTGTGTTTTTTTGCTGGGCTCCAAGTTGGACATTTTGAAGCTCTTTGAGAGTTTCAGTTACAATCCTTGTTGTTTCATCATCAGTTTCATGATCATTGTTATCTTCAACATTGATGGCTTTATCCCTTTCCTCATTAGTCAATTTACTTTTCTTATTGTAGGGAATTCTGAATCTTTTATCTTGAATAGTTTCAGCAGAGAAACTATCTTCCTTTCTGCTTCTTTTATGAAGAATTTCAGATTCTTTGTTCACTATAACCACCTGTGTTTGATCAACCTGTTTTTCTTTTCCACTTTTTCCCTGCATGCCCTGTGAGTCATCATCAAATAAAGTATTTGGCTCCCATTCAATATTATTGGCATATTTTTCAATATGGGGATTAGGATCGTGCAAGAAAGCAGACAACTTTCATTTCAATCTTATCATGCTTAAAATACCCTGAGGATCATAATTCCACATAAAACTATATGGGAATTTATACTCTTTCAGCTTGACATTAATTTCATTTTCTGCTTCTCTGTTATTCACAATAAATGGCCCAACTTGATTTTTCAATTTGAACTGAGTCTTTTTTCTAGAAGCTATGAAATTAACTTCATCTGCATTCAACAACTGCCTCAAATATTCTAAGGCAAATATCCTTGTTGTCACAAATCTTGGTAATTTATATGGGGACAAGAGTGCACCATATACTCTAATCTCTGTATAATTCTTGTATAAGTACCAATCCCATGTTTTACAGCTCTCAGATAGCTGTAATATCCTCTTTGTTTCTTCATTAATTCTAGGGGTCTGTTCTTTATTCAGTAAATTCATAGCAGGTACTAAAAACAAGTCATTAAAGTTTGCATAGTTGTATTCCCTGTTCCATTTTCTCAGAATTGATGACCAGAACACAACTGAAAGTACATTTCCTTCTGGATCTACCTTCTGAAATTCAATAGGAAATTTTTCTGCTTGATAATACAAAAAGAGGTGAAGTAGATATGAGGTATATCTAAAGACCCCTTCTTCTGACAATCTAGACAATTGATAGTGCATGTTTTCTGCAATGAACTTGGCAAAATTGTACACAATGGATGGAGACTCACCAGGACTCAGAGTAAACAGAAAACCTAAAATAGCCACACCAGTGAATTCATCACTGGTGTATCCTAGTATGAATGATAGCATGGAGACAATTTGTCTAGTTTCATTTGGAAAATCAAAAGTATCAAATAGAGGATTAAGCTTAGGGATATCAACTTGTTTGGGACAAAAATTCTAGAAGATTTTGAACTTAGAAGCAAAATCAAGTTCTAGGTAATTCTGAGTTAAATCCTCTATTGAAAATGAAGCAGCATTGGGGTCAGGGTTCAATTGCAGCATAGAGTTGATGGATTCTACATTGATGTAAAATATAACCTCTCTATATTTATTGACAATACATCTTTGGTCTGGAAGATAATAGGACTAACACAATTTGACAAAATTAGGGGTTGAATGAGTAAGAGTAACAATGGCATATTGGAATCCCATACGGGTATATCTTTATCACCTTTCTCTACTGATTTTCCAAAACACCAGTTATAAACATCAAGTAAATTGAACTCTACTGAAGGGTCCAATATTCTGTAATCAAGGTCAACCAGAGGACTATTTTCTTGTGAAGTAATTGGAGGTTGGACAGGCCTAAAAAATTCTAAGGAATCAGCAGTGAATGTAGTGGTTGGTTTATCAAGTTTAGAGGACTCAGGCCGAGGGATTTTAGCAGAGGCTTTCCTCTGAGGTTTTGGACCTCCTGATTTGGGGGTTACTTGTTTCTTTGTCATTTTTTAATTGAACAGAGCAAGCTTAGACTATTTTCTGAGTTCTTTTGTTAGAAACAAGGGATTTTTGGAGAATATCTTTGGTAAAATAGGGTTTTGAGCAAAGTTTCATATGAAAAGAGGGTTTTAATGCTCAGAAGAAATATTATGATCAATTCCAGCAGTGAAAATGACCAGGGTATGGATAAAACTTGCAAAAAACGGAAATGAGGGATTCTAGGGAAAATTTGACAGAGTTTAACCTGTACTTTGGATGTTTTTTGCAATTTCTGGGTGAGTAATTCAAATAATTACAAGAAATAATTGAAAAATTGGTGCTTTTTCTTTTGGAATTGAAGTTTATGTGGATAAGTTTGACGAAAAATACCTTTAAAAGGTATAATTGTGGTCGAAGACGTTTCACGGTTGCGCGCAGTCTTCAATTCTGTTGAATTGGTCTATTAGAGGGTACTTTGGCTCTTCGTGGTTGAACTGCAAGGAAACTAGCTTGAAAATGGCGCTGGTAGGTTTGAAAATGGTGAAAAGGGCTCTGCACAGGCTCTCAAAGTGAAATGGCACATAATGGTGAAAATTCGACAAAAATAGGCTCTGCGGAGGTTTCACAGGTTTAAAGCGTGAATAGGTGAAAATTCATTGAAAATCATAAGTTTTAATGAATTAACCATAGTTTAAACCATAGCCAAATTATAATTAATCCATAGGTTGGGCGGAAGTGGTTTCGTAATACCACAGGGTGGTATTCGCGCAGCTCCAGAGTGGTAAGCGATAAATCGCTTTTCGAACGGGATCCAATTATATCAGGACACGTCGACATAAGGTGGTTTCGGAAAACAACCTATATTGCGCGACTTTTCCAAAACTTTGGTCGATCACTTTTTGGGCGCGATATGAGGTATCGGCCGTCATATCTTGCTTTGGAAAGCGAACGGTCACGATCAAAAGGAAAGGTGCAAGGAAAGGTAAGTCATCGGGTTCATTTTGAGCCACAAGATCTTGGAAATAAATAAAAGATCTACGGTTATAATTCAACGCGATGGGGGAGGGATGGAATTGTATTAATCTGTCGTGTTGATTTTTAATTGTTGGATCAAATGGATAAATGGGATCGGAGGGCTAACATTAATCCCGATGATATAAAAGGATTTGGCTAAACTATACATAAAAAATCGACTTTTTCAATGAAAAAACGATCGGGAGGGGTTTTCAACGGGGATTTAACCAAGGTTAAGACTGATAGTTAGGGGAATAAGGGGTATGCATTGTGGATTTTAACTCAAATTAAGGTTTTAACATTAGGTTAGGGAGTCGGGCAAGGGGAAAATATAAAAGGAGATGGGGTTTATGCTTTGAAGTTTAGTTTAAATAAAACTTCGCTATTTTTGTTTAAAACATATATAAAACATGTTTTAAAAGATTTTCGAATATTTTTATTATATGGTTAATTAAACTAGGGTGATTTAACTACCATAGGGGTGGGATTATACATAAAGATATATTTTAGCCAAAGGGGGTTATAATGTGGGTTTTTATTAAACATGTGGGAATTATAAACTTCGACTAAAATTATAATAAGTGGGTTTTTGGGTTTATTATATAAAAAAGGAGTTATATAAAAATAGCAGAAGGTCGTTTCTATAGGGAGTTAATACATAAATTAAAGTTAATATGAAAATAGGACATGGTATACTCAAAACACATAAACATAACAAGTAAAGTGAATTTCAACAGACAATTTGCATTGATCTTATCACTTTAACTTAAGATATAATGTAATTTTGAGGGTTTAATGCTTTCAAATGATGAAGGAAGTTAATCAAATGGGAATTATAATGCCTTTAAGTAAAAATGGAGTTTTACTTAGGATTATTTAGGGAAATGAATGCATGAATGGTAAATGATGTGATTTTAGGGATTAATATAGACATTTTACACTTTCAACTGATCAGTCATAGACCCTTGGGTCCGGTCCCAACAGAAGTCAAGGAAATGCCTTGAGCCTTTATGACTAATAGTTTAGAATGTTTCATGACTGTGGGAAGGGAAGTTAGTTATTTTGCAGCCCATGATGAATGATATTTACATTGAGACTTTTCACCTTCTTCTACCTATCCAACTTACCAAGCTAACATTTTTTCTTCCTTTGTAGTAAGGTGCATTTATGCTAGCAACCTTCATAGCATTTATTCTTTCTTGAAAGCAAATAAAACTATCTAATTATATACTTATTTCATCCATGAATCCAGATTAAACTGTTGGATTCATTTTAAAAGGAATTAGAAAAGACCAAAGTGCCAATTCCTTTGATCGAGTTGATTAAAACTCCAGCATATAATAAATAAGTCTCTGATTTTATATATCTTCACAAGATAACTAAGGCAAAGACACATGGTTAATTTGCAAGAGGACTCCACTCAATGGTAATGTTTGTCCTCATGTAGAAGATGATCTTTCTACTCATCCTTTTATTTAATCACCATGGCTCCTTCTATTCTTCATAAATCTAAAATATCTGAGCTCAGTAAGTTAATTTCATCTTCAATGATGAAGCAAATGAAATTACATTTCCATTAAACCTTACAAAGATCTCTATTCTTTTCATTCTAAGAAGGTTAAGTGTGTGGGATGAATTAAAGGTTTGGTGGTTTCTTTGGCTCAAATTCCAGCCAGAAGCATTGTGATGGATGTAGTAGTTGCAGACATTCCAACACATTTTGGAAAGCTCATATCTAGATCATGGGGAGCCAAATTGGGAGGAGTGTTGATGGATTTTACATGCCATAATCCCTGTTTTTGGTGGTAAAGAGAGGATACTATACAAAGAGACCAGGTTTGCTAAAACCATTACAAAGGAGGTTTCTAGTAATTATGATGTTTACAGTGAGGAAAAGGAGGACTTTTTGTGTTTCATGTTACAAGAGACAAAATAAATTGTTGAAGACACTAAAGTGCAACTCCCTTCAACAATTGAAAGCAAGGAGCTAGCATTCAGTGGAGTCTGGAAGCTTTATTTTGATAGAGCTTACTCAAAGGATGGCAGTGGAGCAAGAGTTCTTTTGATTTCTCCAAAAGTACATTTCATTCCTTTCTCTTATAAATTATAATTTGACTCCACAAACAATATTACTAAATACGAAGATTCGATGCTTGGTTTACAAACTGTTAAACATTTGGGAATACAGTGTATTTCTATTTTTGGAGATTCAAAATTAGTAGTTAAACATATTAAGAATCATTGTCAAGAAAGACATCCAAGTTTGAAAAATTATAGGAATGAATTCTAGGATTTGATATAAATTTTATTTGTTGCTTTCAATATGCATTTTATACCTAGGGAGGGAAATACACTTGCTAATTCTTTAGCAGTTGTAGGCAGTACTTTTAAACCACCTTTGAATCTCAGGCTAAGGTATGAAGTTGAAACTAGACACAGACCATATATTCCATATAATATAAATAATTGGAAGGTGTTCGAAGATGAAGAGAAAATTAAGGATTTCTGGATATGATTGGTGAGTTTTCAAATTTAGAGATTAATCAAGAAGAAGAAAAAATTGAAGGAAAATAGGAGGGGTTGTCTTTTAAAGATTCTATAGGAAATCAAAAGATATTTCATATTAAGTACAATTTGATACTAAAATTCTTAGTACCTTTGGATATATTTTTTAATTTGAATGATGTTGCAGTCAATCCGAAGAAATCATACTTAGAAGAAGACCTCGAAGATTGCAATCTAGGAACACAACAACAACCAAATATGGTGAGGTTAGCTAGAGATGTTCCAATTTTTTTATTAAAAATAACTATGTAAACCTTTTTAATAAGTTTTTTGATGTATTCAAATGGTTATATGAAGATTTGAAAACATATGACACTAGTATTATTCAGCACAAAATTCCTTTAAAACTAGGGGTAAAAGATTATAAGCATAAATTAAGATAGATAAACCCCTTACTCCTTCCATCAATAGAGAAGGGAATCAAAAAGTTGTTGTAGGAAAAAAAATTTGTTCCCCTAAGTGTTGGAGCAGGGTCCACTGGGGTACATTTTTGGGTTAAGTTTTGTTAATATTTTGTTGTGTGCGCTACACGAAAGATTCAAAGGGGCTTTGGGGTGGGTGAAAGTCCATTATTCATTGTAATGGGTTTAAAGGGAAATCCATGAATCTCAAACCATGGTTTGAGATCATGGTATGTGTGTGTCTAGATAGTATAAATATGTAAAGGTCGAGTCGAGAAAGGATATCTTATCATGTGATGTTTTGATTAATGGTTTGAGATAAGTCTGGGTTTTTGGGTAGAAAGGCTCCTACTGGTTGTGTGCGCGAAGACCTATGTCTTGTTTGTGTGCGGAATCTGGTGGCTATGTGCGCGGAAGGATAGATTGTATTGAAGGACTAACTATACTGGAATCGATAGATCTCTTAATAAAGAATATTTTTTTGGAAAACCCGGACTGTTATGCGACTTATTGTATTGATTATCTGTTAATTGCACTAAGATCTGAATCTGTTCTGTTATTTTGTATTTACTTCTGTTATTGGTTAGTTACATCTATGCGAGAATATCAGTTGATTTTAGATGAATAGATCTTATTACAGTATACTTGATTACTGTGCGCAAATATATATTGAAGTATTCTATGATAATATACAAAGGGTTTGATCTGTTGATATGTTGATGCACACATCTTTTATAAATATGTTTAGGGCCACTACATTAAAATATTCCTTAGGGTGTGGAAACATGGTTCCAACACCCCCCCATACTACTTCAGGTGAGGCTTTGGTCAGGGCAAGAAGATCACTGCCAAAAGGGCCAGTAGTTGGAGGGTTTATTTGGTTGCGGGATAACTCTGAACATGGGTCAAGACCCCTCAAGCCAAAAAATAGTTCCGTTGTCGAGACAAGGATCATTTTGAGGGAGAATTGATGTTGTGACGTCATACACAGAACGAATTACAAGATTGGCTTGATAAGAAGATACTTGAATTTGTGATCCAAGATAATATAAGCTCTAAATTGTCTACTGAAGATTGGGTACAAAATTATATCTATACATAGGTCCATGAGATTTTCTTTGCTTCCTTTGTGACTGAGTTGCATGAGTTGTTGTCTCAACTTACTAAATTTTGGACTTGCGCAAAGGATGACATGATCACTTAGTGGAGCCGAGAGTTAGTACAGAAACTAGAGAATAGTAGTAATAAGATCACACACACAATAGATCACTGGATTGATCGCGTTCTGGGAGGATTTTTGACCGATTTTAATATTGATCAGTTTGTATCTTATTATGAAGCTGAGCGAAGATTTTTCAAGGCTCCTCGAGGTAATGTGCTACACTATCTGAAGTTTTTTATTAAAATACTATTGTGTGAATATGGTACTCTGTGTATTCATATTGAGTGAATGTCTTGAAGAGGCCTAACTACGCACAGTGGAAGAACTTACCGTGTAGATATAGAAGAAGGGTTTATTTACAATCATCTCAAGGGTAGATTTGACAGTGATGAAGAATCAGAGACTAGTAGCTCTGGTGAATCTGCGCACTAGTAGCTCTGGTGAATCTTAGAGCATTGTCCATAGTTCAGATCCCATCCACTCCACCTCCACCTCCACCTCCACCTCCACCACCAGGTGCTGAGATGGCCACTTCCATGAGGTTACCTACTTTCCTTGGTATTGGGAATGAATATACATACCAATTCTGGTTTTTCACTGACGTTGTGTGGACAATGCAGCAGGTGAATAATGCTAATGTTAAGAAAGCGCAGTTAGCCATTTCTTTTCAAGATCATGTGTTGGCCTAGTGTGTAAGGTATGTAGCAACGAATCCTCATGCTACTGTTGATAATTTGAAGGTCGCTCTAAAAGACCAATTCAAGAGGCTGAAATCATTTGTGCAATGTGTCATTGAGTTGAAAGATATTAGTCAAGAATTGAATGAATCTGTATGGGATGCAGATCAAAGGTTGTAGCGCACTATTAGAGACAGAGGATTCACTATTGATGATACCCAACACAAAGAGTGGTTTATTTATATGTTGTTCCCACATCTGCATAAGCCCTTGAGTCAATAGAATATTTCCACGCGGGCTAAGGCTGTAGAAATTGCAATGAAACTAGAAGCTTCACCGATAACAGTTGTGCAGATCGAGACCTAGCATATTCAAAGCCAGTTGGAAGCGATGCATTTAGAAATAGAGTCTGTGCAAGGGTAAGGGAACAAAGGTATTTCCAGATGTATGGTGTATACGATGCAAATTTGGCGGGCATCATAAGGATCAATGTCCTGCATTCAATGAGTATCTGCAAGCTGGAGGACCAAGCCCGCTGAAGAGCATGGCTGGACCAAATGGGACACCTACATTATGGTGCGCAATTTTTCAGGATATGGGTATGCATGCGGTTGATTACTGTCCATGGATTGGAAAATATGTACCTGAGATAAAAAACCTTTTTGGAATTTTTTCTCATTGCTGGGACATGATGAACAACACTATCATAGTTTTGATCTTATGATTGATTGAGCTGACCTATATAGAATGCATGTTGAACCTAACTCACCAGCTTCCCCGTCTGGGCATGGTGGATTCCATACTAAAGGATGAGGAAGAGGAGGAGGAGTTGGTCGAGGAAGGGGACAACTCATCTAGTACAATTATGGAGATGATGGTCATTATGCACGCAACTATCCAAGTCCATCACGATAGTCTTGCAGGTATTGTAGGTAATTTGATCATGTTATTGAAGATTGTCCTCTTTTGATTGCCAAAATGTAGGAAAAGAAAACACAGACTCCTACACAAAACATTCAGAATGTAAGAGTGGAGCTGCACGAAGAGGAGCCTAGCATGAATTTTATCACTAGGATTGGTGCTGCCATTCGTGAAGACAAAGGGAAGAAGTCGGATGCTGATATATGGATCCGAAAAGTGCTTAAGAAAAACGATGGATTCAAATTACAGCACGAAAAATACACCTTTGTAGAAGCGAAAAATGGGTTCGCAAAAGCAAGCGCATCAACATCAAGTAAACCTATCGATGTGGCCAATGGTAGATGAAGAAATAAATCCCTTCTTACAAGCTTGTATCAAATTTTTGAGCAATAAAAAGGCAGTTAAGAACCTCCAAGAATTTATCGACAACTGCGCAGAAAAAATAACAACTCTAGATGGAATAGAAGGTTGTTAATAAGATCTATAAGAATAAAGGAAGAACTGAACAAGAGATGCACTTGATTGCTCAGATTGGTGCCTATGAGATGGATCAGGTCATTCTGGATCTAGGATTTGATGTGAATTTCTTACATAAGCAGACTTAGGAGCACATGGGAGAAGCTAATTTGGAATGGTCTAATATTCAGTTGTGCATGGCGAATTAGCAAAATATCATTCCATTAGGAAGAATCTCGCAGGTTGTAGTAGATATTGAAGGAGTGAAGTTGCTCGCAAATTTTGAAGTCATACAGATTGTGGATGATATTGATCCCTATCTTGCACTGTTGGGTTTAAATAGGGATATTTATATAGATGCCATCATTAATCTTAAGCGAAGAAGTATGGTATTTGAGAATAATGGAACCAGAGTTGTGATCCCCCTAGATCCTGCCGAAGGTGCAAGATATATAGAGCTGGTGCATGTAGATGAGGATGTTGATCACATCTATAAGCTAACATCGTGAGATTATGACTGGATCAACCTGATAGCTGATGGAAGACATAACTGGGAAAAGGATAGTTCTTGCTTCTCAGATTCAGATGAAGAACTAGAGAACTGGCAGAACTAGCTACATGAAGTATCTGCATTGCGCTGCAATCGACTGACAAGATCTCTTCAATGCATATCATCAGAGGTATGATAATTTCCTTATTATGATGGTTTGAATAATGTTAACATGTTTTTAGGAGAACTTGAAAAGACTGTGCCTACAACCCTGAAGCTACTAAACACCATAGGCAACTTTCAACAAGAAATCAGTGGTAGGACCCCTGCAAGAACCCAATAACTGAGACCTCCAACCAAAGGTAAGACTAGGGTAACAGATAGAAGCTATGGTCACAATTACCTTTTCCTCCACAATGGAAGAGAGCTCCAAGGGTCCATTGCTCCAAATTGTATGTTGGTGGCAGGGCTCCAGAGAAAGGCATGGAGCCGACTCAAAACATCATCCAAGGAAGTTCTCGGATTCGAAATGCAGGATTGAAGGAAAAATTCAAACCAAAACCAAGGCAAACCGAACTTCCACTTCACATCTCATCTAAGGCCATGACCTTGGCGAGTTTCCATGGACCCTATCTCTCATGCTGCAATACTCCACCTTACCCAAATTCATCACCAAGAATTCCAAACTAGAGAGGAATGCTCGCTTGCCCTTTAATAAAACCGATGCATTAGTTGTAACGATCATCAAATGAGTGGAGTAAATGCAAGCATGACTCATAAAATGTGAGCATAATTACTGTATGGAGGAGGGGGAGCCCCGAGGGCCTCTCATATGGCAAGTGTTCACCACATCGGGAGATTTTTCTTTCTCTTTTTAAATAAAATGAAAAAATATATATTATTATTATTTAGAATGTTATTTTGCTTTTTAACAATTTTATGACATATACACTTCTATAAATAAAGAGTTTTCAACCTTTTTTTTAATATTTTCTTCAAACAAAGAGGCTTCTTTGTGTACTTATTTCAACATTATATTTTTAAATAAGATAATTGATGAAAATATTTAAAAATTAAATTATTTAAATAAAAAATAAATATTTAATAATTTAAATATTATTATTTTTAAAATAGAAAAATGTATATTTAATAATATTTTATTTTTTTATAAAAATATGATAATATAATTTTTAATAAATATGTATAATTACTTAATTTGATATTTAAAATTATCAAGTTAAATTTGACATATTGAAAATGAAAAGAAAAAATAAAAAAACAACAACGCCCACTAAACAAAACAAGCCAATTAATTTCCAACTACACCATAAAACCACTTCGAAAACCAAACTAATTTTACTTTTATGTAATTTTAAACTAAAACAATTAATTTCTTGTCCCACCCTTGACCTACTCAAAATTTGGACTTGAATCCTAATGGTAACCTTAAATTTGTGGGGCTTTGTTATCAGCCATTCTGGCTCATTGCCATTTGAAATTTTTTTCTGGTTAGGGATTCTTTGTTAGGATATTCTGATACATAGGAAATAGTTAAGTATAACTTGGTCTAGCGTAGAGATAGGTAAAGCGTGTTTCTTTACTATGTACATTTGTAACTTATAATCTGACGGTCATGATATCTAGTGATCCGATGGTTCACTCTCTCCTCAGTATTACCGACACTTGATCTGTGGATTAACACCCGATTGGTCCATGATATTTATTTAAAGAACATGGAGGATCATTTGTCCGACAACCCGTTTATGAGATAATATTATGTAAATTTTCTTTCTTTATATTAAAAAATTTCCTTAAGTGGCCGCATTGGCTCAGGTTGAGGATTGTTTCCCTTTTCGAGGGTTTTAACAGCGACAAATACTAGCGTATTAATCTGCGATTTTTTTGTGAGCAGTGAAATTTGTTGTTTTATCTAAGGAACTTACCCTATAAATTCCTAGATGGTATCAGCATTTTTTTTAGGGCCTCATCCATTGTCGATCCAAATCCAAAGCCAGTTTGACTACATGCGACTGTTGTTTTCCAGATCTATTATTTCTAACCACTTTCGGGCCAAGAGAACTGCTCTGTTGTGTCTGGAGCGTCTATTACAGTGAGGAACCCCTTTTTTTCATGCGAAAAGGTTTCTGGTTTCCCTAGTTATGTCATTTCAGATCTGGAGGTATAAAGTATCTTTTTGCCGTTATATTTATTAATTCCTCTGTTTATTTCAGTTCATAGTATTTTTTTATTAAGGGGTCTATACCCTCTTCTTTGCGTATGCTCTTTTCTTTGCGCTATGTGTGATCTGGTAAATCAGAAACAAGAAGACAAGATTTTTCTGCTACGTATGCTCTTTTCCCGCGACTTTGTGTGATCTCGGGAAATCAAAAATAGCGAGAAAAATAGATAGTTTCCGGTATGAATAATAAGAAATCTAACGTTCTGTCATAATTCTTGTATTTGTTTTGTTTGCACGGTTGTTTTTTTTGCAGGAAAAAGCATGCAAACTAAAGAGCTAAAAAAAAACAAAGCCCTTCCTCCTTTCAAATAATTACAGAATTATTTTACTAGCTCACTTCGTGGAAAGTTACTTTATGAGAATAGAGGTCTTGGGTTCAAGTCTCTTTGTCAAACTCATTTTTCTAAAAAGATTTTTGTTAATTTACTTTTTCTTAAAAAACTTTTTGGCAAGTTGTCCTTTTTTTAAAAAATGGGGTTTTATTTAAAAAACACATGTAAAAGTAACATTGTAAAAATGACTCTCACTTATTTCTAAAAGTGGGTCACATAAAGCAGATTTTTTTTTTAAAGTGAACTTATTATATTAAGCTTGGAAAAGGGGGAATTTTTTCTTAAAAGTACAATTTCATCATCAACTTTCAACCTATCACGTAACTACTCAGCATCTACTACAACTTTTATTCAAGAAGGTATAACTTCTCCATCTGGAAGCCGTTTTCAGAACCGTTTATTTTTAACCAGCATAATTTTTCGAGAGCTTTCCATTGGAGTAGTTAGTTTCAACATTTTCAACTTTATTTCTTTTTAAAAATGGAAAGTGCATGCTTGATTATTCTTAACAGCACCAATTATTTCCAATGGCTATCCTACATGGTAGACTTACTTAGAAGTAAAGGGCTTTATAGAATAGCCACATGACAAGAATCTAAACCTACCGATGGAGATAAAACGACTAAATGGGAAAATAAACAAGATCGAGCACGAGGGTTGATAGGAATGTCGATCGCTTAAGATCTTAGATTTCATATCCAAGAAATTGACTCCCCTGTTGTGGCTATAGAAAAGCTAAATACTTTTTTTGGCATAAAAAATTAAATCAAAGCCCACCAGCTTGAAAATGAGTTGCTTACTTTGTACCCCAATTATTTCTCCTCTATTGGAGATTTTTTGTCCAAATTCAAGACCCTTAGACTTCTTTTAGAAGGTTGTAAGGTCAAAAAGTAAGATGGTAGCCTTATCTATTCCATTCTTGCTAAGTTAGGCCCTACATACTCTGTATTTGTTTCCACCTTCCATTCCACTAGAGAATCCCTCATTTCTCAAGGAACAACCTACAAGTCCCCCTCTTTTGATGCCTTTTGCGATTCTTTGATAAGAGAACAAGAAAAAATCTTACACCTTGGTCTTATTAATAGTTGAAACTCTTCTAAGAAAGCCTTAGCAGCCCAGCAACAACCATATCCAAAGAATCCTAAGAAGCAGCATCCTAAAAGGAATGGTCCTAAACTAAACAAGGGTCTTAAGCAATTTCAGCAGCAAACTGAAAAAAGAAACTCAAAAAACTGATAAGCAAATAAAAAAAAAGTGAAGAAGACAGATAGACATTGAAAATTTTATAATCATGATGGCAACGTAGAGTCAAAAAAAATTAAGACGATGGAAGCCTTAGAAGTAGCAATGAAGAAGCACAACATCAATTTGGATAACTCTTCAACTTCATCTTCGGGAATGACACTTACTTCTTGTGGTTGTGAAGCATCAAGATCTAGTTATGCATTGAATGTATCTTCTTCTTCTCATTCTCATGAGTGGCTCATTGATTCTGGAGCCTCTTACCACATGGCCAAAAATAAAGCCATCTTTTCTTCTTCAAATGATTGTAACACCAAAAAAATTTACGTTGGTGATGATAGATCTTTTAGTGTTGTAGGGTCTGGAACCATTCATCTAGATAATGGTCAGTTTAATGATGTATTATGTATTCCTGCCTTTTCCTACAACCTTCTATCTATTTATCAGATAACTCATTCAGGTGAAGGGAAAATAATAGAATTCTCACCTCATGATGTTGTAATTAAGGACCTAAGAGATCCTAGACATATTTTAGTACTGGCATTGCCGATGATTCCACAACGTTGTATAAGTTTGAAAACTTTGGGTCATCATGTCTTCCCTCCATTTTTGTTGCTCATAATGATGAAGTGAGAAAAATTTGGCATGAGAGATTTGGTCACTTAAACTATCGTTCTCTTCAAACTCTATGTAAAGAAAATATGGTGACAGGTCTTCCTATGGTATCTTGCTGATATGGTATTTGTTCCCGATGTGTACTCGGAAAACATCATCGAGATAGTTTTGACAAACGTGCCTCTTGGCATGCTTCAACCCCTTTGCAAATTGTGCACAGTGATTTATTTGGTCCACTTCCAGTGGTTTCTTTCTCTGGCTGCAAGTACTTCTTAGCTTTCATTGATGATTTTTCCAGATGCACTTAGGTATACTTCTTAAAACTCAAGAGTGAATTTTTTAACATGTTCTTGGCCTTTAACGCCTTTGTTGAGAAACAATATGAACATCACATTCTTAAGTTAAGATCTGACAATGGAGGAGAATATGTTAACAACAAATTTATCGACTTTTGCACTGAGCATGGAATTCAATTGCAACATATTATTTTGTATACTCCACAACAAAATGGTGTAGCTGAAAGGAAGAATCACACTCTAAAAGAAATGGCTAATTGTATGCTTAAATCTAAATGAAATAGTCTTAATTTTTAGGTAGAAGCAATTAACTGTGAAAATTACATAGTAAATCACGCTCCCACTAAGGTTTTAAGGAATATAACTCTAGAAGAAGCCTAGAGCTCAATCAAACCAGATGTAAGTCACTTTCGTTTTTTTGGAGGTGAAGCTTGGGCCCATATTCCAGATGAGAAACATAAAACCTTAGAACCTAAGAGTGAAAAATGCATTTTTGTTGGATATTCTGAAGATTTCAAAGGATATAGACTTCCTCAACCCAAGTCCAAAATTGTAATAATTAGAAGATATGTGAAATTTAATGAAAATATATTGGCCTGCGAGCCTAGTTTGGTGGTTGTGCCAAATTTGTCTTACGAGCCTGATTCAGCATATGTGCCACCTCTCTCTATCTCTTCTACTTTTGACAACATTTCTTCTAGTTCAGATGATGACAACGAGGATGATAATCCTCTTCCACCTCTTCAAGATCTTCCTTTAGCTCCAAAAATTCCAAAATGGTTCCGCTCTACTCGGGATGCAGTAGGTTCTCTTGCAGGTGACCCTACAGATCAACATCATACACGTGTTAAGTAGGTAAATCCTCTCTGTGGACAGATACAATCCCTCTAGCCCTAGAGTGGGTCTAGAAATAAAGAGACATGCTAGAGTGTAGGTTCCTAATTACAGAATGGAAGAGGACACAGTAGATCGACCTACCTGGAATCCAATGTTGTTGTTTCTGCATTCATGCTCGGATACCTGCACATAGAACATTAAACAAGATCAACATATAACATAATAATTCCATTCGTAATCACTAACCAGTCAAAGAGGGCTAAGCATATTGCATTGAACAAACGACATAACACAAAATGGGAACCCAAACAATAGTCACGTATATATTGATAGAAGGAAGAGGTACAACCAAATATTTAACGTCACAGTCTCCTCCAGCGGGGTTCAGCTGATGCGCGTCTTAGATACTTGTCAGGGGATTCGAACGAGATGAGGGCATGGGCCTAAGCTCTCCCAATGAAGTTCCTTCTTTTTCTATCTCTTCAAAAATTCAACTATAGTAATTCAATTCTCCATGTTCAGCTAGCTTATGCAAGGAGAGATAGCTTCTTTTTATAGAGGAAAAGGAGGAGGTTAGGATCCCTAAAAAGGTGGAAAGGAGGCCTATCCTTTAGGATTTTCTCATGGGAGGTGGAAACCATAAACTAAAGGAGGGATTCCGTGGTTATTCAGTCCAACCACTCCCAATGACTCATCCTCGATGTTGTTGAAGTGGAATCTTCGCCTCTATTTTTAAAAAACATTACATAAACAGCTTAGCGTGGGTTTCTAAATGGGGAAAAGCACCAAATGGCACGGGGCCCAATGTTAATCTTCTCCATGGGCACAAGGGTAGAACTGGCTACTTGCGCCAAGGAAAAAACAAAGGTTTTTGAAGCTCTGCTGAGGGAATTGTCAACAGAAGGAATATTTCTCTCATGTAAAGGGATGCAATGATGGTCTTTGCAAGGCATGACACTTCTTATTAGTCACAGAAATGACCCTCCAATGTGTGAATTGGGGATTGTAGGGACAGTGACAAAATGTTGTGTAACAGATGCCCCCTAAAGCATGAGGTCCGAGGGAGATGGAGGGGCGAAATGGTTTATGAGAACGCGTTCAAACCAAACACCACTGTCAGAAAACCTGGAATTACAAATACAAATGATATCTATGATACATGAACATATGGCAT
The DNA here is from genome assembly GCA_034641835.2 of Pinus albicaulis. Lineage (NCBI taxonomy): Eukaryota > Viridiplantae > Streptophyta > Pinopsida > Pinales > Pinaceae > Pinus > Pinus albicaulis. Next base: position 830,797,074 of record CM076581.1, on the reverse strand, counting down.
GGGCACAGCCATCCAAAATAGAGTACATAAAAATTGAGATCCAAGGTATGGATGCAACCATCTAGCAATCAGGATCAACAAATAGACTCAGGTATGGTTGTATCCATCCAATCAAAAGAGTCATGTAACAAATCATGATAATCCACAAAAATCCACAGCCTGGATTTTATCAGAAAAAAACCCAGGGTCTTGCGCTCCATCTCAACCCAAACAGGTACAATTTCAAACATGTGAATATATGAACTGAAGTCGAACATGCAATAAAATCGTCTGATTACCAGCCAATAATGAAAGTCGTTAATAGATGTGAGAGAAACCACCAATAATTAAAATGGTCCTCAAGGTACAAAAGGTACAATATACGGAATGTGAACAGTGATCTGATGTCGAACACCTGCAGAATCACTCGATCGAAGGCCAATGATGTGAACCTTGCGTCGAATGCGAAAAAACTGCCATTGAGGCATGTGGGCTCCAAGGTACCGGAAGGGAGTCTCTAAATAAAATTCCTGGATAATGAGCTGAAGTCGACAGGAAATGACCAAGTCAAAGGAGGGCCATAATGTTTCCCACATCATCGGCACGAGACAAAGGAACATGACGAGAGTGAATCAAGACCAATAGAGAATCGGAGGAAGGTTGAAAACTGCAAAGGCAAACTTCTCTTGAACATATCAGCAACATGATACTGGATTTGGTAGTATTTGACATCAAGGGATATGAGGTCATGATGACATGGCAAAGAGCAAATGAGAGGTCAAAAGAGATTTCCCAAACCCATGGAGGAAAAAATGACGAAATGAGATGTCCCCAACTCAACAAGAATGTAGACAAGTGTCATGTTCAAGAGCAACATACTGCCAATGTAACTAGAACTTGGTTCCATTTTTCCCCCACCATTTCTGGTGAGTACCCCAATTATTTTTTAAAACAAGCTTGAAGGGGATAGCATATGCTTGCAACATAATTTTTGTCCTTCGAACAAATCCAACCTAGTACATTTTACGAGCCCTGGGAAGGAGGAACTCGGGTAACGTCATGGTGACGAATTCTGATGTCATCAAGGTTTAACGAGTCTGACAAAGGAATAACTCTGCATCTTTTCATGTTTAGAGAGTTTGAAAAGAAGGCAGAAAAGAAAACTCCAGCATGGCCCTTTTCGTAGATAGTCTCTCAGATCCGAAAAGGTAAAAAACAATATCTGAAAGAACCTCTTAGTCACGATCAGCTAAGGTATTCCTTTTTTGTAAATAATTCATCCCAACCCGAAAAAGGGGTAAACGTATACCGGGTAGATATCGTTTCGCAGCTATTTAACGAGTTCAAAATGAAAAGAACCTCAGAAATATTTTCAATTTTAGAGAGTCGGAAAAGAGCTGAAAGATGACTCTAGTAGTGACTTTTTCATGTTTTTACCGAGTCCGAAAAAGTATAAATACAACTCGTTACTTCATCATTGTCGCATGAAACCCTGTCGTTGCACAAGAGACACGTGTAAAACCCATTTCTCAAAATAATATAATAAAATAATCAAAAAACATGTCTTAAAACCTAATTGGGGTTGTGAAAAAGTTATAAAATGCCAAAAACGATAAAAATAATTACTTTTCACTTTTTACCTCTTATGGAGCAATAGTTACCCATCAAGCACTGTGATTTTGCAGTGGCGATAGTTGATGATCCGGCAGACCAATATCGAATCCGTCAGTTCTAGCTAAGAGACAACATGTTTCCCTTCATTTTAAATCTTCTTTTATTTCCTACAACCCTCAATTTTATTTCTGAGGGGGGGAATTGCAAAATTTAGTGCACGATGGTTGGCGCGAGTTTCAGGCATGGACTCGCATTAATCACCCATTTTTCTTAACTAGGGCACGCCCATTGGCGTGACTGTTTGAGAAACAGTCGCACCAACAACGCAAAACATTTTATGCTTAAAATGCCAGTCAATGGACCCAAATTTTTACAAATTCAATTGTTTAATTAGGCTAACAATGTTCATGTAACAATGTTTGCAGGTATAAAGTGGCAAAATGGTAATAGAATGGAAAGAACAGGAGCACAGTGAAGAGGATGAGCTTGCCATGGGAGATGAGAGATGCATGGAATCTCTCAGAGACTGTGGACTAAAAAAGTTCTTCTTAACACTGTGCCTCCGAGCTCAACTGGAGTTGCTACAGTATTTGATCAGCATATGGGATGAGAATCAGGAAAAGTTCATCCTTCGAGATCAAGAACTCGAGATTGATGTTTCTTATGTCTACTTCATAACAGGTTTATCGTGGAGGGGAGCAGCACCAATCCTAACTGGCACCCAGGCTTGCATGGAGAACATGTCCATGGTGATTGACAGAGTATGTCTAGGGGCACGGAAGGGATCAGCAAGTGGGAAAGTCGATATTGAGACTATCCCAGACTTGGCACTAAAAGTAGTGCTTCATACCATCACACGAGCTGTGGATTCGCAAGCACTGCACGAAGCAATAAAAACACAGTTTATTCTTGCTGTAGACTGCTTGTCACTGACCATCTACAATTGGGAAAAGGCTATGACAATAAACATGAAACTCTAGCTAACAAAATGCAAGAAGGCCAAATTGAAGCAATTTGGTTATGGGTCCATCCTAGTATCATTCTTCTTGGAATGACTACCAATATTTCAGCGGCAGGAGGTCATAGTCCCAACACCACCAGCGAAGGAACCACAGATGGCCCGATGGGCAGCTCTGATGCCAAGGGCAGGGGGCGGTCAACAGATGTCCTGGAGACTGGAATTATTTGATTGGCTCCGCTGATAGTTGATTTTCATGGAGGACTGGCCCTACTCTAGTACATATTTCACTAATTATCCAGACCTCCCACTTCCAGAGGGAGAGGATTGGGATGAAGATTTGGGTGAGACTCATTTTTTAATTTTCATGATTATTATTATTTTTTTTACTTATGTATGTTTTGACATTAAATCCATGTGTTTGCAGATGTTGGCCCAGAGAGACCTACAGGTATGTCACCGATAGCGAGGCGAATCCCTCGCGATTTCTACCCTTATGGCGAGGGAGGCAATGAGGATGAGATCATGCGCAACCTGGAAGGAATCACACATGGAGTTCCGGACTATGCATGATTTGACGATGTTCCTTGTGCCTACCAGAGACATACCGTAGGGTTTTGCAGCCGAATTCACCGCTTACTGAGGCAGCTTGTATGGGCAGTGACATGCCATCATGAGAATCATGCCGATTAGAAACCTAGGTTTTTATCTACAAATTTTGAGAGACATTATGTCTCAGGATGTAACATAAACACACATATTTTTTTTGAAGTTATGATGCACACTGATGCAAACATTCGATATATATATATATATATACATCTATTTTCCTACATGGATCTCTTACATATGATGATGAGTTACAAATTACGCAAATGTCTATCTAATAAAATGTTGGCCATTGTATCTGTTAATGCATTCATTCGTGTAGGAATATGTTGATATGTAATAAAGTCAAAATGTCTTTCTAGCAAAAAAATACATAAATACAATCTCAGAATGTATAGATTTATAACCTAATAATGACCATTGAGCTGAAGAACGAAAAGCTGTGAATCTAGATTTACAAGAAATGCGCGTATGCCAAGGTTGATTTCCTCAATTAATAGTTCAATGATAGCACTATATTCAGCAACATTGTTTGTAGTTCGTCCTAGACAAATGCCTTGCAGATTTATCAACTCACCAGTAGGATCATAGATTACCCAGGCTGTTGAAAACAAATTCCTGGTACTGCAGGAAGCACCATCCGCAAAACCAACATAAGGGGTAATAGACATCTGCACAATAAGAAAGGCCCAATGAGCAGGAAAAACAGTCATCAAACACACCAAACCAAAACATGTAAAAAAATTAAAACGACACCTATGTACACAAATCATGCATGAATGACTCATGCATAATATTTTTTGAGATACAACCCATTTCTGGGTTGTTTTAAAGGATGACCTTTGTAATCAATGAGCTCATAAGCCCCATTCTGCATCATGCATTTAATAATGTAGGGCCCATGCCACATGGGTTGAAATTTTCCTGCCCCCAGCTTATCATGAGCTTGATCATACAGAAGATGAGATCTCCTTCAACGAAGGAACGAGGGAAACCGAATGGTAAAAATGAGCTTTGACCCACTTCTTCTGAGCTTTGATAACCAGAGTAGCAAAGCGGTGGGTTCCATCTAGCCTTTCTAAGTAAAGGAGACACTCTTCTTCTGGCGAAGTATTCGGCAGTAATTCAACAGCAAATTTGAGCGAAGGTATTTCACATTCAATCGGAAGAGTAGCTTCCAGACCATAAACCAACTGGAAAGGAGTGAATCATTCGACCGAGGTTCTGTGACGCCCGCAGAGCCGAAGATAACATGGATATCATGGTGAAAACTACTGCTGCTTAATTCTCGTTGTAGTACTTTCCCAACCATTTAATTTGTCAATCCGAGGTTCGTAGGCTTACGAAGCACATGCACTATATATGCAGACCTATGGAACTAATCTAATCTAAATTACTCGAAATCAAATTAATTTAGAAAGGCATTGAAACATTAATCTAGGAAAGCAGGAAATTGCATAAAGGAAAAGCAATACAACATGTGAAGAGCTGAATGACAAACAACATATGTGAGCTCACAAAAATAAAGCTATCTCAAATTACATTACAAGAATCAAATGAAAAACCATGAAAGCATAAAATAAAAGAATATGAATCACAGTTAAGAATCCCCTTCTCCTAATTACAAGACTATCTCTGAAAACTCCAAAACTAATCTAATGAACTAATGAATTCTAAATTCTCCTGAGCTAATCAAAATGAAGAGAGAGCACTCTCTTATATACATGAAGAAGATAACCATCTCATTCAACCACTCTCAACTACTTTCCCATTATTACAAGACATGATCCCTTTGAATCCTCCACACATCTCTCACATATCTTGAATAGGATATGCCAACCAAATCCTCCATGATCTTCTCCTTAGGAATAGGCTTGAATAATTATCTCCTTAATATGGTGGAGGATATATTCCAGAAGTTTAGAATTAATCCTTCACATTTTTCCTACACATTACAAAGCTCACACATTCTTGAGATATATATAAAAACATGTATATTTTCTAATATTTAATCATCAATTCACTTATAATACAAAAATGAATAAAGTGGAAAATAAGAAGGTGAAACCCAAATGTATTTATGGAAATGATATAATGAAAGGTTAATGGGATGATGAGATGTAAGGAATAGTGAAGGGAAAGGTGGATGGAAATACGACATTTCTAAGTCCCAACATCCCCCCCAACTGAACTTGTTGCATGTCCTCATGCAACCATGCATGGATCTCTTTGGCGTCTGAACTTTGGCTTTACACGATGATATCTTTTTAATAATGAATGTTTCCAGGATATGTGAAGGATATGAGTAACAACTTACATTTTCTTATGGTTGGTTCTTGTGTGACAACCATGAATACAAAGAATGTTGGTTCTTGTGTTAACAACATTCATTTCATTTTCTGTTCTCTTTTCTTATGGTTGGTTCTTGTGTGACAACCATGAATACAAAGAATGTTGGTTCTTGTGTTAACAACATTCATTTCACTTCTTGTTCTCTTGCTGCAATAATAATGTAAATACTCACTGGAAATCATAAGCTATCAATGTGCATAAGAAAGCCCTTTTGTAATATTCATGAAGCATGCCAATATGTATATTAATGCGTATGAAGCAAAGTGCAACAAAGTATCGTTGGAAAATAAATGTTGGTGAATGGTAAATAAGAAAAAAAATGGAGTGATAGTGGTGGAGAAATGGAATCATGGTAGTGAATATGTAGTGAATATAGTCCCCCCCCCAACTGAATTGGTTGCATGTCCTCATGCAACTTGGCGTGGGTCATGAAAGGAAATGGAGCATGATGAGGGAATTTTCCAAAATATTCAAGTCAACATATAAGGAATTGCATGATTAAAGATTAGAAAACAACATACTTCCACTTACCCAAGAATGATGAACTATGCAATAGGAATGTAGTTGCTGCTACTGCTGAATCATGAAAACGTGACTGGTGTCGTAGCTGCAACTGCTGTAACTGCTAGAACATGGAAGGTTTTACTGCAGCAGGATCATGCAAATGTAACTGTGAATGCTGATGTTGCTGTAACTGGATCGTGGGAAATGAAGGAATCTGAACTGATGATGCCGAATCATGGAAAAGATAAAGGCTGAAAATGGAACTGTGGTACCCTCATCGATCAGAATTCATGTTGCGGTAACTGCTGAGGGAGTCGTGAAAAAGTGCATAGTCTTCGTCTGCTACAAAACTGATGGTACAAGTCTAATCATGCGAAAGAATGTGTTGATGTCGAGCATGAAGAGAAATCATTGGATTACCGGCCATTGATGCATGTCGTTAACCAATGCGAGGCAAACTCACCATTGATGTCAATGAGTGCCAAGGTACCCAAGTACATCTTGCGAAATGCGAATAGAGGGGTTGACGTCGAGCCATTTGCAAGATCTGACGATCAAGGGACATTGATGTATTCCCATGATTGTCAGCGAGAGAACTTGCCATTAAGGCATGCAAGTCTCAAGGTACCCAAAAGGAACTCTAGTCTATTTCCCAGATAAGGTGTTGAGGTCGATGGGGCAAGACTTGTTGAAAGGTGGGCCTTAAGGAATCCCACATCAGTCAATGTGAGTTTGTACAAAGAGATTTGGTAGGACTATAAATGGAAAGAACTCACGGACAAGAAGTGTGGATCAACATGGCGAGGAAATCAAGGCAATGTAATTATGGAAAGGGGATAAGTTTTATACAGAAGGCAAACTAGAAGGCAAATAAACTGAAAAGGATAAAGGAATGTATGCCATTCAAAAAAATAACTGTGCATGAAGTCGTGAAAGATAAGGTAATGGAAAATGGGCTTCAACAAAAGGATGGTCAATCAGCTTTGAAGGAGAAATGTTATAGTTATGGATAATGGGAAAAGTGGAAATGTTGGTGTATCATCATGGTTGCTGTGTAATAGCAAACATCAAGAGGCACAAACACCATGATGTTTATGATGAGTTACAGCTCCTTCAAGCTGTTTATGAAAGCATGTTTCTCAAAAAGTTCTGTGATCTTTGAAAATCACTTCAGCAGCAAAATGTGATCATTTCCGAAACCTGAAAAAAACTTAGTACAAATCCTGTATGAAAACTTTGTGAGAGCATTGTAAAACGTAAGATGCAAGAATAAGTACAAATGCGAGCAAAAGAAAGAAAGTGTGTGTTAACCTGTCGCCCGTGCTAATTTCATCATCGATGGCTATCAAAGTGACTTCAAGAAAACAAATTAGTGTTAAGCGTAAAAACATGCATTCGTATTGTTTTCAGGAATTTATTAAAAGGTCCATTTGCAATTTTCATGGTTTTTTTTTTTTTTTTTTTTTTTTTTAATAATAATATGATAATATAAACTAGTGTCCAAAATTGAATAATAGTGAGAAGCAACTTAGTAGCATGATAATAACAGTGAGCTTAGTATCTAATAAGAAAAACATGTCCAAATTTTCCATAAAGCAACATGCTATATAACCATAACACCAAAGCTGACTCACCCTTCTCTACCTCTAAAACCTAAGCAAAATTTACAACTTTAAATTACGTGTGCATGTAAACAAAGATGCATACTGACATTCATGGAAAACATGACTGGACAAACGATTGCTGCATCAGACAATGCAGCATAAATCCATCTGTCCCTAGACACACTAAAGGTATCCATGTTAATCTCAGGGACAATAGTTAATGAAACTACCAATGAACACTGAAACAGTCACCGAAAAAATACCCCTATATTTCTGTAAGGCTGTAATTTATAATGCTTCACACTTCACAATCCAGACTGATTTATTATGAGATGTATCTGTCAGACTGCTCTTGAAGAAGTCTTGCTGAGGCCTTTGCATCTAGGAACAATGTACTAACGTCTTCTAGGTCTTCCTTGCAAATTTGATCACGACCATTAGTGCGTGCCATAATACTTGCAGGTGATAAGAGTTGGACTGCATGCCTCAGTGATGTGCGTTCTCCTATCTCTCCTATGAATGCAATACTTTCTTCATCAATCGCGAGTCCCTCAACCATGTGGACTACTAATATCCGTCCCTCAAATGTTGCATATGGCTCTATTTGTTGCAAAAATCACTATTGGAGATAATGAGCTCTCCAAAGCGCGATTAAGATAAGCAAAGCATTCCATATCAAGCATGTGCACCTCATCAATAAAAAGTGCACCTGGAACAAGTTCTGCAACTCCTTCCTCTATATATCGATCAACCACCTTATTTATTTCTTGGCGTAGTTTATCTGTGATTTGAGTCTTCCTAGGCTTCATCATTTGGCCCATTAATGAGAGTATATCTTGCCCTCCTTGAGGTCGGGCATTCGCTACATCTAAGTCCTGCAGGGTGACATCCTGCACTATCTCTTTCTTCTTGTGGACTTCACCTTTTGGTAATGGAACATATTCTTCTGCTTCAAGATCAAATTCCGTGGCAAATGCATCAGTTCTTCCTATCCTTTTAACTGCACCATTGTTTGCCTCTATGTCGATTACTGCCTGTCATCCTTACTAATCCACTTGGCATCGAAGGGTTTCTCATACTCATCCCCAATGGCTTATAGGAAGCCAGGGTTTCCAAATTGATTACTCTAATGAGAGCTTTATGGAAAGGCCCCAACACCATGAGTATAATTTGTTTCAAATGGATCACCAAAAGGGTTTGTAGATTGGGGCATCATCATCATTGTAATGCTTAATGAATATCTGCCTCGTCAATTCGATTCTGTCACTACGTCGGTTTCAACAGAAGTTTAATTCGATTTTATTCAAAATCCCATTTACCTTCCAAAGCACAACTTTCCTCAGAAGATGTGCCAACAATATCAGATTGGTCATATAATGACATAAACCGTGTCCGTTGGGTCTTACTTTGCGAAAATTTCTTCAGGTCCACTTCAATTTTGGGTGTATACTACTTCAGAGATTGACACAATGTGCTTTTCTCTTCAATTGTGAGGCCTAAGATAAAATTCAAGATAGATATAGAATCAAAATATGAATAGATAGATATAATAGCAGTAACAACTGTCTCCTTAAGTTTTGGTATTCTTATCATTTGCCAATGGTGCTAACTTTGCAAGCCACAATTTCAGAAACCCACTTCCAGTAGAAGTTTCGCCATTCATTCCTAACTTTGTGAAGGAAGATATAGAAAACTCTATAACAGCCACCTTGGCCTTTGGTGGGCGCTACTCATCAAGTGAACGGAGTAAGGAAGGAAGGACCAAGTCTATGCTATAAGTATTACTTACAATCTCCAACGTTGATGAACAGAGTTGTCTAATTAACTCCTTCGGATCAACCAACCATGAAAAGACATGAGGTAGAATCCTTTCTAGGTACCCTTCAAATGGCTTTCGACAAGCTGGTATCAAGTCAAAAAGTGTGGAAAGTGTTGCTTGGGCCACTTTATGATGTGGATCATCCAAATCCTGAAAAAAACAATTTCATGACCTTCTGAAAACTTTGGGTTATGTCCTGTACGCCTTTGGGCCCTTGCTGTAGCATTTTCCTAAGTAATTAAAAATAGTAACTCTAGTAGACCAATTTGATGGCAAGCCTCATCCACAAACTTATTAAATTTGAGCCGGGGTAATTTCGCTCGTAGGTCGCTCAAGCCGTTAATCGAAAACTGTCACCTTGACATTCTGCCGACCGTATGAGCTCATTATTACTCATACTTCCTCCTTTTGCAAGTCTAATATACCAGCTCCTCATATCAAGCTTCAAAATCAGAAGAAAATCCTTAAAATCCCCTAAAGAATTGGTATCGCACTTTCTCTATGCATTCCCTGCGGTCCCGCACCTAAATCTCAGCCTGCATGCGGAACCATACCGCACGTTCTTTGTGTAATGGGTGCGGACCTCTGTAAAACATAAAAAGGTGAGAAAATGAAGATAAAAGTGAATTCCAGGTGAATTCTAGAAGATTCTAGACGGGAATTTTCGGAATGGATACGCTTTGAAGCTGGTTCATGCATCCCTCTCTTAATGGAGCTAACCCCTTGATGTAAGGAGCTTATCCCTTTGAAGGAGGATTCTATCCCTTCATATTTGGAACTAGAAACCTCCTCTCTTTTACTATAAAAAGAGGCCTTGGGTAGCCTCGAAGGGAGTTCAAGCTTATGAGATTTGAAGTTAAATGCTGTTGAGATTTAGACTTGAGTAACTTAAGACTTTCTGTGAGGTTAAATCACTCATCCTCATTTGTCTTAGTTCAAAGAGTGCAATGCTTGTCAGAGTAAAGGAGATTCCTGCTTCGGACCCCGGGAGGAACTGCACAACATCAAGGCACAGGTTGTAAAGGTTTTCTATCTTTAAAGTTAATACAAATATACTCATTTCTCTCATTAAACTGTCAATTTGTGGTTTATTTCATAAATTCCTCGATCATTATGATAAGTATGATTTATGATAATGTCTATACAGGTGCTGCTTAATCTTTTTCCTTGTTTGTGATTGCAGATATACGAAGGACGTTCTTTCAGTGCACGGGAATGACTTCAACAAAATCAAGTAAGCAAGCAAAGCGTTGGATATAAGGTAGGCCTTGCACCCATATAGTGTTTTTATAAATTGCATATGCTTAGAGAGAGATTAGTATAATTGGTTGTTTGTTGCTAGTTACCTTTTGTACTAGAGAGATCGGTCTTGTCCGCAAGACGGATTAATCTACACAACAAAATGGCGACTCCACTGGGGAAGAACTTGTTTGTTCTTGGTTCTCTTTGATTTTTGACTTGAGAAAAGATTTCTTTTTCTGGTTTTTGATTGATTCACATCTGTCTGGGTGTTTTAAATTTTTCTGTTTTTTGAAAATTTAGAAGTATTTTGAATTTTTCTATCATTTTTGCTAGGACCGCACTCTGCATAACTGTTACAGTGCGGGCAGTTTCGCACGTTCTTTATAGAATACAGTGCGGGACCGCACCTGTCAACACTGCTTACATGCGGACCCTGTAAAAATTTTGAAAAATTTCTAGGTTTCTTTTTCTGGTTAATTTTTAGATCTTTGGTTTCTGCCCAGACTGGTTATTGTGTCTATCAAGAATTCATTGTTTATGAACTCCAACAGTGTTAGTGTTTTGAATGATTTTCTAGGAGGTTTTGCCCATTGGATTATTTTTCCTGTTTGGTCTTTGTAGTGATTCAAATTTTTTGACAATTTGCAGTATCTTAGATCACATAAGATCTCTTTTTGTCTCTTGAATCCGACCTCATTGTGAAAACATCCTAGTTTGAGAAATTAAGCCTTTTTGATTTCTTTGCAAATCTTCGAAAAGAACTTGCTTTAAAGTTTTGAATTTCATTTATTCTTTGAGTGTTTTGAAAAACATATTTTGAGTGTTTTTGATCTGTTTGATAGATTCTTAGTTTGCTGAACAACTAAGAGAAACATTCATAAAAAAAAACTCTAAAAAGCTTTTACTCAACTTAGATTAGTTTTTTAGATTAGTCTTCATAGTTTTGAATAGTTTTAATTTTTGTAGATTTCTTTCGAAAGAGAATTGTTTTGTAGCTTCTTGTTTGGAAAAGAAAAGAGTTTTTCTTGTGAGCTTTGATAGTTTAACGAAAAGACAAAATGTTTCTTTCACTTAGTTTTCATGTTTGAAGAAGAAATTTGAAAGTTGCATTCTCTAACTCTTCTTTAGATAGAAAATTCATTGAAAAAAAAAAAAAAAAAGAATCGAATATCATCATAGGTGCATTTTAGTGTTTTTGGAAGTCGAGTCTTCACATCATACAAAGTTTCATTTCCGCGCCCATTTGACTTAAGAAACAACTCTTAAAAGTAACGCTTAAATAAAATTCATCTAGTAATATTTTTATTTCTAGGGCTCTCATCACCAACATAGCTTAGGCTAATATCTTGGAGTAGGGAGTAATTAACTCTCCAAGGTAGATAAAACAAACAAGTAGATATATCTTGCGGTAGGAAGAATTCCAGTTGTTGCATGTATGCTCTGGGAAGCTCCTCTTAAAGGAGTTAACCACGAGATCATATCTGAACCAGTGGGGTAATCAATCCTTCCTCATTGGGAACGATAGAAGATATACACGTATTAAAAACGGTAAACCTCGGATAGACCATTGTCGAGGAGCCAGGGGTCACTTGTCGGTGAACCTTGGATTCTGTTCAAGGAGCCTTCAAGGGGATTGAGCTTTGTTACTCTGCCCTTGCGTGTGTGTCGGATCGTAGACTGTTCCCCCAGGTATATTTGTTTCATTTGGTAACCTTAGAGGCCATAATCTTTAGGATTATTTCCTAAGGTGACGGTGGAGGGAAGATCCCACTGTACCTGGAACAGACGTCGACTAGACTCACTTGGACTCTCTGGGGGGTTCTCTTCACTCGAGATGGTAATGTGAAGAAACTTGTGCCAGTCTGTTTCATTAAGCAGGTTGTCGGGGTAACTGTTCCAACCGCCCTTTTCGTGTTAAAACTCTACTAAGTTGGATTTCATCACCAACTAGTGATTTTAGTACGGAAAGTTACTTGTTTGTGTGTGGTTTGAACTCTTAGATTTTTTTAAGCGAGTGATTCAATTGTTTGTTTCTTAGAAGACTTTAGGTGTTTTCATTGAAATTTTTCTTTGTTTGCGTGTGATTAGATAAATTTTTCATCGTGGCGGAATTGCCGAGACAATCCCGGAGAATACAAGGGAAACCCCCTGAATTTACACCAGGTCATCTTGAAGGGCTTCGAGCTCTGGCACCACACAGTAGCCGTAGACTTAGATCAACAGAAGCTGAAAGCTCTGCTATTGTGATACATCCTGATCATCAAATTCCTACAACATAATATATTCAAGAACCGATTTCAGTTTCTGAAGTCACTGAAAATATTTCTCCTACTGGAGAATTATCTGACGAACCTGAAATCTCTGAGCCTGAAACTGAATCTTCTGTGTTAGAAACATCTTCAGGATTTATCTCACCAACTTCTAGCGATCCAGGTTCACCAAGGGTTAGAAATATCATTACTGAAAATCTTCCTTCTGGACTAATTTCTATAGAAGAACTTACTAATCCAGACGAAGACATATCTCTTCCCAACTCCCCTCAATCGTTAAATCTTAGGGAGCCTGAATCTATTTTCTACAGCCCTATTCGAACTAATCCCTGGTATCTTTCTTTAACTGATTTTTTAGAGAATCCAGGTCTCGCTTTTTATCCACCTCGAGTTCCATATCATCCTACACCCAGAGGTTACTATCCGTCATCTATTATGGCTGGAGAGTCGTCCATGTTTTCGCAAACGCCTGAATCTTTTTTACATGGTGGTCCTTCTGTCCCTGCGGGATATCAGTCTTTGTCTGGTACTTTCTCAGGAGCAACTCCTCAACCTATCGAAAATGTGTTATCATCTGGTCTTGGTGGACTTAAAATTGAAACGTCGAACGTAGAGCAAGTTTTTATGATGTCTGGTAATATTCCTAATCCTCAAGCTCAAGGCAGTCAGTTTCCTTCTGGGGGTCAACCTCAGGGAATTTAGTTACCACTTGGGGGGCAACCTCAGGGTGGGCAATTACCGCCTGGGGGGCAACCCCAAGGTAGTCAGTTACCACCCGGGGCTCAACCTCAAGGTAGCTTTTTCCCAGGACAAACTGTGGATCAATATTATTTTGGGGGGCAACCCTAAGGACAGTACATACCTCAAGGTTACCAACCTCAAGGACAGTACATTCCTCAAGGTCAACCCCAAACTCAATATGCTCCTCAGGGTCCTCAACAACCCCAACTTCAGTACGTGCCTCAAGGTTATCAACCTCAAGGGAAGTACCCAATGCAAGGTTACCAACAGCCTTCTGGTCAACCATCTGTTCAAGGAACCGGAACTTTACCTTATTATCAACCCTACGTTCAACCAGGTTTTGGTCCTTACGTTCAACCTTCTACGGGACAGTACCCCGGAATGATGGTGTGGGATCCGTCCCAATATCAATAGCCTTTGCAGCCTAATGTGCAGTTACCTTATCAACCTGGTCAGCCAATGGTTTCTGGTTCAATTCAGCAACCTGGTCAGCCAATTATTCAAACTCCTGCACCTAGTTCAGTTCAGCAGGCTGGGCCTAGTACACCTCAGACTCCGCCCCAAACTGCTTCAACTGCTGCAACGTCTGTTCAACCTGTTACACCTATTTCTGGAGTGTCTGTAGCCCCGAGTTCGGCTATCCCTGTATCCGGGCAAATCCCTCAAGTCTCTGTACCTCAGTCAGGACCTACAGCTCAGACTACAGTTCAGATGCCTGCAGGACAATCCGGTACAAGTACAGTTGTTACAAGTCAACCTCAATTTACTTATCAACCGTACCAAGGACAGCCGCAATACGGTCCCTATGTTCAGAATCCAAGCTATCAGCCATACCCTGGTTATACTTATCAACAACCTCAGTATGGTCTGATTCATCCTGGTTATCCGGGAGGTTATACAATACCCAATGCTAATCCGATTCCTAGTTATCCCGGGTATCCGCCTCCTGGATCTGCTTTGGCTTCTCAAGGTTTTCGTGACCCTAACCGTCAGTTACCGTTCATCGCAACTTTGGACTTACCAGATTTGACGCGCCTTACTAATGATCCTATTTTTTATTATCAGAACTGGCCGTCAATGCCTCATAAGTTGCCCAGTGACATACCAAAATTTGAAGGTAAGTCAGGAGAGGATCCATCAAATCATGTGATGACTTATCACCTTTGGTGTGCATCTAATTCTATTATGGATGATTCGATTCGCTTACGTCTTTTCCAAAGGACACTCATAGGTCTTGCAGCCAAATGGTACATTGAGTTGCCACGAGGCTCGTTTCATAATTTCAGTCAGTTAGCAACGTCCTTCTTAACTCATTTCCAGTTGCCTGTCAGATACGACAATGGCACAGAATTATTAACTTCACTAAAACAATCTACGTCCACGTATATTTCTGATCATATTCATGAGTGGCGACGTAGACGATGTTTGGTGAAGGTTTATATTCCGAATCAAATTTTGGCAGAGTGGTTTGTAAAATCATTACTACCCAAGATCACTGAAGATGTAGCTAAGGCTGGTGTTGTTATTGAAGAGCAAGTAATTGCTCAGGCTCAGTACCTAGACCTCGTCTATACGCAGTCAGGTACTTTACATGAAAAAATTCCGGATTTACCCAAACAAGGTCAGATAGTTGCTCCTCCTTCAGGGTCTCATGCCGCTGACGGTATGATTGGTACAGTTAGTTCCAAAAGTAAGAAGAAATCCTCAAAGAATTCTTCTCCAATCATAACTTTACCTGATTCCCCGAAGGGAGAATCCTCTCAAGAAGTTTCTGCCGATATTCACGTCGTTGAAACATCTACGGCAAAATCAAAAACCGGTGGTAAAAAGAAAGGGAGGAATAAAAACAAGAAAAATTCGAAAGAGAAATCAGATAGAGAAGAATCCAATGATGAGAAACGTAAACCTCGTTATCCTTGCTTCATTTGTGAACAAGATCACTTCACAAAAGAATGCCTATATCGAGAAGAGGTTACGAAACTCATTAAAGGATCGCAACAACCTGCTGTCTTGAAGGATCCTTTTCCAGTTCAAGATAGTAAGATGATTGGTTCTTCCTCGACCACTTTAGAAGAGCCTATTATGATGATGTCTCATATAAGGGTTGCGACGCGATCGCAAGATTACAGTTCTAAGAATCCCATTGATGGCAAAGAAGGAGAGTCTTCCAATGCCAACGCATCAAATACAACTCCTCCTGTTTCCGGTCCGCTACAGATCGAGAAACAAAATCCAGACTTGATAATCAAGCCACCTGCTAAAGGTGTTCTTCGTAAATCAGCTTTCAATCCACATGCGAGAGCTGCTCATAATTACAACATTGTTGAAGATTTAGCTATTTCTCCTTCAGCAATGTCGGCTTTGGAAGTGCTGCAGTCGTGTCCAGCACAGCGTAAATTGTTATTGTCTGCCATAGGAGCTGTTGATGTTAATGATTCTAACCTCATAATCTTCGATTTAGAAACTAGTACACCACGTCTTCCTCATCAAATGGCTTTCCAGATTCCAGTGTTAGTAAAAAACAGGCCTATTTTTCGGACTGTGATTGATGAGGGAGCTTCAACGTGTATTATGTCGCTTCAGTGTTGGAAATCTCTTGGTTCTCCTACACTTAACCAATCTCCGACGATTCTAAAGCTTTTGATGGTCGAGGTTTTCAACCTTATGGTATTTTGCAGGATTTACCCATAGGGGTTGAAGGGAAAATTGTTAATCTAGATGTGGAGGTGGTTGATGCCCCTCTAGATTACAGCCTTCTACTGGGTCGTAGTTGGTCTTATGCTATGACTGTTGTTGTCTCTTCGGTCTTTCGACTTATAAAATTTCCATATCAAGGAAGGATCGTAACAATAGATCAGTTAACTTATTTTTCGTCAGACCCAGCCTCTACAGAAACAATCCAGCATGTTGGTAAAACGACTATCTCTTATAAGGATGTTGGAGTAGGTTTGGTTAAAGATTCTGGTTTGCTAGGAACTTTTTCCTTTCCTCCTCCTAACGTATCGTCTTCTACTGCAACTATTCATATGATTTCGTCGGACACAGTCATGTCTGATGATCCTTGGATTCTACCTTCGGAATCCGAGATTGATTCATTTGATGGCGCGATGCCTTTGAGTCCATTTGAAATTGCGTACCAGACTGTACAGTCTTTTTCCGACCCCTTTTCAACCGAAATCGATCCAATGAATGGGATCCAAGAGGAATCGCTTTCTATTTCTAGTTCAGACGCAACGACATTTCCTGAAATTGTTCATACAGATGAGCAAATTCGTGAGTTTTTGTCTGTTGATGATTTACCATGGGAAGATCTCCATCATAGGTCTTCATTCTTACCTGAATTAGATCATTTTGAAAATGATTTTGCTTCAATTTTTACTGCTGAATATGCCAAGGAACCTCAGAATCCATTGAAAAATCCTGATTCTGAATTAAATTTGGAAAATATATCTAGAACGGTTCCAATTGACATTTCAGTAAAGCCAGGAATAATTGAAAACATTCATATAGGTGCTAGTTGTTCAGACGAAGAAATTCAGACTTATAAAGCCCTATTTCAAGAATTCCGTGACGTGTTTGCCTGGTCTTACGAAGAAATGCCAGGAATTGATCCATCGATCGTAGTACATGAAATTAAGACTTACCCGGATGCTAAACCTGTTCGTCAACGATTACGTCAAATACATCCTAGGAAAGTTGCTGCTATAAAAAATGAAGTTGAAAAATTACTTCGCGCAGGATTTATTTATCCAATTCCCTTAACGGATTGGGTATCGAATATTGTTCCTGTAACTAAAAAACAAGGAACAATAAGAGTATGTATCGATTATAGGGATATTAATCGAGCGTGTCCAAAAGACAATTATCCAACTCCCTATATCGATCAGATAATCGACGATTGTGCTGGTAGTGAACTATTTTCCTTCATGGATGGTTTTTCCGGCTACAATCAAATAAACATACTCCCTGCAGATCAACCTAAAACAGCTTTCATTTGTCCGTGGGGAACGTTTGCCTATTGTAAACTACCTTTTGGACTTAAGAACGCTGGAGCAAATTTTCAACGGGCTATGTCTTATGCGTTTCATGACATTAAGCACATTGTTCAACCATATCTTGATGATTTACCTGCTCATTCATTACGTAGGGCCGATCATCCCACTCATTTGCGAGCAATTTTTATGAGATGTCGGCATTATCGGATAAGGTTGAATCCGCATAAATGTGTTTTCTGCGTAGAATCGGGTCGTTTACTGGGATTTGTTGTTTCGAAATCAGGCATTCGTGTTGATCCTTTGAAGGTCGAAGCTATTGTTAAATTGCCTCCTCCTTCGACATTGCGCCAACTCCAAAGTTTGCAGGGGAAAGCAAACTTTTTACGTAGATTTATTCCGAACTATGCCGAGCTTGCAAAGGGTTTTACCCGGTTGTTGAAACAGGACATTCCGTTCTTTTGGGACGAGGTCGCTGATCGATCTTTTGATGCACTTAAACACGCATTGACCCATGCACCGTTATTGCATCCTCCCAACTACAACCAGGATTACATTCTGTATCTCGCTGCTTCTCATTCCACTATTGGGATGGTACTAGTTCAGGAAGATGAATCTCACAACGAACATGTGATTTATTATCTTAGTCGAAATTTGAATCCGACTGAAATCAAATACACACATGTGGAGAAATTGGCCTTGGCAGCTGTTCAAGCTATCCAACGTTTTCGGCATTACATATTGTTACGTAAAACCACAGTAATTTCTGATTGCAACCCTATGATGTATATTTTGACCAGACAATTGCTAGGGGGCAAGTATTCTAAATGGATAGTTATCCTGCAAGAATTTGACTTGGAATTTGAGAAATCCAAGGCAAAGAAGTCTTTGGTTTTTGCGGAACTAATGTGTGATTTCCCCTCTACTGATACTGAAACAGTGGCAGAAGAGTCCATTGTGGACGAATCTTTGTTTCTTATCAGTACGCTTGATCCATGGTATGGGGATATTATTGTATATCTCCAAACCCAATCTTTTTGGCCTGAAATTTCACGAACTCAACGACGGAAAATACGCTTCCAATCCCAACAATATAATATCATTGGTGATACTCTTTATCGACGAGGAGCGGATTCTGTTTTCCGACGTTGTTTAACTCATGAAGAAGCTGAAAAGGTACTCAATGACTGTCATTCTGGAGCATGTGGCGGTCATATGTCTGGGTATGCCACTGCCCAAAATATATTGCGTGCAGGTTATTTCTGGCCAACATTATTTAAAGATTGCATTTATGCGGTTCGGAAATGCCACAACTGTCAAATTTTTGATAGAAAAATGCGCGTGCCACCCGCTCCTCTTCACCCTATAATTGTTGTTGGTCCATTTGCAAAATGGGGTATCGATTTTATCACATGTAACCCTCACTCGGCTGGGGGGCATGCCTATATTATTCTCGCTGTAGATTATTTTACGAAATGGGCCGAGGCGATGCCTACATATTCAGCTGACGGCAAGACTGCTGCAACATTCGTGTTCAATCACATAATTGCTAGGTTTGGTGTTCCTCAAGCTATTATTACAGATCATGGAAGTCATTTTCGGAACATCATGATGACCGAATTAACAGAACAACTTGGCCTACGCCACGATAATTCCACTCCGTACTATCCACAAGCAAATGGCCTGGTTGAAGCTATTAATAAAGTTTTAGTCACCATGATTAAACGAATCATTGGTATTCATAAGACGAATTGGCATTCCATGTTATTTTCAGCGCTTTGGGCATATCGAACCTCAGTCAAAACATCAACGGGTTTCACTCCTTTTCAACTAGTTTACGGTTTAGAAGCTGTGCTACCAATTGAATGCGAAATACCGTCATTAAAATTAGCCATAGAATTACCTGTCAGCTACGTCTGAAGAGGAAAAACGTTTCTTGTACTTGGCCCAATTAGATGAGAATTGGCGAAGTGCTGCAATAGCAAACGAGGCTCATGTTAAAAGGATAAAAGCTCAGTATGATAGAAATGTGACCCCTCGAAATTTTTCAGAAGGAGACCTAGTTTTACTTTATGATCAAGCTAATGACAAGCTAGGAGCTGGAAAATTCGTGCCTATGTGGCATGGTCCTTACATTGTGAAACGAAAGTTAGCAAAAGGGGCTTATGAGTTAGTAGATTTTGACGGTGTCCCTTTGGATAAACCCAGAACTGGGCTTTATCTAAAGCGATATTACGCTTAAACAAGGTGTGGAGATTTTTGTTAGTTTAGATTTCTTTACTGCTGGTGTGTTTTAGATTAGAAAAGTGTGCCTAGTTTAGAAGTGTGTTTTTGTCACTATGACTGCTTATCTGAGTTTTACTCTTGATATTGCAGATGTCGACGTCTCTTCAAACCTACATTGGTTTTGCCGATGGTGCTTGTCGTAGTACACGGAACATTTCTTCCGCAGCTTGGGTTATCTATTCACCCTCTGACGAGTTAGTATCCATGCATGGGGTAAGCCTTGGTCAAACAACAAATAACATTGCCGAGTATAGTGCAATGATTGAGTTATTGTCTGAATCCATATCATTTGGAATTCGGAGTTTGATTGTAAGGTTGGATTCTGAACTTGTTGTATTACAGCTTAACAGGGTTTATACCATTAGAAATCCAGTGTTATTACGGTTTTTTTTGAGAGTTCGTCTCTTGGAACGTGAGTTTGATTACATTGAATATCAGCATATTCCAAGACATTTAAATACATTAGCAGATTCAATTGCTTCTAGTATGATAAATAGACATTTGCAATAATTAAAAGCAGTAAAACAAACAACATTCATTCATGTACGCAGATAGCCGTCAAAATAGTGATATATATATCATAGGAGTGTGTTCAAAAAATATACATCGTTTTCGATCATAGGTTGGAAACACCTTATGATCGGCAAAAATGATAACACAAAAGTACAAAAATGAGTCTACATGATCATCTCATCACTGATGATGATCTCGATAGGAAACAATTGCTCGAGCCACCCTGCATAGGAACCTCCTGAAAGGTCCTGGGACTCCAATCACATATCTTTGTAGCCTGAGAGGGATGTCATCTATGCTTGTCTCTGGTATATCTAGAGTCAAGTGTTCTAGATGATGTTCCAAATCAGTCAAAATTTCTACTGATTGGCCTGCTGGGGCTGGTGCGGGCGCAACTGGTTGTCTCCTCTCGAAAGGTTGGAGATGAGCTGGACGTTGTGGACCCACATCTGTATTTGAAAAACTTTTGGTTATTAGTTTTCTAAGACGATAAAAAATTAAAAAATTTAGAACTTAACAAACGTTGAAAAATGTTTTACCTGAATCGTCCCACTGTTCCCCTGCAGGGAGAGACATCTCTCTATCTCCGCGGAAATCTATCCCTGCATACGGAAAATCCTCTATCGTAAAAATTTGGCGATCCAGCCAATGAAAATATGAAACAGGGAATCGTACAATCTCAGTGCCCTCGATAGCATGACGAACCATCAGCGCGGACCAGCGAACCATCCTTGGTTCTCGAGGTCGACCGACATCAACTGAAATACTCTGTGGAGCTAACTGAGGAATCCTCTCCAAAGCAAAAGAAACGACAATGGAACCATATCCAAAGTTTTTTAGTTTCCCGGTTTTTGCTCTGGTAAGTTGGCCTTTTATATTTGCCAACACAGCTTCGCACCAGTTGAAGATGGTGCCGCGAAAACAGTCCACAGCAATGCGCATTTGGGAACCAGTAGCTACATGAAGCGCGGCACTCCCACATAGTTTGGTAACAGTGAATGCTATAACTTTCAGTTCAGGACGGATGATATGTTTTATGTCAATCCGTTTGTCCCGAGGATCTGCCTGATCATTGCAAAATTCGAGTTGAAGACTCGCGACAGTCTGGCCACCTGGCCTAGTCCCAAACAAAGATACATGTTCGCCCCTCTTGGACAAACCAGTCAAAAAGTATATATCCTCCAGCTCAATTTCGAGCTGGTGGCCACCAATGAAGAAACACTGGTCCTCCACATGCCATCTGTCTACCAACCATGTTAAGAGTTCCACTTGTGCCCTCATGCCAGAGATGGCCCAGAATTTGTATAAGCAGCATGATTTTAATGCCCTTTGTGTGGGCAAATGGAGTATTGCAGCTTCATCCACTTCCTCATGTTCCCTTTCTCGCCAAATAAGCATCTTGTTAATCCTGCAACACAAAATAAGGCATATTAGAATGATTTCATTTGAAAACTTTTGGCAGAAATTTGGGAAAACCATGCTTTAAATTTAACCGCGCGGTACCGCACCCGCTCTTTGTAAACAGAGCGTAGCTCCGCACGCGAGGTGTGTGCCGGGTGCGGTACCCTCGATTTTTTCCCGTTCAGAAAAAATCGGGGTCCGCAGGTAACCTATGTCCCGCCTGCGGACCCCGCGGGCGCATTTTTTGACCAATTTTTGCCCTAAAAAATCAAACTAAAGCCTAAAAACGAATTTTAAACGGATGAAAAACAAGATAAGGAGGTCGTGGATTACCTGGGGCTGACGATTTTCAATTCCAACGGTTGAATTTTCCAGAATCTTCACGGGAACTTTTTTATCCAAAAGCTTTTTACTTTTCACTCTGCAACTGAACGGTAAAAATGAAATAGAAAAAGTCCTTTTTATAAGTTTTTTCGAATGAATGAATTGTAAATTTATTTATTTTTCACTTTAAAAGGGATATTTTTGAAAGCATTTTTATTTATCTTAAACAGGTATGTGTAATGTTTTGAGTTTTTGTGCAGAAACAGGATTTTTCAGGTGAAAAAATCATTTTTCAACAAAGAGCATACTTTTATCACTTTTTCGGACTCTTTCAAAAATTTTACGAAAAAGCGAAACTTTGGAGTCCTCTTTAAGCCCTTTTCAGACTCTCTAAATATGAAAATATTGCCGAGTACTTGACTATTCGAACTCGTTAAAGTAAATGAACAGTCGTCCTTTCAGTATAAGTTTACCCCTTTTACGGACTGAAATGGACTATTTACGAAAAAGGTATACGTTGACTAAATATGGTCAATAGAGTTCTCTCCCGCATTATTTTATCCTTTTTCGGGCTCGAGAGACTAAATTTACGAAAAAGAACACCCATGGAGTTTTCTTAAGTTTTTCTTCTGACTCCCTAAAACTGAAAAACACCGAGTTTCTCCTATACTCGACTCGTTAAAACTTAACAGTAAAGGACCTGTTTAATTTTCAACAGGAACGAACCACTCCTTCTTAGGGTTCGAATTTTAAACTAAGTTGGACTCATCCGAAGGGTGAGCTTATAACCAAGCAAATGTTATCCTCCTCAAGCTTATCAAAAATAAAGAGGTACTTGCCAGAAATGGTGGGGGAAAAGAGAGAAAAATGAGCATGTTTGTTGTATTTTAAAATTGTCCGAAAACTCAGTCGACCACTCTTGGACACGACACTTATATTCACCCGGGTTGGGAAATCCTTTGCTTAACAGTTAATCAAACCACATTGAAAATTTTCAGCCGGTTTCTGGGTATTAGCTTTGAGTCAATTGTCACCAAGCCATCTGCAGTGTCGTTATGTGTCCAAGAGAACAGTTCAAATAAAACCATTCATCTGCAAAATATCTGTCATCCATCATTGACCATCCCCGAGTCAGTCCTTGCCAACATATTTTCAAAACTTGATCTATGATTTCGTGTTGTGGGCTTGCCTACGACAGATCACTTTCTATCGACATCAGCACATTATCTAGGAAGTTGATCCAGAAATCGTCAGTACCTTGAAATCTGCATGCCTCAATGGCAGGTTTCTCGCTTTCGACGACAGGTTACATCAATGACCTTCGATCGAATGACTCCGTGACATGTTCGACTTCAGCTCATTCATTCACATTTCATGGACCGTACTGAGTACTTTGAGAGCCATTGACATTACTGGTGGTTTCTCTCACACTTGTTAACAGTTCACATCATTGACTGGTAATCAAGTGGTTTCTACCATGTTCGACTTCAATACATTCATTCACATGGGTAGAATCGTACTGGTTCGAGATACGGAAATCAAGACCCTGGATCTAGTTTCCACCATCCAGGCTGCGAGGAATTTTGTTGTCATCTATACAATAGACTTTTGATAAACAGATGGCTGCGTCCATACTGTGTCTACATATATTTGTACTATGATGTATTCAAAATCATTCCTGTATCAGAACGATTTCAGTTAGTTTATAGTTAGTTTTTATCTGAGTATGGGAATGCCTACCTCAGTGATGACATATACATGTATATATTTTGCATTGAATGTTTTTTACAGGTACCGACTGGGGTGTCCACAGGATGATCTTTGAAATGATAAAGTACTGCACTCTTCATATATGACAGACTATAGCTTCATCTATTACAGACTTTGCACTGTAGGGGGCAATTTGTTACACTGAAAACTGTCACCTTGACATTCTGCTGACCGTATGAGCTCATTATTACTCATACTTCCTCCTTTTGCAAGTCTAATATACCAGATCCTCATATCAAGCTTCAAAATCAGAAGAAAATCCCTAAAATCCCCTTAGAATTGGTATCGCACTTTCTCTATGCATTCCCTGCGGTCCCGCACCTAAATCTCAGCCTGCATGCGGAACCATACCGCACGTTCTTTGTGTAATGGGTGCGGACCTCTGTAAAACATAAAAGGCGAGAAAATGAAGATTAAAAAGTGAATTCCAGGTGAATTCTAGAATATTCTAGACGGGAATTTTCGGAATGGATACGCTTTGAAGCTGGTTCATGCATCCCTCTCTTAATGGAGCTAACCCCTTGATGTAAGGAGCTTATCCCTTTGAAGGAGGATTATATCCCTTCATATTTGGAACTAGAAACCTCCTCTCTTTCACTATAAAAAGAGGCCTTGGGTAGCCTCAAAGGGAGTTCAAGCTTATGAGATTTGAAGTTAAATGTTGTTGAGATTTAGACTTAAGTAACTTAAGACCTTCTGTGAGGTTAAATCACTCATCCTCATTTGTCTTAGTTCAAAGAGTGCAATGCTTGTCAGAGTAAAGGAGATTCCTGCTTCGGACCCCGGGAGGACCTGCACAACATCAAGGCACAGGTTGTAAAGGTTTTCTATCTTTAAAGTTAATACAAGTATACTCATTTCTCTCATTAAACTGTCAATTTGTGGTTTATTTCATAAATTCCTTGATCATTATGATAAGTATGATTTATGATAATGTCTATACAGGTGCTGCTTAATCTTTTTCCTTGTTTATGATTGCAGATATACGAAGGACGTTCTTTCAGTGCACGGGAAGGACTTCAACAAAATCAAGTAAGCAAGCAAAGCGTTGGATATAAGGTAGGCCTTACACCTGTATAGTGTTTTTATAAATTGCATATGCTTAGAGAGAGATTAGTATAATTGGCTGTTTGTTGCTAGTTACCTTTTGTACTAGAGAGATCGGTCTTGTCCGCAAGACGGATTAATCTACACAACACAAGCAAGCGTAAGGACACAAAAAAACCTGTACAAGAAAGATCGTGTACCTTCCTTAGCCGCAGAGATATCGCTCAGTAATCCCATGCATGGAGATACATCGTAAAGGATCAATCTTGTATGCGCAGTCCACAACTGCATAAAAGTCCTCTTGAATTCCATCGAGTAATTCTTCAATAGCTTCATTTAGAGCCTCCAACTCCACAAAATTTTGGCTAGGCTTAATGTCATTTCCCTCAAGATCCATAAGACTCAAATCATGTTCTACTCGATCGATTTATTTATTCTCATGATAAAAATTCTTCCTCAAGATGAACGATGGAGAAAAAATCGCAGCCAGTAAAGAAGGGATCCGTCAAATAAGCAACAACATAATCATTTAATCTCAATAAAGTATGCTGACGGGTAGAAGATTTAGGAAAGCCAATCCATAAAAATAGTTATCTGATAATGATACTGATGGAATTTCATTCCTATTATCTTGAGATGCCAAAGATAGTGTAACAACCCATGGATTTTGGCCCATATTTTTCAATCAACATCTGCATAGTATCCCAAATTAGGTGTGAGAATTAATCACAGGAGAAAATTCCAGCGTTCGAAACAAACAATAAGAATTATCTTTTACTTTATTGTGGTTTCATTTGTTTGTTGCTTATCATTTTGGTTTGTTGTTGCTAGTTGCAGGTTTATGAACAGTGGGCGAAGAGATGGCACCGCTACAGCTTGCAAATCCAACGAAACTCACAGTTATTTTATTGAAGTGAAATGAACCCTGGAAATTTTACTTAATTGTTTTTGCAGATTTATTACCTAATTGTCATTGTGCAGGTTTTATGTATGCCTAGCAATCAACTGTGCTTAGGATACGTTCAACAACCTGCTCGTATAAAATGCTAGACACAATTTTTAGCGACCGTTCAAGGCCCAAATACTATTCGTGATAAAACTCGCTTTTTTATTCAGCCTCAATTCATGGTTTATTAAAAAAAAAA
Source organism: Pinus albicaulis (assembly GCA_034641835.2). Classification (NCBI taxonomy): domain Eukaryota; kingdom Viridiplantae; phylum Streptophyta; class Pinopsida; order Pinales; family Pinaceae; genus Pinus; species Pinus albicaulis. The sequence continues at coordinate 830,770,904 of CM076581.1, read as the reverse complement.
TTAGCAAATGGAGAAAAGAAAAAAAATGATTTGCAAATTAACGATAAAATCGATTAGGCATATTGCAAAACATGATTTTTTTTTTATTTTTTTTTAATTCCCGAAATTAATCTAAATCATCCTTATTTTCTGATCCTCGCGATCGCACTAAGCGCGGAGGAGAGCATACTTATTCTAGGCAAAAGAAAAATTGAGAATGAAAGCAAAGCCTGCCTACTCTATACTAATTAGAATTTTAAAAATTAGTTACGTGTAATTAAATTTCCAATGAAGCCATTCACGTAGCAGTAACAACAATATATTCAATAGCCATTGTTCAACTGAAAAATGAAAATATTCCAGTGTGAATGAGTTTGGTTGCTGAAACTGCAAATCAACTAAATAAAAATAAAAAAACGAATCTAATCGAGTACTTACCTGGAACCATTGTTCGATAAGGCTTTGATAGGCACGATTTCTCTTACTTAGATCATGTTGTAGCTCTTCTTCTTCTTCCTCGATCTCCTGTTCGAATGATTGTTCGCCATCATATGTGCAGGGTTCTTCAGATGTTGAATCTTCATTTGTTTCTTGGAGAGTAGTTGAACTTTTAATTCTTGTCAAGATCTCCTCTTCCAAGGAAGAGGAGATCCTGACTTCTGCTAGGATCTAAGTGAGTAGTTCCAAGCTGAAACTCATTGTTAAACCATGTTGAAAAAGGTATTCTTACTGCACCCAAAGCTTAAATATAAAAATCTTAAATGAAAATAAACTACTTGCATAAATAAAAGCACTCATGTTGAAACAGATAAAAAAAAAACACTCTTCACAGTTGCAGAAATCAAACACACTTGCAGGAAAGAAGATCAATCAACCATAACAGAGAACAGGACCCTATTCCTCCAAGCAAGAATCTTCAGCACCTGTTTCCTGATATCATTCACACTGCAGAAAAAGAAGATTAATCAACGGAGAACAGGACACTATTCCTCAAAGCAGGAATCTGCAGCACCTGTTTCCTGATATCCGTCACACCTACATGTCCTGACCCATATGAGGCCGAGCCCGTTACAGTATGTCGAACAATGCATAGGCTATTCCCCACGTCTTACAACCCTGTCACCTCGGATTTAGGAACATGTCTAAACACACTTGCATGAAAAATCAAACTGAACTTCAATCCATCGTGCTTCCCCGGCAACGGCGCCAAAATGTTGGGTGAAACTATTGTCATTTAATTCTGTTGTAGTACTTGCCCAACCATTTAATTTTTCAATCCTAGGTTCGTAGGCTTACGAAGCACATGCACTATATATGCAGGACCGAAGTGGAACTAATCTAATCTAAATTGCTGAAATCAAATCAATCTAGGAAAGCAGGAAATTGCATAAAGGAAAAGAAATACAACATGTGAAGAGTTGAATGACAAACAACATATGTGAGCTCACAACAATAAAGTTATCTCAAATTACATTACAAGGATCAAATGACAAACCATGAAAGCATACAATAAAAGAATATGAATCACAGTTAAGAATCCCCTTCTCCTAATTACAAGACTATCTCTGAAAACTCCAAAACTAATCTAATGAATTCCTGAACTTATGAACTCCCCCAAATGAAGAGAGAGCACTCTCTTATATACATGAAGAAGATAACCATCTCATTCTCAACCACTCTCAACTACTTTCCCATTATTACAAGACATGATCCCTTTAAATCCTCCACACATCTCTCACATATCTTGAATAAGATATGCCAACCAAATCCTCCATGATCTTCTCCTTAGGAATAGGCTTGAATAATTATCTCCTTAATATGGTGGAGGAGATATTCCAAAAGTCTCTTAGAATTAATCCTTCACATTTCTCCTACACATTACAAAGCTCACACATTCTTGAGATATATATAAAAACATGTATATTTTCTAATATTTAATCATAAATTCACTTATAATACAAAAATGAATAAAGTGGAAAATAAGAAGGTGAAACCCAAATGTATTTCTGAAAATGATATAATGAAAGGTTAATGGGATGATGAGATGTAAGGAATAGTGAAGGGAAAGGTGGATGGAAATACGACATTTCTAAGTCCCAACAAAGAATGAGTGAAGCTTGCTTTAGCAATGCGATCCAATATATTTTAGACACGATGACAAATTCGCTATCAAACAACGTGTTTCACAAAATATTGGGAACTTTGGTCGATCACTGGAAAATACAAAATACAGGAGCACCACTCCTGATGTGGTGGATATGCGACCCGTCAGATTTGAGTGAAAGCTTGTGGCACGCAAAGGCCGGGGCTTTGAATACTGACCGTAGATCTGGCGAGTAGTAGATCTACGGTGAACGTTTAGCGCGATAGGGATGGTGGGGACAGGAGCAATGAATTTTCGGGTTGCATATGGGCCGTTAGATTAAGTTATTTGGAGATCTAATGGCTGTTATTTAACGCGATGGAGGTAAGGTGGGATGATCGCGTTAAATATGGATCGTTGGATTGCAAAGGATGATCGGACGGTTGCAGTGTAACGCGATTGGGAAGGATGGGGCCTGGGGATTGATTTATCGCGTTCGATGAGAACCGTTGATTCTATGGGATGTTGGAGATTGGATGGTCAGGATTGAATCCGATGGTGCTGAGGGATTTGTTAAGATTAATGTATAAACATATTTTATACATGGATTAAAGTGGTCGGGAGGGGTGAAAAAAGGGGCTTTACCCAAGGTTAAATATTGCGGTAATGGGATATATATCAGGGAAAATGGATAAGGTTATAATTTTATCCTTGTGTTAGATAATCGGGGAAGGGAATATAAATAGGGAATGGGTTTCTTTAAAGTTTAGTTTAAATTAAACTTCGGGTATTATATTTTTTTTGTTTTAAACACATATGAAGCATGTTTAATGACTTTATTTATATTTTTATTATATAGTTTTAGATTTATCAAAGGTCTAAAACTATAGGGGAGAGGGGAAATATTTTTATGGGTAGTTTTGTGTCAAAGGGGTAACTTTGGGATGTTTTTCAACATGTGCTTAATATCTTTGACACAAAAACATATATTAAATGGGTTTTGGGGATATTAAATAAAAGGGAATTATATTAATAGGACTAGGATAATTAATAAGGAGTTAATACAATATGTTAGGTGTTAATATGACAAGGGGAAAAGTGAATACTCAAAACATACCATTATAACCAATAAAAGTGAAGATCAAAGCAAAACTTGCATTTATGATAATTTCATCACTTCAACTTAGGATAAAATGTCATTTTGAGGGTTTTATGCTTTCATGAAATGTGGGAAGTTAATCAAATGGGGATTTAAAGTATCATTAAGTAAAATGAGGTTTTTTACTTATGATTTTTCATGGAAATGAATGTATGAATGGAAAATGATGTGATTTTTGGGATTAATATAACAACTTAACATTTTCAACTAGTCAGCCATAGAGCCTTGGGTCCGGTCCCAACAGAAGTCAAGGAAATGCCTTGAGCCTTTCTGACTGATAGTTTAGAATGATAAATGGCTATGGGGAAGGGAAGTTAGTTATTTGCAGCCTTGGTGAATAATATTTACAATGATGCTTCTCACCTTCTTCTACCTACCCAATTTTAACTGCTAACATTTTTTCTTCCATTTTGATTAGGTGCATTTGTGCTAGCAACCTTTACAACATTTATTCTTTTTGAAAGCAATAAGACTATCTAATTATACACTTATTTCATCCAGGAATCCAGATTAAACTGTTGGATTCACTTATTCTCTACCTAACTACTGAATTGTCATGATTAAACTGTATGACAATTCTTCATTCTCTATCTAAAACATTTGAAATTGAAAAATGACGAGTCAAGATTAAATTGTTCAATTCATCACAGATTATGGCATTTATTGACACTCTGCCATAATTAACTGCAAAAGGTAAAATTAGTGGCATTTAGACTTGCACACTTTCATGTTTTATTCATCTTTTTCTTTTTGGGGTATATTATTTTTTCTAAGTCCTTTAATCTTTCTTTTAGGACTTTTTACCTTTTTTTTTTATTTTTTTTTAATACAAAATATGAGAACACAATTTGCAGTATACAAGTATGTACATATTTATGATTATCACCGCCGAGTCAAAATTATGAATCCTATATTTATAGGTCACTAACAAAGTTCATCTAATAGTAACAGGTTAGATGACCAAAAAATGGTGTAACACATTTACTGTAGAGTTTGTGACTAATGCTGAAATTAATCTCAAACAAATTAGGACGTATATAAATATTTTTCTAGGAGATCTCAGATAGTGAAATTTTGTGGAGACTGAGATGAAATATCATAACATAGGTGGTCAAAATTTGAGATTCTGGTTCATTATAATTTTTGAAGATAGGGTCTCTGACTAATCTTGAAATCAATTTAAAAGAATGCTAATGAGACATAGTTTACATGTGGGAAAAATATATATTGTAACCATATTACACATTAGCATGTTTATGTGCACCTCAAACCGTCAAAATTGTAGGTTAAATTAAGAATAAAAATGTTATACTACTTATTAACTAGAGTAGTACCCATAACTTAAGTCATAAAAGATTACCATATACTCTTTCTAGAATAGAAGAAGCCTCAAGTTTACATTTTATTACATCTTGTATTCCAACTTAGCTTGAAGAGGCTTTCTATGAATGGAAAAATGAGAATAGTAATAAAAAAATAAATACAATGTATAAAGGGAGGGATGAACTCTATAGAACATTAGGAGTTGAAGGGAAATATTTTTATGGCCTCAGTTAAAATTGAAACAACAAGGAGTCCCATGAATTTTTGATGGCATTGCAAGTAGGGTTCCTTAAAACATATCAAAAGATAAAAATAAAGATTAGAAACTGGATTTGAAGAAAAAACCATGAGTTAAATAGATGAGGATAATCCTCCATTACTTAGCAACATAAATACATATATGCATACACCAAAGTAGTAGCATAGTATAATATCTATACAGGGTACATATATGCATACATCGAAGTGGTTATGGTTCCATGCTTTTTTGAGGGAATTATATAACCTGCACACTAAGCACATACAAAAAATGATGAAATTATGATGTATACGGTCCATATGATGCACACAAAATCACATGAGACATTGCTTCATAATTCCTTCTCTGTATATGAAATAATCATTGTGAAAGAATCAACAAAAATGTATCATGTGTCATATACAGAAGGAATTATGATGCATACGGTCCATATGATGCACACCAAGCACAAGTATCTATAGTTATATTTTATTGAATTCTAAAGTGGATTAACTTGCAGCGATGAAATTCTTGAAGAAGTTTTCAACGCATTGCTAAATGAAATCTTGTTGGAGTGCTTATGTTATGTAGCAAATAAACTATGGGTGAAATTAATAATTATGTTATGTAACAGTTGGAGTACTTATGCAACACTGGGAGTAATTATGTTATGTAACAGTTGGAGTGCTTATGTTATGTAACAATTAGTCAGTTACTTAGTTTATATTACATGTCAGTTAGTTTTTGTAAAATTATAAATTATGCAAGGTTTTTGTAATGAATTAATTTTTGTGGCATTGGAATTTAGTTAGGTAGTTAGTTAGTTCTTGTAACATGTCATTTAGTTATTTTTGTAACATTTTAAATTAAAAACCATACTCAAAACATATTGTATATTTAACTAGTATATTAAACCATATGTTTGTCTTTTGAACTGTATCCAAATACACATTGTAACTTACATTGTGTTAGGGTGCTATAATAATAGGGATCATAATATTGAATTGACTATGTTAAAATCTTGTAATATTGTACATACTTTTTCTTTCTGCAAAATGTTTTCCCATATTAAAAAATGCAAATAGGGTAAGTCCTAAAAGAAAAATCAAAGGAATAAAAGAAAAGGATCAATAAAGAATATAAAGGATGAACCCCACACAAAAAGAGATAAAAACAGATCATGAAAGTGTGCACATTCAAATGCCACTACTTTTAGTTACTTTTGCAAAATAAAAATTGTGTGCAGTTTTTCAAAAATGCCACAATTCATGATTGTCAAACAGCTTGATCTTGATTCATTCATGCTTTTAAATTTCAAGCATTGATAGATAGTGAATAAAGATCTAACCAAACCATTTAATCTTGGCAGATTAGTTGTTAGGTAGAGAAATAAATGAGCTCATCAGTTTAATCTGAGCCATTGCAAGAAATAAGGTTAGGATTAGATAGTTTTCTTATATAAAAGAAGAATAAAGGGTCAGCAAGTTCAAATGCACCCAATAAATGAAGAAAAAATGTTAGGATAAATGATGGGTAGGCAGAAGCAGTTTCACAACGCATGGAAAGCATCAATTGGTCATTTAATATCACTAATATCACTCAAAATCCCCTTCCCTTTCCTTAAAATCCTATTTTCCATTCTTAAAAGGAATTTTCCCTTGTAAAAATATCCCTTTCCCTTCATTTTAACCTTTTCCCCTTACTTCACTCATTTTCCCTTACTAAAACCCTTTTCCCTAATTGAAAATCACATTTTCCTTTGAAAAAAGTAATCTCCCCTCTACTAACTCATTTTCAATTAAAACATGTGAAAACCCACTTTGCATAGTTTTAAAAAGATTAAAGAAATGTCGGGGCCCACTGTAAATCCCTAATGCATTATTAACATCCCACATTCATTTTCATTAACCCACATTATTATATTAAATCTCGTTTAATATATATTAAACCCATGTCATATTAACTCCCTCACTACATGCTAACTCCTTTATTTTATTAATTCCCCTGATTATATGTTAAACCTTATTGTAATATAATTTCCCGACCCTTCGCATATATAAAAAACCTGACCCACTCCAAATATCTCATCGCAGTGACTCAAAGCCTAGGTCCCACCTACCAAATCCCCGACTCATCCCTCCTATTCGTCCATCCGTCAAATCTCCATTCAATTGATCCAATGGCCATTGATAGCTATCGCACCCCTGACTACCCAAACTTTAAAGCCATGGGGGGGTGAAAAATAAGTGGTTTCGCACCCCCGCTCCCCTGCTACGTGGCAACCCTACATCTTATCACACTCCTCAGTAGAATACCACCAACTCGCTTTTTGTGATGCGATAACCGCTATACTCTCATCTGAGCTATACGACGAATACCACCCTCGTTTGAAAGTTAAACCTCCGCACCCATATGATTAACCAATTTTGGTTAAAAACAATGAAGTCCGCTATTTACTGTTAGTTAATCATTTATGTTCAAGTTTGAGTACACGAAGCCTTGCTAACCTATTTTCGAGCTAAAACAACCAGTTTCGACCTATTTTGAGGCCAAATTAAACTAGAATTCAAGCTTATTGGCTACCAGAACCTGTGCAGACTCATTTTAAAGCTTTATAATGACCAGGAAATCTCTTGTTTCCTCCATAATCCCTGTTGTGGTCAGAACCTTTCCAAATGTCTATTTCAAAACTTTTCACAGGTATTCCTAAGCACCTAAGACCATTTCTTCAACACAAGAAAGTAATAAATTAATCAATTGAACCAATTAAATGGCTTCCCAGGGTATTGTGACTGTTAATCCCCTGCAACCTCCTATTGTTGATGTTGAACATATCCCCCTTGCAGATAAAGACTTCAAAATCAGTGACCTTGTCACTGATTTCACCCTCCTTGAGCTCCACTGCTGGAGCCATGATAAATTTATGGACCAGGATGATGATATCCACCTCTGGGAATAAAATTTGCCAAAATATATCTTCCCACAGACCTTCCAATTTCCTAAAATCATCAGACTCTGTCATGCTAATTATCTGCCCAATGAAAGAGCCCTAGTAACCCATAGCAAGGAGATTTTGTTCACAATTATTATTGCTGAATCTAAACCAGATGTTGCAAATTCAACCCAAGCCTGACGAAGCCCCTTTGTCAATTGAAATTCTCACCGCATTATATTTGAATCTAGACTTTCCCAAGAGGTTTCAAATCTTTCAAACCTTCTTACCTCCATCGATTGAAACCCTAAAGAGTAACCCTCCTTATTCAACCTCAATTTTTTCAGAGAGAACAAGACAGATTTTCACAATGTTTTCTTTCATTATAGGCTACTTTACAGATGAGTATGTAGATGATTCAATCCTAGGTTTTCTGTCCATTTTCTATCCAGGACAGCCTCCAGCTTTTACATTTAACTTTGATCAGTACCTTTCAGATGCCATCAATGAGAAATTATTGAATTTACCTTAGTAAGGAGTCTTTAAATATTCATAAGTTCTATTTCATTTATTCCTAAACTTCCAATCTGAAAGGTTTGCATTTAGCCTTAAAAAATTGGACACAAAGGGTAACCCCGAATCTGTAGTCTTCTGGACTTCCCTAATCAGAAAATATTCCACAGAGTTCACATACAAGGAATTCATTGATTCATTTGTTCGCCCAGTTTTCAACATGCTAAGCAGTAGCAATGAACCAAGGATCAGTGAAGAAATTAAGAAAGTATTGCAGTTTTCAGAACACAGTAGGACATGAGACTGGTATTTATACTAGAACCACACTGAAATTAGGGTGTATGGATGTCAACTCACTCCATACAAGCTGCCCAAATACCTCCTAATGATGTTATTTGCACTAGAATATATTAGGCAGATCCTAAATTCAGATGAGGTGAATTTCTTGTCAGCAAAGAAGAAAACTCAATTTAAAATAAAGAACCCGCTTGGTCCTTTTATCTACAATAATAGGAATGTTGGTTGACAAGCAGAAAATTGTTTACAAGAATTCAAGTTCAGTGAGAGTTTCAAGTGTAAGTATGATCCTTTAAGAGTTATCAGCAAACTAAGAGTCAAATTTAAATTAACTCCTTTTTTCCATGATTCCAAACCAGAGACTGAGAAGTACTCCAACCAGTCAGGGTGGTTGGAGAATACTTTGAAAGAGGTGGAGAAACCAGTTGAGACAAGTTTTGTCCTACATACTCCATTCCTACAAGATAGGAATTCCAAGAGACCAAGAGAAGAAGGTTCATAATCAGCTCAAACTACTACTGATACTAAATTTAAGCTAATGTACAGGAAGAAGCCCAATCTGAATACTATAAATGAACAAGAGGAAATAGTGGACACAGTTGAGATTATTGATACATATTTTATTGTTAGGGAAAATTCACCTCCTACTGTTTCAGAGGAAACACATCAACCCTCTACTTCTAGTGCTCAAATAATTCAGAAGCAACCTAGTGTAGAGGTATCTTCTTCAAATAAACCAGTAGAGAAAGAACAGGATATGATGGAGAGGTATAAAGAGATTAAATTAAAGAATTATACATTAAAATCAGTGACCTATGCCCAATATTGGAAACAAACACCTAGTGACTAGAATAGGTTGCTTTCTTCTTTTGATTATAAAACCAAGAAGATGCAGATGAAATTTTTGTAGCCCACAGTGAAGGCTAAAAATTCATCAGCTGACTATAAGAAAACAACATTTGAATTTCAAGCCAAATATCTACATCCAATAGATCAAATTGAGTTCCATAAGCAAGCTAGAGAAATGATTTACTCCACTATGAATAACAAAGCTACGAGTGTTCAAAAACTGTAGAATTCTCTAGAGAACATTAGAGAACAGTTAAAGCTAGAGAAGGCTTCCTCACAAGCCAAGGACAACAGAATCAAATCACTTGAAGAATTATTCATAGAGGTAGGATATGATCCCAATAATATTAAAGCAGCTGAGGAACTAATCAAAAAGAAGAATGTAGACATTGTTGCATTTTAGAAGCAGCTGAAACTGCCTCCCACTAAACATCCACAAGCAAAAGAAATTTTAGAAAATGAAGGAAAAAAATATGAAATGATGAATCTCATCATTCAGTTGATAGCTCAACTGAAATATATGAAGAATGAAATGGATAAGTTAGTGCAGGATAAGAAGGCCAGCATGTAAGCAAGCCTTGTCACTGTTATTCCTATAGTTACTACAGCAGTTCCCTCTACTTCATCAGCTCCATTGGTAACAATAGTTCTAGTAACTACAACAGAAATTTCAACTACAACAGCTACTACATCAGCTACAACAGTAGCTCATCCCAATGATGAAGCAGGAGAATTGGTTAAAGCTATGCAAGACATGTCAATACAAACAAATGAAATTAATAGACTGGAATAACAGGTAAAAAAGCTTGAAGATGAAAATAAATTGGCACAAATGAGGCGTACAATTGAAGCATAGAAATCAAGTAGATTGAATGACAGAGTTCAGAAGTTAGAAAGAGAGTTGACATTGGCAGAACCTTTGGCCCAAGCCAAGCAACAAATTTTGGCCAATATCATTAACTCTATTAATGATATTTGGCCATCCATTCAAGCTATATTTGAGCAAAAATATTTGATCAAAGAGGCTAGTGAAGCCATTCAGAAGGTTAAAGACGAACTTGATAAAAAACCAGAAGAGGACTAAGAACATAAATTTCTAAGAACAAGCATGAGTTAGAAATAATTGGAGTAAGTGACAGGACTGAAACAATTTTAGAGGTTAAAAAGGTAATTTCCAAAAGAAACCTGATGATACAACTTGAAGATAAGTGCCAAGCTATGGAATTAGAAATAAACAGGTTTATGAATAATTTTGATGTTCTAAGGAAAAAAAGGTCTGCCTAATCCACTAGTGATTAATGACAGAGTGATGAGGCAGGAATACTATGACAAAAAGATCAGAGAAGTGGCCAAAGAACAGTCCAACAATTCATCTTTGAAAGGAATTCCAACAGGGAAGGTACTTTATCAAATATTTGAAAATCTCTTTTACCTCCAGCATGAGGTAAATCACCTCTTTGTGAATAAGCCTACTTTCACCAAGTACACTGAAGGAGATGAAATTTATAGAAGGATGCTGAAGATTAAAATCCCAGATGAATATACTTGGGAAAGTTATATGATTTACTGTGATGGTGAAAATTAAAAGCAGGTAACAGAACAATCAATGTTAAACAGTATCAGAGCATTCAGATAAAAGTGAAAACATAGCAATCAAGGTTAAATAGTAAAAGAGAAATTCACAATGACAACAGTAACATAGTTTAAAGATGAAAGAAATTCATCATATGAAAAGGCAGCATAAAAGACAATCAAAGGGAGCCAGCATACAACAACAACAAAAGAGATAAAGCATAAAAATATCAGTAAAGAAAACATCAATCCAAATAAATAGGGACAACTAGCATTTAGTCTCCTAGGTGTCTCTATCTTCTTGCATGAAGATATTTTCTTTTTCCTTGAATAATTCCTAAATCAGTTTAGGATATTTTGTATTAGTTTTTGTATAAATACTTCAGAAATTCAAAGTGTTAGAGTGGATTCCTAAAAATTTCTATAGTTGTAATTGATCAAAATACCTGAGGGTTCACTGTATCATTTTCAAGGCAGCAGACTGGACAAGTAATAAAGGCATTGCATTACAGGATTCATGTATTGAGATAATTCAGTGAATTACATTTCAATTGTTCATTGCTATATATCTTAAGTGTTCCATAAACTTGTATGTTTTCCAAATTTATGTGTTATAACAAGAATATTATTGCAGAAATTGTTTAAGTACACTCCGCTCTGAACTGTTATTCATTTTAATATTTTCTTCTGATATCTAGATCTGAGAATCCTTAATTTCTCTCCCATCTCAATTGACCTCTTCCTCTTTCATCCATAATTCTGGTTTAAGGAATCCTTAACTGGTCCTTGATCCCGATTGAAACCACTTCATCACTCAGCCTTTAAAGATCTGATCTTGCTTAGCTACCCTACCCTGTGAACATTTCCTTTAGAACTTGATCTTGTCCTATTTTCTTGACATTTTGACTCCAAATCCCAATGGAAAAGTCGAGAAGACAATTATCCATATAAATGAGTAATTCCACCAAACCAAACACAAAATCAAACCCAATAAATCTTTCATAACTATCCTAAAATCAATTAAAAACAACAAAGTTAAATTATAAAGAGAGATCCCTCTCTGAGCATTAGGAAGGCTAGATCCTGATCTCAAAATTAGGTTTGTAGTTACCTCTAAAATTTCTTTAACAATCATAACAACCCAGGGAAATTATTGGAGTGATAACACATTGCAACAAACCAAAAAGGAATGGTAACTTCATCCACATTGCAATTTAGTTAAAAAAAAAATTCATGCCGCCCCTATGCTTGATGACCTCCATTTTCTAAATTTCCCAAACTTGTTGAAGTGACTGCCTGAGCCAAGTTTTTTCCATATTATTGAGTCCATTTTACTCCTTGTAACCATGGCGGGATTGAATAGCCGAATTTTCCACTTGTGCTACTAACCTCAACACTAACTAGAGGTGTCCTATAATATGTAGGACTTACCCCTACATTGGTAGGTGTATACGGGTGGGTACACTACAAGGAAAAGACTCTCTAGTGAATGTTTTTGAGGAACCCCTTATAAAAATACCCCATACATCTGTTTCTAGTGGAGGTTCCTAGAGGAGGTTGGCGAGTGGAGGGTTTTGCAGATGTTTTCCGCTCGGTGCGCTTATCATTCAACATCGCACCGGTGCTCCTTAAAATCAAAAGCACCAGTGCGCACAAAAAATTGTCACACCGGGCACCGTGTGCTTTGCACACACCTGCCCGGTGCGTCATATTACTATAGAGCACCGGTGCTTCACAACTCTTACACGCCGGTGCATCATAAAACACCGTGCCAAAACTGAAAACGCCCAATGCAGTATTAAGAACTTGCATCGGTGCATCATAAAACAATGCGCCAAAACACAAACTGACCGATGCGTTTGTAAGAAAAACTACAGGTGCACCTATAAAGCACGAGCACCAGAAAAGGGCTAAAAAAAAAAATTATAGCAAAAACACCGGATTTCTCACTTTTTCAGTGCTCTAGAGCTCTCAATTACTAGTGCGCTCTACAAGAGAAGGCACCAGTGCGCACAAACTCTTTCGTGCCGATGCATCATAAAAAACCACGCCAAAACAGAAATGGGCCGGTGCGTTCGTATAAAACAACACCGGTGCACCTATAAAACACGCACACCGAAAAAGGGTTAAATAAAAAAAAAATTACGGCCAAAAAACCGCATTTTTCACTTTTCTGCTCTCAATCACTGTTGTGCTTATAAGATAAAGCACTGGTCGCACAAAACATTGGCACACCGAACACCGTGCGCTCCGTACACATGCCCGGTGCGTCCTATTACTGTAAAGCACCGATGCGTCATAAAACACCATGCCAAAACTGAAATAGCCCAGTGCGGTGTTAAGTAACCGCCTGGGTGCATCATAAAACAATGCGCCAAATCTGAAACCACCCGGTGCGTTCTTAAGAAACCACACCGGTGCGCCTAAAAAACCCCGCGCATCAAAATAGGGTTAAATATAAAAAAAATACGGCCAAAAAACCGCATTTTTCGCTTTTCTCAGTACTCCAGAGCTCTTAAGCACCGGTGCAATTTCTCCTTCTCTGAGCCGCCCTGACATCGGTGCTCTCATTGCACCCATTGCACGCACTGCTGATGTGCATTGGCCACCAATCTCCAGCTTGCATTTTTCAAAATGGTGGGCAATTTTTCTTTTGCAAATTCTACAGCCAATATGCCTCCTCGACGGTGAAATGTATAGGAATTTTTCTAGTTTTTCCATAATTAAGCTTTCTAGCGGATTAGAATCTGAAATAACCTTAAAATTAACCATTAAAAAAGAAAAAAAAAATTCCGTGCGGTGCACATGAGCCGTTTGTCTCACACCAGTAAGCGGTGCTGCCTGTAAAATTTACAGATCACACCACAACCAGTGCTAACAGTATCTGCACCGTTTCCGGGGCGATACCGAAAGGCGCCCCACATTATTTTAATATTTAAAAAATTTACGGTGCGGTCATTTAGCTGGGCGCACCATTGACCATTGGAATAGCAACGTGGTGCATTGATGGATATATCTGCCCTGGTATCTGTCAGCGCACCGCATTTGGCATTCCAACAGGGTCAACGGTGCAGCTGGGTAAAAGACCGCACCGTTGACTATATAATTTGTCAGGAAGTTGGTGCGCTGACACGACTATATGCGTCAGGACGTATATTTTAGTCAGCGCACTGGTCTTCTGACACCATATATAGTCAACGAGGCTTGAAAAAATTTCAGGTGCACCGCATACGGTGTGTTTTATGCCATCTGGGGCACCGCCTCTGGTGCTCTACAAAAAATAGCTGCACCGGAACCGGTGCATGACTGTTTTTGGGGCGCACCGAATGGTCTAATTTTTTTTGCCAAAATAAAATTATATATGTATATTCCTAGATACATGCCTGATTTAATAAAAAAAAATTATTTAATATTTCAATTATTCAGAGAGAAGAGGAGGAACAACAACAACAACAGGCGGAGCAGTATGACATGCTTCGCGAGTGGGAGGCACGTGAGAGAGAGAGAGAGATGCGTACCCTCACCCTATTACAGCAGATACCTAGGGCCTCCTAAGGCAGGTAGGCCTTCTTAAGTTCTATGAGGAGGCTACTTCCTTAAAGGCCCATAGTGTCTTTTGAGACATCTTATCCGCAAGTGGAATTCCCACCGACAGGATTTCTAGGTTGGTCCTGACCAGTGGTACACACCCACTGAGGAGAATATTTATTTCATTACAGGGCTCTCGAGGAGAGGGGTGGATTTTCCCTCGTTCCTAGAGGTTCCAGCTGGTTGTGTAGCAGGGATTCAGTTAGTTTACTCCCAGAGATACATTGGAGCAGATGTATTGTCTCCTTCAGAGTTTCAGGTCCCTGGAGGTCAGCTACGTATTGGTGCATTTGGTAGACAGGACGTGTAGTGTCTCTCACTTCTCATTTCAACCATTTCAGACAACACCAATGATGGGAAACACATTAGTTCCCGCTTCTATATTATGTTGATTCTTTAGTACAGGAGCCACGACTTGTCAGGTGGTCTGCCATTTTTTTGCGGTAGTTTTGTATGGCCTTAGATAGATGTCGTGCTCATGCACAAGGGAGGGCCAACTTCCCTTTTGCTTCAGAGTTTTTTTGTTTATTTTTTGAAAGGTTTCCAGAGATGAGGCCTGCTTTTTTTCGGCAGCCTCGTAGGCCAATGTTGGGGGCCTAGATGCACATGTGGGCGCAGATGATGCCCAAGAGGGGAGAGACTATGTTTCCAGCCAGGATATCGCAAGATGCATTGGACTTACTAGCCAGTGTTTACAAGCTGCATCCCTTCATTATGGTCCCCTGTCCTTATGCTAGATTGGATTGGCGAGGGTGTGCCAACATCCTCTTCACAGATGATGAACTGTCAGATGATAGAGATAATATTACTGTTTTATTTATATTTATTCTAACATGTTCTTTAACTTGTTTTTATTAAATTGTGTAATGAAATTGTCTAATTATTGTTGTGTACTTGTATATATTTTGCAGATATTGGCTCTTTTGATGGCGAGATGTCGGAACCACCACATGATCCAGGTGTGGATCTTGATGACGATCAAGACATGGCAGATGCTGAGGATCATGATCAGGAGGCTGGTGGGGAGAGACATGCTCCTCATGCTGGTGCGCCGGTACCACCTTTTGCTAGGCACAGTAGGCCTGAGACTCGATATAGGATGGAGTTGGGTGACCAACTCAGCGCATTGATTGTTGAGGCGGGCATCAGGCCCACTCATTACAGAGACATACATGCCGATGATATGCTAATACATTTGTGGAGAGGCATGTCGCGTGACATATACAGCCTAATGCAGAATGTTGTAGGAGCTACGATAGTTGTTATGCGACTGAGGAGGACTGTTGCACGTTATAGGCGTGGTCGAGCCATAGCACATGATGGACAGTCCGTGAGCAGCGACTCATCTCATGATCGTTCACCTCGCGCCGCACCTGATGAGCATGAGGCTCCACTAGCATCTAGCAGTCATCATGGAGATGAGGCTAGACCATCGGCCACGTCCAGTCAACAGCAGCCTATAGCATCCACCAGTACTAGTCATGATCATGAGCAGGCTAGACCATCGAGCGTCGAGGCTGCACTATTGACTGAGCATGCCTCCACTAGTACTGCTTATATTGATGTTGTACTACCACCAGCTGGTCCATCCATCAGTACTAGTCATGATCATGAGCAGGCTCGACCATCGACCGTTAAGGCTGCACCATTGACTGAGTAGGCCTCCACTAGTACTGTTATTGATGTTGTACTACCACCAGCTGATCCATGACATTTATATTACAGTTGTATATTTTTAACATTATTCAGTTATATATATATATGGTCCATGTATTTTATGTTTATGTTGCAGTTTTACTTAATTTACATGTTAGTGATTATCATGATGTGTATATTGTTAGGTCATGTTAGATATGTTCATTTAATGTTTAGCTTGCAGATAGATGTGTATGTGATAGCATGAGTTATTTGACATGAGATGTATATTTGATGTTTGTGTTGTGATGATGTTAATATATAATGTGAATTTGATGTTTGAATGTGTTTTTTAGTTGAATATTATGTTTGTACGATGGTTATCATGATCGTGATGTTTATTAATTAATTTAATATTAAATGACCATGATATTTATTAAATATTGTGTCGTGATTGTAATTGAAATTTAAATTTAAATTGTATGTAAAATTGTAAAATTGTATTTGTATATGTAATTGTAATTTTAACTATAATTGTATGTAAAATATTTAATGTAAAATTTTAATTGTAATTGTTATATTTAATTTATTGTGAAATGATTGTAATTGTAATTTTAATTGTAATTGTATATATGACAAATTGTAAAATTGTAATTATAATTCTAATTGTACATAAAATTCTAAAATTGTAATTGTGATTCTATGTAAAATATTTGTAAAATTGTAATTGTAATTGTAAATGTAATTCTAATTCTAATTCTAATTGTATATTGTGATTTTTTTGTAAAATTTTAATTGTATTACTGTGAAATGATTGTAATTGTAAATGTAATTGTATGTAAAATTCTAATTCTAATTCTAATTCTAATCGTAATTGTATGTGAAATTGTAAAATTGTAATTGTAATTGTAATTGTAATTTTAACTGTAATTGTATGTAAAATATTTAATATAAAATTTTAATTGTAATTGTAATATTTAATTTATTGTGAAATGATTGTAATTACAATTTTAATTGTAATTGTATATATGACAAATTGTAAGATTGTAATTGTAATTCTAATTGTATGTAAAATTGTAATTCTAATTCTAATTGTATGTAAAATTCTAAATGTAATTGTATATAAAATTAAAATAAAATTGTAATTGTAATTGTAATTGTAATTATATTTTTAATTGTAATTGTATGTAAAAATTTTGTAAAATTTTAGTTGTATTAATGTGAAAATTTTAGTTGTATTAATGTGAAATGATTTTATTAAAATATTTAAATTTGTAAATTCGTAAATAATTGTAAAATAATAAATCTAGAATAATATGAATTTTTGTAACATAATAAAGTTTAGAAAATAATGCAAATAAATTCATGTACTTTAGAATTATCATTATTTTATTATGATCTTACATACAAAAAAAAAGAACTTTATACAGTCTGGTGCGCTTATCATCATAACATGCATCGGTGCGTCTTATTACTCCGACACACCGGTGCTTCAGAACGCTTCCACACCAGTGCGTCATAAAACACCACGCAAAAACAAAAACCTCGATTTTACAAACCATCCCAGTGCGCCTATAAAACAGCACGCATCGGAATAGGGTTATTCTTTAAAGTGCAATATTGGAGCAGCGGAGGGTTCGAATCATGGGAAAGAATTTTTCTAAGGAGATGAGGGTTTGAAAAGACGAGAGTTTGAATTTCGGCTGAGAAGTTTATAGCAGAGAAAATGAGTGATTCAAACAGAAAGATGGAAAAAGATGCTTACAGGGATGCAGACGGCTATAGAGCTCGACAGAGTACAAGAGGAGTAGAGGTTGAGACCGGTAGAGAGCATTTGGTTGAGTCCGGCGATAGGGCTAAGAGGCTCCATGATGGAGGAATGGAGAGCAGAGTTGATGGCAGAGAAAGATCAATCGAGGCAGTTGATAAAGCCAAGAGGCACCATGAAGAGAAGGATTCTCATTCCCTTAAAGATAGAAGATAAATATCAATTGACATTGTTGATCAGGCTGGTAGGTCCCATGAAGGGAAATATTCTCCAAAATGCATTTAAAAGAAGCTGGGAGTATTGTTCGAGCTTTAGTTGGCTTACATAAACTTTTATCGACAAAGGTGACGTCGCATAAAATCACATCTTCGGCTTTCAATTGAACCTGAATGGCATCTCTAACTTGTCTGAGTTGTGGTCCTGTGGATGAAACCAGTGAAAAGTCTACTTGTATTATAAATGGAAATCCAGTGACCATTTTTGTGGGAAGAAAAGCATAGATACCTGCAGCTAACATATTTCCACCTGCAAATCGGTTTCCCATTGGAAAAACTAATGTAATAGCCTATTTTTCAATGTGTTTCCTCTACTCAATGCTATACTCATTTTATATGGGAAACCATTGCCTCCACATGTAATAACTACATCGTCTAGTCAAAAATCGATCTTCTTCAAATGCAGAATGAAGGACTCGTTGTCATTACTCCCAGAACATTACCCTTCTGTAGATTATATGTACTAATTGTTGGCAAGTCATTCGTCTATCTACAGATTATAAAATTCTAAAACATATTGGTTGCAAATAGTTAAGTGCCAATTATAACAGGTTCACATGCCACAATTGCCCACTTGGGCCCTGTAGTATTGCATCTTCAAATGCCCCACATTGCATTCTCTCCAAATAATCAGTGGGGACCTCCTGCAATAAACAAAATTCATTGGAAGAATATTTATTTCCATCAAAAATTTATCTAATTCCAATTCTCAATTTTAATTCTAATTCTAATTCTCAAGAATAAACAAAATTATAATTCTCAATTTCTATGGTTGGATTTCACTAAATTTTGGTGTACACACCTAAAAGTCATTTCGGTGCCTTAACCGCAAATTGGTGCTACTGTACATATAACTGCACTGGTGCCGATGTTATAAAATGATGCACCAATGTTGTGCTATTAGGGGACGCGCCGGTGACGAATAAACGCAAATAAAAAAAGCGCGACTCTATTTTCTTTAAGTGAAAAAAAATGGAAAATTGAAAAATGGACAAAAAAATATTTTCGAAAATCTAATTTCATAAAATAATTCCTTAAATACTAAACACTTTTCATTATTTCACTATTTTTGCTAAAATTTTCAACCATATGTTTGCAGGAGACATACCTAGAGCAAGAAAGCATGAGGGCATTGTGGAGCAATGAAATACATTTGAAACGAAGTATTCAAACAATCAGAAATCAAACCTCTGGTGATTCAAACCCTATATTATAGAATTTCAAACCATTTCATGATTAAATTTGATTATTTTTTTAATTTTCTCTACAGTTTTTTTACTTTTTCTGCAATTTTATCCATTTTTACCCTAAACCCTTCATTTTTTGTTTTTTCCCTTTCTTCTTCCTGTTTCTATGATTTTAGAATTAAGGCTTTTCATTTTAGATTGACATCCAACCCACAGGAAAGCTTGCATAGTCAAATACCAATCCATTCGGCCATTGCATGAATTTTTGGAAAAAATGGAGTTTGTTTTATCAGTGCACCCGACGTAACCTAGCGCACCGCACAAGTACTGTGTAATAAAAAATTTGAAAACAATTTTTTTAAATCAGTGCACCATATCTGAAATAGGGCACTAGTGCTCCATATTATGAGGATAGCACCGTACGGTCTATTACATTGTTTGTGCGGTGCATTTATAATACCCCACGCACCGTACGGTCTATTAAATTGTTTTGCGATGCATTGGTAATACCCCACGCACCGGCGGCAGTGCGTACATCAAGAAAGGCGCACCAGTGTCTTGAGTTTTATTTTTTACCTAAAAATTTGACAATTTATTTATAAATATATTAATGAATGATATGTTACTGGTTTCAGATTGATAAAGAAATGACTGACAAGAGATCAAGTAACAAAAATACTGATAAAACATCAAGAAAAACAAAAAAGGCAAATTCTTTGTAAATTCTTTATAAAAAATATTATTTTTGTACTATATGTAAGTTTAACTAATATGTATTGTTTACTGTGTATCATGTAGAGCCACAAAATGACAAATCTTGAGAAGATTATTTTTGATCTAGGTCCAGAAGAGCGTAAAAGCTTGATGGAAAAAATGCAAAAGGATGAATCAAGTCAATGAAAAAATACTAGCGATCCAATATGAGTTTTTTTTTTTAATTATCATTAATAATATACTTAAAATTTTTAGATAACATGTGTCAAACAGTCTATTAATTCACATATGTTTAATGTTCTATAGGGACCAACAACTCAGAAAAGGAATGTTGTTCTAAGAAAAGAAAAAAAATAGAACATGCAAATGAAAATGAATTTCTCCTTAGCTCATCTGGAGTGGTGTTGGAAGTTAATGAAAGGGGGAAAAACTTTTACAAAAGTTTGAGGGATCTAGTGGAACAAATGTATAGACGTTCTTTCCACTTACAATACAAAAATCAATCCAATGATTCCAAGAACCAAATTTTATCTAAACTACAGGAAGAGTTTCCAGAGAATTGGTCAATGAGACATGTCAGACTTTTAATAGCAAAAACGTACAAAAAAAAGAAGGAATGAAAAAGTAATATTCCTTTAAATGTTTGTCTATAATTATTTATAAATATCACTTTTGTTATATTTACTTTTCATATATCAATATAAAAATTAAATAGTTTATTGTCATGTTACATTTTTAGGAAGATTATGAAAATATCAAAAGATGAACGAGCTGATATCAGAAATATGCCAGTAGGAATGTCCAAAAAGGTGTACAAGGAGATGGTCAAAGAAATGGACAAAATTGCATTGCAAGAGGAGCCATCTCAACAACAACGTGCTTCAAATGTAATATGTAATCATTGAATTTTTCGATCATTAGGTACAATAAATAAACAATTTAGCATTAAATATTAATTCTCAAGAATTTTCTTGCAGAAAAGAAAAGAAAATGGAACCCATTCAGCACATAAAACAGGACGACAAGGAAGAAAAGGGTTGATATCTAAGTTTGTGAGTAATTGTTACTTCCTTATAACAACTTAACTAGATTTCATTTTTTTATTTTTTAAGTTGTTTTACAAAAATCATCATTAAATGTCTTCAAACAGGTGCTAACATACAAAGAAGAACCATTAGACGAATTGATTGAAATTGGGTTAAATATGGGTTGTGAGTATATGTTGGTATATCAGAAATTAATTGTGGAATTTGTAAGCATCTATCGATCTTGTTTTACTTAGCTCCATCTATAATTAATAGAACAAAAAAATATTTTATATTAAATATATGATTTGTTATGGGGTATAAAACTTGCAGGAAACAAAGTATGGAACTGCACCAACAGATGAAATTTTGAAAGATGGCATGGTACATGGTTTTGAAAGAATGTGTATAGTTTATGAGTCAATTGTTGCTATGGTACATCATTTTTATTTTCGATTTACATTGATGTATATTATTTAATATTTCAATTTTCATTATTCTCACCAATGTATATACACTCATTTTAGTTTATTTTTATGTTTGTAGATGGAAGGTGAAGAAGAAGAAAATAATCAACACCGTGAACAAAACATTCCTGAAAATAACCCAAGTCATGGAAGTAGCTCTAGCAGTGACAGTAGTTCAAGCGAAGAATGACGACCACTATGTTTGGATATCAAAGCAAGGTGTTGCATTTTTTGAAATATGTCTGTGAAATCAGACACTTTTTTTAATGTAATGGACATAGTGTCCCAATTGAAAGACAAAGGGATACCAATAAATGTCCCACTTTGTATGATAAAGACTGTCTTATTCATATATATTATATATCATAAAATATGTTTTAATTTGTTGTATTGCATTCTCCATTGTCACTATTGCGTTCTCCATTGTAGTTCTCAAATGCACTAATAAAAATTTAATTCATATGAATATTGTTATGAGATATATATGTGTCGACTTTAGATGAATAATGAATTTTTAAAAACCACAATAATTATGATATCATATAAAAAATTAATCCAAACATCACATTCAAACCCATTAATAATTTAATTAATATGAATATTGTTGTAAGATGTGTCGACTTTTGATGAATAATGAATTTAAAACGATCACAATAATTGCACTGTCACAGGTCGATGTTTCTAAAAAATAAAAAAATGAAAACCGGTGCGTGTCCATAACTGTACACCGGTGTGTTTGTATTAAGAAGCATGTCGATGCATTTCTATGACCTATGAGCACCGAAAAATCACCAAACCCAATTAAAAATATTGGTGTGTTTGTGCAGTATGATGCACCTGTGAGTTTATGTGTCTATACGCATCGGTTTCGTTGTACGATCTATGGGCACCACACGAATACCGATACCAATTATAAAACTTGGTGCGTTTGTGTGATACTGCGCACTAGGGCGTTTATGTGTCTATAAGCACCGATGCATTTGTACGACCTATGGGCACTACATGAATACCGATACCAATTATAAATCTCGGTGTCTTTCTATGATACTATGCACCGGTGTGTTTCTATACGACTACGCACTGGTGCGTTGACATGACCTATGGGCACCGCACAAATTCAAAGACCAATTAGAACAACCCTGTGCATTGTATCACCAACACTATGCCCGATGCGGTTTTATACCTTAACGACACAGTGCATTTTCCTTCGACCGCCTTGGGGTGCCTTCTATATATGCACATCGGTGCGTTCAAGCCAGAGTAGCGCACCGATGAAAAAAACATCCGTAATAACCTCCGATAGCCTATTTTTTTTAGTTGTGTTGAATTTCCGTTAAAATCTCTGCCAAAACCTCCGTAACCATAAACAGATGCTGTAGAAAATGTTTTTTTTACAATTTTGGCCAATTTTATAACGCTAAAAACTTCCTTTATAACCACTGCTAGAGGGTCTTTTCCTTGTACTGGTATAACCCCTGGTTGATAGGGGGAGACTTGGATATTTATCCGGTCCTGGTATGATGGTGTATGATCTCCAATGTGGACCAAAGTGTTGATCATCCTGTTTGCCTCCAATTGACTTGCACCATACTCTTCCCTGTTAGTCACCCTTTCTTTTTCCAGCACTTTTTGAGCCTTTCTTGCCTCCCTCTCTTTCCTTTCCAACCGTTTTTGATGTTCCTTCTCTTCCCTTGTTTTTTGTCTTTCAAGCTTTTCCTTTTCTCGAGTTGTTGCTGTTGCAATCCTTGAATCTCTCTTTTCCTTGGCACCCTCCTTATTTCTCTGTTTAGATTCCTGAATTTTAAGTTTTCTACGCTCATACTTTAACATTAGGTTCATATATTCTTAAAAGGTGAGTAATTGTGAACTCCTCTCTAACCGACGATAGTCTACTGTTGAATAGGTTGATGAGGCCTTCACTCTCTCTACTGGTAGCTTTAGGAACCTACCAAGTATTGTTTGGTTAGTTGTCACATGCTCCCGATGGATCAATACTTTCGTTTCAACCTCAGGGAAACCTAATTGAAGCCTATTATTGTCCTAATTTGGTACTTCATTCTGAATAGACTCTTCTTCCAGTGATCCATTGTCCAAAAAATAATGAACAAGATTAGTTCTCAACTCTGGTGGTTGAGAAGGCATTTCCATGCTTTCATCATTGGTAGATGAAATTATGTTTTTTGTTATTCATGATGGCCTCTACCAACCATGATGGTGGGGTTACTTAGGATGGCATGCTCAATCGGTGATTGTTGATTATTGTTACATTCTCATTTGATACCACATTTTCATTTTCATTTTCATGATCAACTACCTCAATTGGAATATCACATGTATAATTAGTAGGTTCTTCAGTGGGTGTGATGGTCTCCATGTTATTGAAAATTGGTTCATTATTAAATTGTGTCTCACATTCATGTTCACTATCATAGAATTTCCCTTGAGAAATGGATATCATACCTTCAACAAAAATAAAGTCTTCCTGCCAATTATCCACACCTTCTTGGGCATCAACCTAGTCATGTAAGTCCTCTACAGAAAAGGACGTAAAAGGAACCAAACCACAATAGAAAATGAACCTTGAATAAACTAGACCAACTGATGAACTAACCTACCCCACAGTCTTTAGTAATCATGATGCAATCTGACACTCGTACATGCCTCCAATCCATACCGCACCAAACCCTCATAAGTGTTTCAAAGCCTTCATCCTTTCCTCCCCCGCTTCCATAATCGTATTGTTAGTTGTTTTTGGAAATCATTTTATGATTTCACCATGGATAAATTGGTGCATAATTTTAATTAATTAAAATTTATATAAAATATAAAATTTAAATTTAAAAGTAAATATAATAAAAGGTTAAAATAATTAAATATTAAATACAGTTTTTCATAAAAAAAAATAAACCTTATTTTATTTAAATGTTTAGAATTATTGATGATGATGGTGGTGTTTAACACCCTGTTGATGGTGTTGGAAATCCGTCAACCAAGGGGTTTCCCCTATGTGAAGTCCCAATTATACCTCACATTGTTTGGAGTAAGAGCCCCATCCAGAATATCGACCTGGTTTTCATGTATTCTTATAGATATGCCTTGGCTCTAACTATCCACATGAGAGAGGAGTGAAAATGTGCCTTCGAAAAGTGAGGGTGTGTTCCTGGTAAGTGTTCGATTGTATGTGTTTCAAAGTGTTTCTACCGCAGGGGAGAGAAAAATGTGAGCCTCTAAGAGAGAGGTAATAGTACCACCCAAGAAGAGACACACATGAACCAAAAGGATCCATCTAACATCCATTAGAATAGTCCACAAGGGATGTGATGGTCATGACAACCAACCAACGAGAAAGATCTGTCTAGAATCCTGCAGAATAGTCCACAGGGATGGGACAACAATAACAACCGTCGCAACACATTCTCAATAATATAAGTACTAAAATAACCGAAATAATTCAACTACATTAGCACATGTGAAAACGAACATGAAATAAAAAATCCACAGAATAGTCTTACAAAAATTTATAATCCATGCATGAATAACGTGTTGGCCCATAAGGATTCTAATATTAATTAAAATTTCCAAGACACGTGTATATAATGAACACCACTAGCTCCAGTAGTGGAGCGTTTGAGCCACTCCTTTCTCCTCAAAAGAACTAGCTTATATCTGTAATTCCTTGTGGGAGGAGCCAAGGTGAAAAATTCCTTTACTCATACAATTATGGTGTATATATAACCAAGGGGTGATGCTTCACCCTCCTTGTGATTCTTTGACTACCGTCACGATTGTTTGACTTCCTATGAATTTTCAACTTACATGACTCTTCATATTCCATGTCTATCCTTTGGACTTCCACTTTATAATACATTTTGAATACAATTTACATGATCCACAATAATGATGTGGCATATGATGACTTGTGAAAGGACATGACATGACACTAATGACATGGACTACATGATGATGTTACAGTGCCAAGTTGTCCTTGTTGCTAGTTATTTCTTTGTGTCTTCTTGAAAAGATGATACATGTCCTCTTATTCCTCCTCCTTATGACTTGAAAATGAGGAGTCTTATGTGTGATCTTCATATTCATATTTTGTTATAGTCTGATGTTCCTTCATCTTCTTCACACTCATCATATTATCGCTTTAGCTCCATATGTGTCTTCTAGCATGTCCTCCTTCTCCACCTCCTTCTTCATCATCTTTTCATAGCAAGATAAAGTTCCTACATATGCAATTCACTCATGACAAGAAGACATCAATTTAATAAATCCCTAGTATAAGACGGTGCATGATGATCCACTACCTGAGTTGGAACTCGATGGCAGGCCAAGGGAAAGGCATAGTGACTACTTAATTGTGCAGCTTGGGAAGTCAGGGGTGAAGCTTGAGCCTTGAGATTGTGCAATGTGTAGTTTAGGCTAGGTTGAGGAAGAATATTGCATATATTTAGAACTTAGTGTGATAGGCTAAGGGATTTGCACTGCTTCATCCAATTGCAAAGTTCTAGAGGGAAGATGAGCCCAGGTGATTGTTAAAATGCACATTTCAAGAGCTCAGGGATGAGGCTTGAGCATTGAGACTGCATAGTGCACATTTCATACAGTACTGGGGAGACAAACTATGCAGTTTATGGATTCAGTGAGCTCAGTTGTTGGGTTTTTCACTCCTTGGGAAAACTGCGCAGTTCTGGGAGGCAGAGAAGGTTGGGCCATTGCAAATTTGTTCAGCTCAGGGTCTTAAAGCATGAGCTTGAGGCTAGATATTTCGCAGTGAATAATTGATTCCAATTTGGGAAGATGAATTGTGAAATTCTAGGAGGCAAGGTTAGGATTGAGAACTGAAATTCTGAAGTGCGCAGTACTGGAAAGGAGGAACTACACATTGCGTAGTGTCAAGGGACAAGGATGCATCTTGAGGGTTGGAATTTTGTGCACGGTCTTATGGAAATGGAGGAAGTTCAAATGAAGATGATGTTGTAGACTGATTAGTATGATTCTCACATATAAATACTTCAAATTATATTATAATTTCGAGGGAATCCTCTTCACACTAAGCAATAAGGAATAAAAGATCATGAAAATGGGAACAATCGGACTAATGATGAAAAGGATGGTTTATAATAAGAAAGCAGAGCTCTTTTTTATTAACACGTACGAAGTGGAGCTCTTTGGACCAATAGAGCGCGAGTATATGAGGTCCTAACAATTCTAACAACTTGATAGAGGTGAACAATCAAATCAGGAGTCCAGAACTCAAACAACGACCACGTGGCAAGCGGGTTGTCGTTTGAAAAAACTCAATTCCTCGAAAGATCACCTTTATAAGGGAAAAGGATGGAGGAGGAAGGAGGGAAAGAACGGAATGAGGAGATCCATCCTTTGTAATAGAGAAATCGAGACGATGCAATACAATTATGTTTTGTAACATCAGCAAGGATGTGATATAGAGTTTTGAATCATCATATTTTAAAGTTTTTACAGTGCTGAGGCTTCTGGTGGTCTGGGCCCAACCTCTGGGAGCTCCATGGACGTTTTCATATTCTGAATAGTTACAGAACCAATATTTGTGACTTTGATGCAGTGTAACGCATATCTCCATTCAATACAATTACAGTTCTCTTTCTTTAAGATTGTTAGAAACTATGTTCTTAGAGTAGGATAAGTATTTACGGTAATGTTTTGTTAAACAGTTCTAGTTCTTTTGTTTTCTCTGCATTTGAATTCAAGATCATAGATCAGTTGATTTTATCATTATTCGTCTCTCTGAATTATGTCTCTTTCTTGCATAACGAAGCAGTTAACTATTTGATCAATTTTGCTTAATTAAGTCTTACAGAGAACTCCATTGTAAAATTACTTAATCACTACTGTACGAGTTATTTAATCCGTTTCATTTATATTGTTGTTCAATTATTGCCAAGCTTAGTTATACTTTTGTTTCATTATTGCACAACTAGTCATACTACTGCTTCATTGTTTCTTAGTTAACTAGACCGTTGATTCAATTCGATTCTATTTCTGAGTAACTTAGTTAGACTACTATTCTGTTTAATTCCATTACTGTCATTTCAATGCCTGCTTGGTTTATTTAGATTGATGTTTGGTTCAGTTAAGTTGTTGTTTTGTTCCAGTAGAGAAACATAAAATCTTGTTGCTCAATCTTAGGCTAAAGATCCATCCAAGTCACCCTTCATATGATAAACCAGTTCAGGAAGTTAGTGATTCCTTCTTCACGAATGACAAAGAGAATCTGTAGACCAGCTGACT